>CALZFC010000274.1:217500-725000 GCA_945643635.1 Allodiplogaster sudhausi | reverse complement strand
CACAGATGTTTTGGCCTCATAATTTGATTGATGTCGGAGTTGGATTGTGAATTTTAGTCTCAATGCATGAACACTTTCTCATGGCAATCATTTGTAGATACGATCAATTAATAGAGGGAGAGAGAAAGAGAGAGTGAGAGAGGGAGAGAAAGATAGTTATCAATGTTCATCGCTATACAGTTGATATCAATACCAGTTAGTGCCAACTTTGTAGTTAAATGATCGAGTTCTAATGTCTGGCATAGCCACAAAGAATTCTTTCCAACTAAAACTTCCTCACCGTTTATATCCGCCCCAGGAATACGCTGTTGCCCAACGGCAAGGAGCGGCAAAAGGGAGAAGAGAGTGTATCTTCTCATCATTCCTTTGAAAAAATTGAGAAAAAAGTATTCCACACTGTTCGTAAAACTAAAAATAAATATTAGCGCGCAAAAGTTACGAATAAATATATTGTGCGATCATTACAACAAAAAATGGAATTAAAATAGATATATATATAAGAAAGAAAGAGTACTACATCACCCCCATTACATCTCCTACTTCACTGTGCAATCGCAAATGGCAAGGTGAAAGTGCCGGGGCAGTTTGGAAGGGCCTGGGGGGCATGTAAAAGGGAGAAGAGATGAGAGCGACAGGGGAAAGGAAGCGCGACTGCCCAGCCATCTTCTTTCTCTATCTCTCTGTCTATCTCTTTCTCTTTCTCTCTCAATCTCTCCCTCTCTCTCTCTCTTTTTCTCTCTCTCTCTCTCTCTCTTTTCTACTCAACGCCTCGTTACAGCAGCAGCAAAAGACCAGTTTCTGGACAAGATGACGAAGAATAGGAGTGAAGAATGTAGAGAAAGAGAGAGAGAGAGAGAGAGAGAGAGAGAGAGAAGAGAATTGGAGGACGTGATGTTAAGATGAAAAGAGTGCTTGATTCTAAGATAAGTGAAAGAAAGAGAGAAGAAGAAAATAGAAAGTAGTAGCGAGAGAGTGAGAGAGAGAGGGGAGAAAGAGAAAGAGAATCAATTACTTCGAACGCCCGCACACTCTTTTAATGGACGGCAAGCCATAACTGAAGTTAGCCTGTGCAATTCGATGCGGCCAACCAGTGGATTTCCACTTCTCTGCGATCTCCTGCACATTTACCGGGTTCATTGAAGAATTTCTTGTAACTACATACATATATACAAATGTATATTCCTTCTTGATTTCGAATTTACAGTAATTAATATAAAATTACTAATATGAAATCATTGTGCCGTGAAAAGTGAAAAGAGATACATGACTCTGACCGAGTCAAGGATATTCTCCTCCTGCATAAGTACCCACCCACTTTGCTATCGGCCTTGAGCGGGGTCTATTTCAATCACACAATGATTTCATATTAGTAATTTTATTTGCAAAGCAATATAGCGACATGATAATAGTAAAAAGGGATGAGAGTAATTTTATTTTTAATATTTTTTGTGTTAAAAATTCCGAAAATTTACGAAAGAGCGCCAAAAATATCCTCTTTCCATGATGGCCATTCCTCATTGTTCTCTGGATGCTCCGCGAAAAGAGGACAGCCTCATACAAGGGCGCTCATGCTAAAGTGAACAGCTCCCATGAATCCATGTAAAATGCGCGTTAATATTCTCTCCATGTTATTACGGTGTTTAATAGCAGCTTTCTCCTTATGAGAGGACTTTGCATCTACTTTAAACTAACCATAAGACAAATCGGTTTTCATACATGAATGTATGTAGCATAACGGTGAACCGGTGGTTCTCATAGCCGCGCTGTTATTTTAGTCCCTTGTTGAATTGCAACGGTGCTAAGTGTTGTCCTCCTATTCCGTTTAGAAATAGTAAGAAACGAGTTCTCTCATTCTGCATTTTTAACGAATGTTTTTTTTTACAATACTGGTAATTTAGTAACCGCCAAAAGTATATTGATTAAAATTTTTGGAAAAAAAGTAATTATTTAAAGTAATTAAAACGCAACCTTTTGAGCGCAATCAATTCCTCTTGTGCTCAAAAGTTTGTTATAGAGCCGACATCGAACACGATACATATATGACGGTGCCAACTAAAAAAACGGTCGTTTTTGCATTTTCGACTCGAAAATGCAAAAACGACCGTTTTTTTAGTTGGCACCGTCATATATGTACATATATCGAGATGGCCAGGCGAACTCTTTCGCATCATTTCATGGGTGAGCGGAAATTCAATGGATGTGCGTTTCTTATTACACTGCCTGCGCTTAGGCCAAAGAAACTTCGATGCTCAACACGTTCGCGATCAGGGTTGCAGTTTTATTTAAATGTTTTTTCTTGTTGTTAATTTTATATTCTACCTCTTCTCCTGTGAGAGAGAGACAGAGCTAGAGAGAGATAGAGATAGAAAGGGAGAGAACATTCTCTCCCGGTCCCCATTGATACATATCTATTCCTACGTGTGCAAATTAACACAAATTCGCAACTTCTTATTAATTGCTTTCTCAATTTCTTGTTCTCATCTCCTCTTCCGTCTATGAGCACGCTCTCTCTCTCTCTCTCTCTCTCTCACTGCCAGTCTCTCTAACTCTCTCGCACTCTCTTTATCTTTCTCTCACCTTTCTCTCTCACACTCCTTTCCCTCTTTCCCTGTCTTTCTCACTCTCTTAATCTCTCACTCTCCACTCTATCTCTCTCTTTCTGTCTCTCATTACCACTTTCTTATCTCCTTTTCTATCTTTCTCTTCTCAGTCCCCTAATCTCCTATTCGCTCTCTCTCATCTCTCCCTATCATCTTCCTCTCTCTACCACACGTGCTCAGCCCCCTCTTTTGTTCGTGTCCCCACACCAGACTCTACAGCTCGCTCGCAGGTGCATACCAGCAAGAGCTTCCTTCTGCACATCTCTCTCTCTCTCTCTCTCTCTCTCTCTCTCATCCCAACACTCTAACTCCCTCTCAGACTCTACTTACCCTCTCTCTCCATCTCTCTCTCTCTCTCTCTCTCTCTGTCTCTCTCTCTCTAGTCTCGTTCACTCTACTTCTCCCATTCTTTCCCCTGCCTCCTTGCTATTCACCCCATTCATGCTCTTCTATTCAACTGCCATAGTCATTTCTCTGCTCGCTTACATGCATGGAGATTACCATTGAATGGCCGAGACATAAGACACTCATTGAGGTGACATCTCAGGCCAGTCAACAGGTGTACACATGTAAGAGGCTACTCTAACTCGACTTGTGTAAGATGTAAGCATACGGTAGCTTCATATGTAATATAGGTGCACATATATTTCTTACGGTTGAAATAGCCAGGACACACGGAACGGTATGAAAATGAGTGTGTGCATACAAATCTTCTGTCGATTCAGTGAGATTCTTTTATTTAGACACAATTCAATTAAGATACACTTCTATGGACTTTGTTCAGAAAACACTTTATTCATTAAAATTTTTATTATATTTTACTCGAAACATCAAGGAACAAAAATTCATGTTTTATATCACTCGTTTAATAGAACCTGAAAGAAAAGAGTTTTTTTCAACAATAGAATATTTCGACATTATGGCTTTGCACTAATACAAGTAGATCGAAGTGTCACAGGTGGCAACAGAGGAAACGGCGGTGAGAGGAGAGAGGCTGAAAAGATTAAAGAGTCATGTGTCAGAGAGTGAGAAACAGAGAGATAGAAAAGAGAGAGGATGTATATGTGAATATATATATTTTTTTTACTAAGAAGAAGAAGCGTGTGAATGAAGAGAAGCAGGGTTTTTTAGAGGCAGGTAAGAAGTTAGAAAGTTGGATTTAAAATGAGAGCAAATGAAAGCAAGACTTTGAATCAATGTTTGCTTACCGTAATAACTGTTGGGAGTACGGGATTCTCTCCGATCTCAGCTTATGCCAGGGTAACCGCCGCTAATCGGGAAGCCAAAGCTCCACTGTGGAGGCTGCATCGCCGAGTCGCCGTTGTTGCTGCTTGTGACACCTGCTACTACTCTTCCATTTATTGACTGCTTCAAGCGGTTGCAAGAACGAAAGACAGAGAGAGAAAGAAAGAAAGTAATCGAATAGATTGAGAAAGAATGAGAAAGCGCGAGAGCGAGAAAGAGAAAGAGAGAGAAAATGAGAAATAAAGAGAGGGAGAGAGAGAAAGAGAGAGAGAGGAAGAATAAGATGGAGAGAGAGAAAGACATATCCATACCTGTGCTACTCGTAACATCGACGATGGAGGAGTTGGCCGAAGCAGCCGCCGTCGAGTGAAAGTATGCCAGCTGCTCCTTGCATCGGCGCAGCTCCTGAACATGAGAGCGGGAAAAGTTAATTTTCAAATTTTTATATTACCTTTTTTTAAAAATATATTTCAATTGCTTGATGTACTTTAAAAAAAAATTCATTTTTGTTGCGGAAAAAGAGGAATTGGCAAGTTGCCAAGAAGGCAGGCATATGTCTGACATCCTTGAGTACGTTGAGCTCGTTCATGATGAGGCTTTTCTCGCTCGTGAGCCGGTCTATCTGCTGCTTCATCGTCTCTTCTTTGCGTCGCCGCTGCGCGCGACTCTTCTTGGCCGCTTCGTTGTTGCGCGATCGCTTTTCTTTGTATCTATTTTAGAAAAGCGCTAATTAATCAATTACTGTATTTCTTTTTCGTCTCGATAATTGCACAGCTTCGTCGGCTGGCGTTGACATGGAGTGAAGCAGTGGCGTTAGCTCTCTGCCGCGCCTCCATCGGGGAAATATTCGGCCAAAAGCGAGTTCACAAACGCTTGAAAAGGTGACTAGAATACGGTATGTATATTCCTGCAAGTAGATAGTGCGCGGAAATTTGAATTTGAAAATGAAAAAGGCTTACTTCCTCTCGTCCTCGGCTGACTTAAACTTTCGTCTGATGCCACCGGGAGGCGACTCGTCGGAGGACGACTCGCACTTGACGGTCGTGTCCGGGTAGATGGTCGACGAGACGGACGCGGCTGCTGCGGCGGCGGCAGCCGCGGCCAGAGCGGAAGACGCCGCGGCATTCGAGACGGACGGTGGAGTGGCGGGAAGCCCGCCAGGCATGCATGGGTTGTAGCCGGCTATCGGAGGCATGGGATGGCTAGAGTGAGAGAGAGAGAGAGAGAGAGAGAGAGAGAGAGAGAGAAAGAGAGAGAGGGAGAGAGAGAAGAGAGAGAGAGAGAAAGAGAGAGAGAGAGAGAGAGAGAGAGGGAAGGAGAGAGAATTAAGGAAAAGAGGGAGAGAGAGAGACAGCGAGAAAGAGAGAGAATAACGGAAAAAGAGAGAATAATAGAGAAAAAGACAGAGAAAGGGAGAAACAGAGAAAGAGAGAATATGGGGAGAACAGGTTGAGAAAGAGGGAGAGGAACAGAAATTGAGGAGAGATGATGAAGTATCCCAAGTGGGAGTATTTCGTTCGAGAAATTAAAGTTATATATATATATAAATATATATATACATAGCATAAAGAAAAAAGGCATAGATGAACTGACGTGTATGGATTGTATCCTTGATAAAAGGACGACTGGAAGTCGCCCGGATACATAGGCATCATGTTCATGATTGCGGTACTAGAAGGGGGGGGGGGGTGATGAAAGCTTGGAGGGGAAGATCAGAAGGGAGGTGTTGACAGTCGACGGCTGTCACCGAGAGAGTGGCTATCAGATGATATCCTCAACGAAGACGCAACTCTCGTCTCTGATATCCCCGTGTTAGGCAAGAGGATTGCGCAAGCGACTGTCTCCGCTCTCTGTGGCAATCTCCACTGGTCAGCCCCCTGCTTGCCCCTCCTCTCTGACTGTCTGCCATCTCTCTCTCTCTCTCTCTCTCTCTCTCTCTGTCAGCCCATTGCTCCCTTCCTCTCTCGCACTCTGCACCCTAAGCCTTGTGCATGCTCTCTCGCGCCGGAATGCTGTTCTCGAACGCGGGCAGGCCACGCAGCACACCTGGACTGGGTCATGTCCCGAACGGCATACTCCCTGGCTAGTGCGCCAAATCGAACACAGAGAGAGAGAGATAGGTGAGAGAGAAACAGCGAGAGAGAGAGAGATAGGTGACAGGGAGAGAGATACGTGAGAGAGAAATAGCGATAGAGGGAGAGGGAGAGAGAGAGTGCAAAGGAGAGAAATCTAAGCAAAGATATGTAGGTGAGAAGAGCGGCCGAGCGCGGGAACGCACACCATTGGCATGCTGCATCGCCAGGATAATCATCAAGAGGCCTTTCCTTTCCTCTCTATCTCTCACCTCTCTCTATCTCTCTCGTTGTCTCTCTCTCTCTCTTTCTGTTTCTCTCTCTCTCTCTTTCCAAATCTTGGGCAGTGTTCCAGGTCACATTGAAAGGATGGCTGGAGACCTACACATATTCGTATATGTATGTACATAGATATTGTTGTGTATACATGTTCTATTTGTATATATATAACATTCCATTTATTACAGCTGAATTTTTAATACTTGTAAATCGATTAGGGGGATATGTACACTTGTTATACATCGCTTTTTTAAGTTTCGTTATATGGTGATGAAGAACCTAAAAACTCAGTCATATACATAAATGTATACAATCTGATAGACATATGAGTGTAAGATACTACAAGGTGCATGAAGATGTCTGCGTATAGTAAGTATTTTCTCATATTATCTCATTCTCTCTCTCCGTCTGTCTCTCTGTCTCTCGCTCTATCTGTCCCGCCAGTCTCCTTTTCTTCTTCCACTGATATTGTTTTGAGTGTTGAGTGAGGCAATATTGAACGGCTAATGGTAATAAGAAAAAAAATGAAGTGTCCAAAAAGCGTCGGTTCCCCCCTTCCGATTCTTATCGATGTTTTGGTCAACATCATAACTAACGTTCCTTCGCAGGCCGCAAGCGTACGGGTTGTCTTTGATTGCAACATGGAATAAAGGCATTTTAAATGGCTTCATATGTATGAGCGAGTTATTGTAAGAGAGCAATAAGAGAGCCAATGTGAGAGATTCGATGCTGAGCGTACAAGGAACAAAATTATTTCTGTAATAACTTTCCTTCATACGATATCTGTAGCACCCTAATGGCATTTCAAAAAAAACATTTTGTTTAAAATTATTTATTAACTCTAGCCACAATATACATTAAAAAATATGAGTAAAATATTCAAATGACCATAGCTTTCTTTACTAGTTGTAAAAATAAAATTTTGAACAGTTATTTCGATTGCTAATTGTACGCGAGAATTAAGAGAGACAGAGCGTAAACAAGAGTTAAAGAAAGAAAGAGAGAAAGAGAGTAAGAGAAAAAGAGAAAGAGAGAGAGAGAAAAAGCGAGAAAGAGAGAGAGAGAAAGAGAGAGAGAGAAAGCGAGAAAGAAAGAAAGAAAGAAAGAAAGAAAGAAAGAAAGAAAGAAAGAAAGAAAGAAAGAAAGAAAGAAAGAAAGAAAGAAAGAAAGAAAGAAAGAAAGAAAGAAAGAAAGAAAAAGAGAGAGAGAGAGAGAGAGAGAGAGTAAACGAGAGTTAAAGAAAGAGAGAGAGAGAGAGAAAGAGAAAGAGAGAAAATGAGAGAGAAAGAGCGAGAGTGAGAGTGCAAGCAGAAATTTACTCGGGTTTGTTTCGCTCTCTTGAGTACGAAGATCTCACGATGCTAGACTAGTCCGGCAAAGAAGGAACAGAAGGAGTACAATCTCTGCGATGAATGAGATCGTAAGTCCAAGCAAAGCCCCACCAAACGAGCCTGTCGCACTCATCAGTGTGCTTAGCTAAAAGTTATATATATATATATATATATATATATATATATATACAGTACCGTCCAACATTGTTGGGTCCGAAATTAATCCGATTAATTAAATTAATTTAAATAATTCAAACTGGAATTGTGAAGTGCTGAGGACATGCCATGCGATTTCCTCCGAGGGTTTTATGTCTTTTTTCATTGCGCGTCACCCTAGAACAACCGTTTTCCAAAATATGCCGTAATGACAAAGTTCTGTCAATTTGACAAAGCTACGCTGTTTAGCAGAATTTTTTGCTAGGTGTTTGGCTGAGAAACGAGCTGGCTGAATCCAGCAGCCAAACTACAAACAACAAATTAGAGTGAAATTTTCTAAGCACTTCTTATTTTGTTTGAGTTTCTTCCTTTGTTTTGCTTGAGTTTCTTATCATATTTGGGTATAAATGATAAGAAAAATGGAAAATAAGATTTTCTGTTGCGAGCAAAAAAGTCGCTCTTGCAAAGCATCGAACCACGGACCTCGGAACTCCCAATCCAACGCTGTCGCAATACACCACACGTAGCTTGGGAACGGGGGAATGTACCTTTTCTATCCTGACCGGACCCGACCAAAAATCAACCAGAAATGCAGTTATTGCCTAGAGTAAAAAGAGATCGAAATAAGAGGGAGAGATAGAGGGGGAGAAGGAGAGAGATAAAACGAGACTGAGAGAGATATAGTGAACAGAGAGAGAGAGAGAGAGTGTGTGTGTGAGAGAGAGAGAGAACGACAGAGAAAGCGAGGAATGGATAGATTGAAAGAGTGAGAGAGATTGAGAGAGAGAGAGGGAGAGAGAGAGTATTTGTAAACGAGACAGAGAAAGAGAGAGAGAGAGAGAGAGAGAGAGAGAGAGAGAGAATGAGAGAGAGAGAGAGAATGAGAGAGACAGCGAAGAGAGAGAGGTCGATCGCAGAGATTATCAACTCTTCGCAATGAAAAGTGTTGCGATCTACGCTTTACAAAAATTAACCAGACAAGCCCCTTGAATCGTCATCCTCCACGCTTCTTTGGTGAGGCTGCGGACAATGTGATAGGAAAGGTACGTTCCATTACCCTCGAGCTACGTGTTGTGTATTGCGACAGCGTTTGATTGGGAGTCCCAAGGTCCGTGGTTCGATGCTTTGCAAGAGCGACTTTTTTGCTCGCAACAGAAAATCTTATTAAATAAGAAGTGCTTAGAAAATTTCACTCTAATTTGTTGTTTGTAGTTTGGCTGCTGGATTCAGCCAGCTCGTTTTGGCTGCTGGATTCAGCCAGCTCGTTTCTCGTTTCTTGTCAGCCAAACACCTAGCAAAAAATTCCGCTAAACAACGTAGCTTTGTCAAATTGACAGAACTTTGTCATTACGGCATATTCTGGAAAACGGTTTTTCTAGGGTGACGCGCAATGAAAAAAGACATAAAACCCTCGGAGGAAATCGCATGGCATGTCCTCAGCACTTCGCAATTCCAGTTTGAATTATTTAAATTAATTTAATTAATCGGATTAATTTCGGACCCAACAATGTTGGACGGTACTGTATGTATATATATACATATTTAAAACAATATTTAAAAAAACATTTGCAATTGTTTTAGTTTTCGTTAGACAATCCTCGAGCATTTTCTGCTGGTATGGAATAAAAGGAAATATATATTCATATAATACATACATATGTATATACATAAACAAAAAGAAAAACTGAAACCGAGTTTCTGTGATGCTCTGTAGTGCAGACAACGTTGCTACTGCGCAGGTAGACATGAACTTCACTCTGTAAATGAGAAAATTAAAAATTTATTTAAATTATTCTTTTCAAATTGTCGAATATGAATACAAAATCAAGGAATATTTCGCTTTTTTAAATTGCAAAACTCATACCATGCTCGTCTTATTACATGTTCTATACGAATGGTTTCGCGTCGAGTTCACGCAAGCCAACTGCAATTAATTTGATATCTAGAACATTTTCCAAACTCAGCCCTCTTTCTCTCATTTTCTCTCTCCTTCAACTCCCTTCTTTCTCTCTTTCTCTCCATCCAAGTGAATGAACGTCACCCTCGTTGGCCATTGAACGGTCGATGAGAGGACGTGGAAGTGTTCGGTGTGGCAAGCGGGTGGACAGAAGCATTCACTTGTTTTCTCCCCGAATCGCGCCGTCGCTTCAGTCCCACACGTCGACCCTTTGTGTTGTATACTTTATTGGATTAAACTTATTTGTTGGACAAAAAAAAACAGTTAAACAATTACGATTTAAAACATAGAATAAAATTTGAGCCTAATAATCACGTACACGTTCCATAATCGCAACCAGGAACATTGCTCGGCTTCGGAAAGCTCGCGTCCATGCAACCGCATGAAGCAAAGATAACGTCTTGTTGGCACGAGCGAAAACAGCTCTGGAATGAGAGTTCATTAGGAAAGCGTTTAAAGCGTAAGCAGTGGAGACTATAAATGGATTTGACAATCTGACTTAGTTATTTGATTTTAATATCTGATTTAGTATATGATTAATTAATTAAATTTAGTATGTTGATCACTTCAACTGAGTAGCCACCCCCTGCATAGAACGAGGCAACTTCGGACGATGAATGCACGCAGCTATCTAGGAGGCGAACTGATTTCTGGAAATATTTATTTAATTTAAATGAAACCGTAATTTTAAAGATGCAGTAAGTGTTCAAGATACAGTACACACCTTGTTCACTTGGAAATGGCTGGATGTCGCATCCAGTGAGGAATGCAGACGCGACTCCATCGATATTCGTTGCCCAGCTATAAGCGTTCATCTCGATTGATTTCAAAAATAAAATCATTCAAAAAATCATTGTGGGCTGGATTGTTTCTATAACAAAATTTTTCGTAAAAGAAGATATATCTTAATAGTAGAAATGACCAGAGGAAGTGTACTAACGAGTAGCGATAAGTACGTTGACACCGCTGACTTCATTCCATCCTGGACTTTCATTAGGCATCGAATTAAGATTCACTCGAAGTTCTTTAGGTGATAAGTAACGAGGGTTATCACAGTTTAAGAAAGATAACTTACCTAATTTTTTAGACAATGTTTTTTTTTCATAATACTGAAAAAAATGTGATTTATCGAAAAATGGGAAAAATATAAAAAGAATCATAATCTCGAGCCTCCTCGTTGACCAGTAAGACGAATTCGTAAAGAATCATTTGAATTTATAGTGAAACAGGTGCCGAGAGAAGAGTCGAACTGCTCCGTGAACAAATCTCTTAATTCATATTTATTTCATGAAACTCGCTTGAGTTTAGGTGGCCATGCGAAACTTTCTGAAGTTTCTATAAACAAAAATCGTCATGCCATTTCCGTCTTTCTATCTGTTACTCTCTCATTCTCTCTCTCCGTTTTTCTCTTCTAAAGGAGCACGATCGCCGAATAATAATTAATGCATGTTCAAATTGCCGCCTTTGCCCTGGGAGTCCCATTTTCGTGTGTTGCTATTTCGGAAGATCCACAAACCCGCTGCGTGCGTCAATTTGAAATAGACTACATAATTTTTCGTTGATCGCCCTCCATTAATCGTACCTGATCTTGATCTCTCTCCTTCCAACTGCCGCATACTCAATGATGTCCTCGATCTTCCAACTCATCTGTCTAAGCCTCTCCTCTCCGAGTGGCGCGAGCAGAGAGGGAAGAGCCGTCCGGAAAATGCCCGGCGCCGAGTGACTTCGGGACATCAGCTATTAAGTAATAATATTTTTTAATAGCATTTGATGGCGTGTTAATGGCAACCAATGATTCATTGCAAGCGGAATTCCAAAATGCAGAACCAGCCTCAAGAACTGCATCTATTGGTGTTTTTGCTAGATCAGCGACATTTTGAAGTTTGTTTGCTTCTAAAATTGCGTTGGCGTGTAAGTAAAAATACTGAATAGTACAACGAGAATAATAACGATATTCGTTTAAAAAAAAAGAATTGGACCAATGGTGCAGAGTGGGCCGGCGTAGCTAGCCGAGCACGTGCAGGAGACTTGGGAGCTGGAGCTGCTGTTTGAGGCACACGTCGCAGTCAGGTCAAAGGTCTGGCACCTTACAATTGCACTTGAAGGTCTAGTTGAATTTTCGTGACCCTTGCAGTCGCGTCTCTCGAAAACACACTCTTTTGTCAGGCAAAAAGGCGCGAATTCAAAATTGGGTTTTTTTCAATTTTATTTTTATCAACTCCCATTCCCGACTCTTTTCCGCAAGGAGAGCTTACCCTCCAACTACGGTAGCGGCTACGAAAGAGTGATAGTGACGACGAACAAGAATAAAGTTAGTATGTGCAAACGCATCATCTTCAAGCGTGTGGAATGTACCTCGAAGCAGCTGTCGTGTTCGGTGCCGCGACATATGCTCCACAAGGAGTGGAAGCTGAGGATACTGTAGACGATGCTGTTGATACTGTGGACGAATGAATCGTTGAAGTGGACGTGGAAGTCGACGTTGTAATCTCCTCCGTTGTCGAAGTTGACAGAACTGCGGACGTTGTAATGACGTTAGCAGTAGAGGAAGAGAGATCGGTTGAGGTTGTAATCTCTTCAGTCGTCGTCGTTGTTGTTTCTTCCGGTGTTGTTGTCGTCGTACTTGTCGATGTCGTCGTTGACGTCGTGGTCCCTGAAGATTTTACCTTCTCCTTGCTCGAGAGAATATCTTTTGAGATATATGTTGTATCTATGTAGATGGTATGCACACTCGTCGTCGTATTCGAGGTTTTAATATTTCAATTTTTTGTATAGATTTTCAATTGTTTGAAGAGTCATCCTCTTAATTTTTTGCTTCCAATTTTTCTCCGTTCTTGGTATTATTTAGAATATACATACGTACTTACATAAAAAAAAGTCAGCATCCTCGCTTGATTTATTGCTCATCGAATTACTATTCAGTTTTTGTTTTTGTACCGATGACCATTCTTTACAATTAGTCTGTTTGTTACTATAATTGATACCATTGAGTTTGCAGCACGACAGGAAATAGAAAGTCATCACTGTTCCGTTGTCAGTGCGCAAGATGTAGGAACCCGAATGTTCGTAATAATAGCACTCGGCGTATTGGACAGGCGCATTCGACCAAATGCATTCTTCGTATGTTGAAATGTCGCAGACTCCTATCTGATATGTGCATACATACATTACAGTTTAAGATTATTTGCTCACGAATTAATATAATAAATTTAATATATTTTTAAGATTCTCTGGTACTGTGACTCGTAGGAACAAAGCTTCGTGTAATATTTATGTTTTCTGAATTCAGAATTGTTTTTCCACCGAATTCAACAAGTCTCATAAAATACTAAATTGTTTGCCATAAATGAATGTATGGACTTGAGTGCATTTATTGCATAATTTAAGTTGTAAACGTCGGTAGTGCAGTTCATGTTTTTTTTGGAAGTAGACAGAAATTTTGCTTTGAAATTACCAAAACTGTAGCAAAAAGTGTGCACTGGTTAGGCTTTGAACATTAAACGTTTCTACATAATAAAGTATGCGCCAAATGCACGCAAGTTGGTTTAAATTATCATGCAATATACGCATTCGGTAGAGGTCATTCCTACATCATGCTTCAAATCTCCAAGAATGGCGATGACTTATGGCGCTCCACCGAATACACTAACCCGTTGAATAAAGCGTTTTGAATTGAATTACATTAAATTCGGCAAAGAAACCAGTTGATTTCAGTAAACATCACCCGAACATTTTCTTCGACGAGCCACTGTAGCAGAGAATCTTAAGAATATATTTAAAAAAAAAAACATCCGTGATCCCACAATTTTATGGCTTTCTCAAAAATTAAACATAAAACATTTTTCGAACTGTTCTCTTTTGAAACCTTTTTTTCATTTTCTGTGCATAAATCACTGTTTTTGCTTCAATGCCCCCCAAACTTACAAACATGACTGCGGGCGGATTGCAACGGTAAGTATCGCAGGGAATTCGTTCGTACGCGTGGAGTGACACGTCATAGACGTATCCCTCGGGGCAGCCGTCAGCGTACTCGTCTTGAGTCGAGAATTCGCCGCACGTCGTGCACGTTGTGGTCTCGGCTATAAGGAGTTTGTTGTTTTGCGTTCAAATAGTCACTCCTGAACTCGTTACATTTGGAGAAACCCGAGCGGCAACTAGTTAGATAATAAAAAAGAGGAGGAAAAATTCTCTCAACGCGCCCCAGATGACCGGATCTGAAGTACCGCGCATGTACAAGTGGTAGGATGCCAGCTCCACTCGCCCTAAATGTGTCGTCTTTTCACTTCTCAAGGCCCAAAGGCACATGATCATTCTCAACTCTTTCATCAAGGAAATAAAGTAACGTACATCGGCTTCGCAAGCGAGGTGATCCTTGTAGTAAATAGAAGTGCCATTATCCTTAAAATTACACAACCTAGTTCAGAAGCATAATATTTGGGAAAAGTAGAGCGAGAGAATAAGAGTGAGAAATATAGAAAGAAAGAAATATTGGGGATCCTCACACATCGCACGATTCCCTTCTTGCAATAGAGATTCCAACAATCGTGATACCACGGGTCGCCAAAGACAAGGTTGAACTGGCTATGATCCCATGTCTCCGTTCCCGGCGGCGGTCCAGGCGTCTCAGGTGGAATCGTGCAAGTTACTGAAGAGTAAAATGTTTATTACCGCTAAAATAATGGCATTTCTCACACATTGTCCGTTAAAAAGATGCTATTCATCTTTCAACTAAAATGTTCTGTAATGTTGCGATACATGGTTGAGTCGTTGTAGTCCTCGCAGTGGTTGTGATGTCGAGGGCATTTGCTGAATTAATGAACGAGCATTTTGTTACTGTTTTAAATTAAAATAAAATATTAAATAATTATATTATAAATAGGACGGGAATTTAAAGAAACTAAGTACGCAATGATTAGTATATCAAGGGCATTTTGAATGGGCTATTTGGCAGTTTTCAGCTTAGAGAGCGTGTGAAAATGGAGACTGCGTAGCATCTACAGTAGACAAAATTTGGCCCGTCCATATTTTGCGAGCTAGACTTTGTAACAAGTAGAAGAAAATAGTTCAAACTTTTGGGAACTACATTTTAGACAAATGCGAATTGATCCGCGTTCAAAAAACCATACATTAACTATTCAGTGTACGGCTCCTTTAAATCGGCAATATTATGCGCAACTAAAAGTGGTAAGATAAATATTTAAAAACTTTTCACCTGCGAATGCTCCAAAAAGCAACGACGAGATCATATGGATAGACGTTTCAAACGACCCAGCTCGAGTGAATCTTTGTATGCGCATCAGCAACATACCAGAATTAAAAGTGATAGATTTCTTTTTTTTTCGGAGAAAGTAATATCTCTGAAGAAGGAAAGGTGTCCCGACTCATTTTTCGCTCCAGAGACTCACTTTAGAAAATATTCCAAGAAAAGTGATCTATTCGCCCTTGGTGATGTTTCAAAATGTAGTCTAACAGCATGTCCATGTATCCCTCCTTTGTCAGTTCATTCTCTTTTCCCTCCCATTCTAGCTCACTCTCTACTATTCAAACTCTCGCTAGCTCTCCCCCCCCTCTCTCTCTCTCTTTCGCCCGTGTTTACTACCAACTCCTCTTCATCTCCTGCGATTTCTTTCTTGCATGAGTTCATGCTGATTTCCTTCCTTCTTTCTTGGTGCTGCTTAGTTTCTCTGTGATTGTCTTCGCTATTTTCCATATCTCCGCCTTTTTCGGTACATCGCAGACAATAGAAAAAGCTAAGCGAGAAATCCTTTGTTGTTGTAGAGTCGGAGGCAAGAGAGATGGTGAGGTTTGATGAGGTTCGATGGCAATGCGAGAGGATAGACCTGCATTCTCCCTAGCTGCAGGACGTGGACGTCCATATGACCCACGAGTACAGGGATTTGTGGACTTTCACCCCGTCAGAAGCCACAAAAAGGTCATTGTAGTTGCTCATGGAAATAACGATGAAGGGAACGAACTTGAACAATTGGCTACGAAAACGAATATGAAATTGATGAACGTAATAAGAAACAATGTATACAATGACCACAATGAAAACACATTTAATGGTAAGAGAGATAGAATTAGGATAACATTTGGTAATAAATAACCTTAGAATTGACGAAATTATCAAGGAAAGTGAAAATGAGATCGCAGGACAGATAGGCATGAACATGTTGTTTAGATATGTTTGTACACATGTAGATACATATACAATCCAACCTAATGATCGTATCTTCATGTCGTTATTCATTTGATATATCATACATTGCTAATGTACTCACATCCGTGATTTAGATGTTGTCTTTTTTTCTGATGTTAAAAACATTCGATGAAGTCAGTATTCGATGTTTCACTAATCAAATGCTCGTCATGTTTGATTCGCATCGTTTCGGATCCTCCACACACATCGACCAATATAACCGCTTTCTTCTTTTGATATAACGTGGAGGTTACAGTTGGCCCCGAAGTAGAATGCATTTACTAAATTGGTTAAAAAGCACACTTTACATCACTTTTTAACTATAAATGTTGTATAATGGATTGGACGAGAGTTTAAACCGATAATACCGAAAGTGTAAGGTAAGATAAATAAAAAATAAAAAAATTTTTATTTAAAAAAAAACATTTCACCCGCGCATGCTCCAAAAAGCAATGACATAATTACTTGGATTGACGACTCACAGGACCCAACTCGAATGAATCTTCGCTTACACATCAACAACTTACCGGAATCCAAAGTGAGAAAATAGTCCAAGAATTTTGAACTATTGGGCCTTGGTGATGTTGTAAAGTGGAGTCTTCCTACCTCCATGTCTCTCTCTCTCTCTCTCTTTTGTCCATATTTCCTTTTCTTCTCTTGAGTAACCTAGCAACACTTTTACAGTCGTTAAAAATTGCAACTTGGCAAATTCAACGGACTATAAAAATGCCATACCAAATTTTTTTCATCAAAAGTGTCAAGTCAGATTAAATAGACAAATTGAAAACAGATATGTACATATGTGTGTTGAAGCGGGTTTTACGGACAGCGGTGAAAAGAATCTCGAACCATGTTCATAGTCTCATAAGCGTCTTTGATTAGCACCTGAGGCGAGTTTCTGATCCATGGATATGAGTACTTTGATCGACCAGGATAGTATGGAATCATGCACAGGACGACCGGCGACGTCTTTTTTCTCTGCCCTGTGCTATTTCGTAGAGATTTGCTAGAATTGCCAGCTTGTTCTCAGTCTGTGACAACAACGCCAATGTTGGGAACAAGTGTCCCGAACATGTTTCAAACTTTAGGGAGATTGAATGCGCGGCAGAAGAAATGCCAAATACTTAAGGGCGCGCATTTGAAAATGGTCCTAATGTACTACTGTAGAACCATTCAATGATTGCTTCCTTTAACTTATAATTAAGAGAGCCAATCTGAGAGACTCGAGCACGGGCATGTCGGGAACCAAATTATTTTTTTTGATTTTTTATTCCTTCTAATGGCTTATGTAACACCTTATAAAGATCCCAAAAAAATTGTTCCAAAAATTTTTTTCTGTTATTTCACCATGGATATGCACCGAAAACCCGAAAAAACTCAAATGATCATAACTTTGTTCGTTGTTGAGATATATTAATTTTGAACTGTTAATTCAATTCCAAATTTAAAGGCGCACAAAAATCGTGTTAATCACTTTTTAAAATATTTCATTAAAGGCCTCATTTTGGCATTTTAATATTTCGAGTATTGCGTTTGGGGCATAAAATCCCCCCCATGTTAAAAAACTGAAGACGCCACGTGAAAGAGCGTCCTTTTTAACTACTCATTTACCTTTCATTCAGAAATCCGTACCCCTATTTTAAAATATTTTGACATGAAGCGCGCAAGTAGGGTGAAAATGGCGCATTTTCGGCCGCCGAGGCACCGTGCAAGCGCATTCATCGATCCCTAACTGCGCTCAATGTCAATATTATAAAATCGTAAGTATATCATCTTAGAGCTCTCACGGAGATCTTCAAATGTTAAATACATACTTTTATTGAAAAGTTTCAATTTGTATGGGAAATTTCGTTCTGTACAATTAGAAGGTTTAAAAATCTACTTTAAAAACAATTTCTCCTGTCGAATCATACATCATTAGAAAGAGGATGAAATTTGCTACAAGATGAACCTCTTTTAATGGAATTCTATGCATACGATCTTTTGTTATAAGCCATAAGAGTAGGATAGCAAGGCCTTGTGGAAAAGTTGTAGAAAAAAGGATTGGAATATTCTAATTCGAATTTGGAATATTCCAATTCGAATAACCTAAAATGTGAATTCTTGGGCAAAATGACAGCGACGCTACTGGCCCTACTTTTATGATTTATAACAAAAGATCGTATGCATGGAATTCCATTGAGAGAGGTTCATCTTGTAGCAAATTTCATCCTCTTTCTTGTGATGTATGTTTCGACAGGAGAAAATGTTTTTAAAGTAGATTTTTAAGCCTTCTAATTGTACAGAACGAAATTTCCCATATAAATTGAAACTTTTCAATAAAAGTATGTACGTATCATTTGAAGCTCTCCGTGAGAGCTCTTAGATGATATGCTAACGATTTTGTAATTTTAACATTGAGCGAAGTTATGGATCGATGAATGCGCTTGCACGGTGGCTCGGCGGCCGAAAATGCGCCATTTTGACCCTACTTGCGCGCTTCATGTCAAAATATTGTAAAATAGGGGTACGGATTTCTGAATGAAAGGCATCTCGATAGGGGTTAAAAAGGACGCTCTTTCACGTGGCGTCTTCAGTTTTTTAACATGGGGGGGGGGTTTTATGCCCCAAACGCACCACTCGAAATATTAAAATGCCAAAATGAGGCATTTAATGAAATATTTTTAAAAAGTGATTAACACGATTTTTTTTTAAATTTGGAATTGAATAAACAGTTCAAAATTAATATATCTCAACAACGAACAAAGTTATGATCATTTGAGTTTTTTCGGGTTTTCGGTGCATATCCATGGTGAAATAACAGAAAAAAATTTTTGGAACAATTTTTTTGGGATCTCTATAGGGTGCTACATAAGCCATTAGAAGGAATAAAAAATCAAAAAATTATTTTGTTCCCGACATGTCTTGTATAGAGGCCTGCTCGAACCTCTCAGATTGGCTCTCTTAACTATCATAACTTTTAAAATGATAAGGTAGAATCATATATCCGATTCTGTGTTGTTCCTTTTCCGTACATTGACAAGCCTTTCTTGACTGTAAGCTAACATGTTTTTTGCAATAGACAGCATATGATTAGATATGTTTAAGAATGCGATGGACTAATTATGATATCCTGCTGCATGAGGTCACCTTGAAAGTTCATTTCCCCCTTGTTGTTTTTCGTATGTCTTAAAAAGGTAAAATTTTATGATAAGAATATGTACGTATTTTCAAGACTCTCGAACCCGATGGTGGGATTATTGTCCTTGAAAAAGTTTAATTATCTGGCAATTTTATGATTGAACCGAAGTTCAAATGTAATTTTGCTTCATTACCTTTGCATAATTTTAAATTATACTGCGAAATAAAAAATAATATCTGTAAATCATATTCATATATGTCCTGCTGAATGCAGATATGTATGTAAATTTTAGATTAAAAGAAGCTATAAAAGGGCTGAACGATAGGCATTTCCATCATTCCTCGCTCCTTGATTCACTTCTGGTCGGTCGACTGCTCTCTGCCTCTGAAATGGACAAATCCGCCTACTTCGCCGCCCCCGCTGCCTCTGGCGCCGGAATCTACGGAACCGGCGGCAAGAACTACGTCTCCGAGGGATACGCCTGGGACGCCGCCCCCGTAGCCTCGCAGCCTGCTCCGGCCTACGGGCAGCAGAGTTACGGGCAGAATCAGAGTTCGTTTCTCTTCTCGTCACTCTGTACCCTTTTCTCCCATCCCCTCCTTGGTCCTTCCCTACCATTTTGAAACCTTTTTTGCTCTCCATACCCCAAACCATTAGTCATTCCCCGCTCTCACCCTCTCACTTACCTCTTCGGTCGAATTTCCTTTAAAGTTCCTGTGTTCAATTCTCCTTTTGCCGATCTGCCGGTGACGAAGCCCCGCCTCGACCAGTCGTGCTACCTAGGCTTCCTCGCTCTCTGCTCCCCTTCCATCCTGAGGCTTCGCCCCCTTCCATGCTTCCATCTCCTCCCCAGACCTCGCGTGGATAACAAATTACATGTGACTGAATGTGTTAACTGTAGAATACAATGGAAGAAGTGGAAACTAAACTTATACTTATACTTATACTTAGAAAAGAAGTAACTGATAAAGAAATCTGGAGTGATATTACATGATAATGGAAGATCTTTGATAAATTCTTAAACAAAAAGATGCTGATTGTGTATACGGTTTTATAAACTTATGATTCACGAGGAGAACACATTGAAGAAGTATGAATACTTATATTTACGTAAATTTCCATCTCTTTGTCTCATCTTTATGCTCGATTTTTCAAGTCTTCTTTGTTCAAGCAATCGATGGTCAACAATCCTATGCTTTCAGGGGCATCAGAGAAAACCTTTCTTGGTTTTTTTCGTGCGAATATGAAAGCCGTCTACGTACCTTCCGCCCCGAGATGAAATAAAAGTAGAGATATCACCAGTACGACAGAATTAGAATTCATAAAAAATTCGACAAAAATAGATATTTCTAAGTTCTACCTGTGATTTCTCTACTTTTATTCCATCTCATGGCCGATGCCAAGTAGATGGCTTTTATATTCGTGCGGAGAGTACAAAAAAAGGATCCTTCTGATATCACTGAAGCAGGGGAACCAAGGCAGAATCTTATCCTTGGCCTATATTTCGAAAGAAAATAATTCATATAGTTCAATGAATGCTTATAGTTATGCCAACCTATTGTGAAGCCAACTACATATTTACGACTTATCAAGCTTGATTTGCAGTTGAATTTAGCGTGATATATGTACTGATTTCACAATAATAAGAAATTTCGCAATTGACATGTCAAGTAGTAAATAGTACATAAAGTGCAAAATGTGGTAAGTAGATCTTTCACAAACAATGCGAAGGATCAATTCTCACTGCCATTTCTTTACTCCACGACAGAGGCGATCGGTCGGCTCCTCCTTCTCTCCGACCCTTCCGATCTCTTTTGTTTCACTCTCCCCTTTGTCAGTTTAACACTGGAAGATGAGTCCTCGCTTTGGTGAACGATTAATTCGTTCACCAAAACGTGAACCTGAGAGGGAGACCAAGTGAGAGAGAGAGATTTAGAGAAAGTGTGAGAAAAAGGTCATGAGAAGTTGAGACGGGTTTTCATTGCGTATATCCTGTAGCACGCAGCTAAATAAGATGTAGTTGGTCGATATGACCTTTATTACTTTTTAATAGTAACATGTTGTGTTAAAGGAGCTGATGAAAGAGATAGTCAGGTGCAAATTCAAAAAAAAATGCTTTGATTTTTGTGAGTTTTGGTATGGTGAAATCACTGGTTTTCTCTAATTGTAAATATTCAAATTTATTTTTAAGTGACGCGAAGGCCGTTTCATATCATCGAGCAATGATTGGCGGAAATATAATAACTTCGCGCTTTCGGTAACTTTTTTTGCACTGATTAATAACGTGTGAATAGATAAAACTCTTTCAACATATATAATATGTATATATTTTTAGGTGTATAAAACAAAAAATAAATAATAAAACATATCTGACCACATAATATCGTTAACTTACTTTATGTGGCTTCTGATCGGCGTCGGCATCCTGCTCTTTGTTACTTTCTTTGTGCCGCAGCGATTGCTTCCATTGGAACAAGCAGAACACGTCTTTCGCGAGGTATTAGCTTTCTTTTCATATTTATTTCGATTTTAAAGTAGTGTAACACTGCGTAATCCAATAAAATAGTCCAGAAGAAATGTATCTTCCGAGGGACTGTTCCAATGACGAAAGACTTCTTTTAGTTCGACTCCTTACCAGATGTCATCTCCTCGATGACTCCGACTCCTCGTCGGAATCGATCGATTCCTGTGTCGATAGTCTCCGTTGTCTCGAGTAACACTTCATTAGAGCAGTACGAAATGGCAATCACCAGGTTACTTTATGCCTGTTTTATCATTTCTACATATGTATATTATCAAGATAATACATTACAGTATTATCTCATGTATTCCCAAATAATGCCTACCTTACACATATTTACACATTATCGAATTCGGATTTGAATGACCTCAAACGTGGGAAATTAAACCGTCAAACATAAACAAGGAAGAAAAGAAATGTCCGGGTTCTTTGCTTCCTTCTCTCATACATACCGTTATTAAAGAAGGAGGTGAATCAGTTGGGGGGAATGAAGAAAAGGAATCAATCGTGTTCTGTCTTTCTTACGTTCTTGCTTTGTTTTGTCTTCATTTGGCGATATGCCGACAGTGTCATTTAGAATGTGGAGAAATAGACGGGCGTCTTAATTCCACTTTTGGTTTCCTGGTGCTGCAGAGCGGTACATGTTTTATGAAGCAGAAACTATTTATCTAGATGTAAAAAAAAAAAATATATATATATATATATATTTAAAAAAACACTGAATTACTCCTACAATTTTTTTTTATTTTATTAAGAAAATTTAAAGAATTATTATTGTAGTGTTGAATGCTACGCCGCCACTCACGGATATCGCTTCTTCGTGATTAACGACTCGAAGTACGCGAATGTCTGCGATCAGGAAGACGTCGGCATTTCATCGTTCCTTATCATTACTGTACAAGTATATTTTCAAGAAAATTTAATCTAAACTTTTATTTAAAAAAAAGTATTTGTGCGTCTATTCCATGAGCAGGCAATGTTTCGTCGCCATTGTGTAGTCGCCGAATTCCTGGAGGCCACTCAACCGGGAGAATGGCTACTTTTTATCGACGCAGACGTCATGGTTGTCAATCCGAACAGGTTAGAAGCCTTTTCTAAACTTGATCTTTGATCTATGATCTCTGATCTTTTAAAAATCAGGTTGATCGAAGAGTGGATCGATCAAGATCATGATGTTATCCTCTACGATCGCTTCTACAACTGGGAGGTCAGCTTGGATATGTCTCACTAATCAATGATTTCGCGTTAATATATGTAAATACAGTTTGCTACATGGATATATATATATATAAAGCACATACATATGTACATATGTATGTATGAACATACATATGTACATATGTATGTATGAACATACATATGTACATATGTATGTGCTTTTTGACTGTATGATAAAAAAGACTAGAGAGATCCTTGGCAACTTGCCAGGTGGCAGCCGGTTCGTACCTCGTCCGCCACTCGCGCAAGGCGCTCCGTTTTCTTCGAGCTTTCGCTGGCTACGAATTTCGCCTCCCGTCCAGCTTTCACGGCACGGACAACGGCGCGCTGCATGTTCACAACTTCCTTAGCAAATTAAATAAACGTTTTCTTCTATTCAGAACGAGAGAGAGAGAGAGAGAGAGAGAGAGAAGAGAGCGAAGCAAGAGCAAGAGAAAGAGCGAGAGAGAGAGCGATAACGAGAGAAACGGAGATAGAAAGAAAACCGCAAGAGATATATGTATGACATTTTTTTAGCAAAGCAATTGAAAAAAAGGCAGATCAATATTTGTAGGACAGCTGCTAATGTCCCACAAATGGACAACGAGCACTTTGTGAATCCTCTCGTGGGTCAGCTAGATCGGTAGGCCAAGCTCTGTCCTTATCTCATTGTCAATCAATATTTCCACTACTCCTCACTGACCAAAATGACCAAATAATTACCGTTCATCAAGCGACGAATGCGCGGGCGGCCGCGTCGCGTGGCGCTACCGCGACGCGTCCCTCATCACTCGAGAGGAGCGAGCTGAGCGTCTCTCTACATTGGATGCGTACGTCCGTCGTCTGCAGCTACGATTTGCGGGGAGTCTGGATGGATCGGACAGAGAGACTGAGGAAAGCACTTCTACGGTCTCCACGGTCACCAGTCGAAAATGATGGATTGAGAATAAAATAAACTGTTAAGCGAAGAGTTGCACACAAATGTACGTATAAAGATGAGATACCTAACAATAAGCTTGCCTGGTTTTGACTATAAGCCTTGGAAAATTCTCACACCCTTCCAATAGATTTTATGAAAAGGTGCTGACAATTTGTTTTTCTCGAAATCTTATATCAGCGATGGAAAAGCCATGAATAAGTTTCAAAATAATGCTGTCGCGCGAGTTATTGCATTGATTATTCCACCATGACGACTCGTCCTCCATAAACATGATTACAAAAAATTCAAGCTCGAATTCGCGCTTACTTGCTTGTGACATGATTTAGCAATAAACGACTTACAAGATCCGCAAAATTGAAAGAGATTACCTTTTTCTCCACTTCATTATGCTTCTATCTTAAATTATTTATCAAATTAATGTTTTGCAAAGCCAAATTTGCTTTATTAGAAATTTCTCACGCATCGCTTTAACCAGTGTGTACCATCGCTCCCACTTTCTGCAATTCCTTTTAGTACATCGCGTTTCACAGGACATCGCATCTCCCTTTCGTGTTACAGTTCCGCATACTTGATCGCCTGCAGAGCCTATTCTTCATGCGCTTCATTTCAAGTACGAATTAGAAATTTTTATCGCACCAGCAGGATAACAATTAATAACAATGAAAGAAAAAGGAAGAGTAAAAGGGGAAAGGCGCATGAAAAGCGGTCAACAACTCGTATCATTGATCACTCATGAAAATGTAGGAATCGAGGAATGGAAGCTGGTGGGTAAGGGAGCGGAGAACTCTGCTGTGAAGTTGGGGGCACCGAAGGAGGGATGCTTTGCTTCCTGAGAGAGCGCAGCATAGGAGGGGCGCGAAGAGGAATCTTGGCTGCCACCAGAAAGGGCGGCCAATTCACCTCCTCCGCCGTCACCGTTGAGCCCCAGTCATCAGCCGGAAGCTCCGGGAAAGGCTCGCGCTCATGAGTGGAGATCACTGGAGGCGCAATCGGAGAGGAGATCGCCGACGTTTCCGCGACCGCCGACTTCGCCGATGTTTCCTTGACCGCTTGACTCTCTCCACTCCACATCATCTCGACCGCTGAAGTGTACAAATATTCACTTTATACATGCATATTAATATTAATCATATTTTTTCCTAACTTTTGTTTAGTATTACTTCAGTAATACTTTCAAAAGTGTAAGAATTGTAATGGTGCAAAGAGTTTGTGAACGTTTGGTAAATTAAGATATTTGAAGAGTTTGTCTGATTTAACATCGCGTGCCTGCCTCAATGTTGGAGCGGCTCTTCACGTGACCGCCGCGCTGCTCTTGGAGCTAGGGAAAAAGGTGAGAGTGACTCAGGTTAAATGATGGGAGTGTCATATTTAATTATCGAGTTTTTGAACAGTTTTTGTTATGTGTTCTTTTATTTCTCTTTAATTTTTTGTTGTTGTTGTAAGGTTTTTTATAGCATTTGCTGTAGTGTAAGCCAAAAAACCTCAGCGACTGTCGCGCGAGCCGTGATGAGTTCGCTCCTAAGCTTGTCGTTCTCCGTCGCCTCTTCTCCGACCGTTGAAGTGAGCTGATCCAGAAGTCGTTTCATTTCATCATCATGACGGTTGGCCTCCTTTAAAAGTGAAGCGAGCTAAAAAAAAAATGCAAATAATTTTAATCTCAATAAATACTGTTTCCGAAATAAAAAGAATTATATTGTCTAAAGATAAATTTACGCACATTTTCCGCTTTCACTCGCTCTCGGTCGAACCGTAGTGTCCATTCGCGATGTTGGGTTTCCTTTGATGTCTTGAGCTAAATTCAAAAACATATTCTAGAATTTTTTTATTAAAACTTTTTTAAAAGAATTTTTATTCTATGTTTGCATCGCTAAATCCTAGATCCTAAAAATGTTAAGCAATATTTCTGCTTTTTTTACATCTGTAATTTGTGTGACCGACCTCAACGATGGTCGCATCCCTTCTAGCAATTCTCTCCCTCAGCTGGTAGATCTCTTTGCTCTCCTTGAGCATTCTTGAAGTCAGCTCAACAAAAATCATATCAAGAATTGGTTTTTTTTATTTAATTGCATTTGTTTCATATTTTTTTCCACCATTCGACCACCGGCAATGGCTTTCTTGAAATTTTTTTTCAGATTGTTACTATTAAAAGAATAGAATTTTAAAACTAGATAAAATTATAATAAAACCTTACCCTTGAAATGATCCCGTTCCTAATGTCGAGTTCTCTCTTCAACTTCTTATGCGCCTCTCGGAGCTCTGTGATCTGACCATGAGCATACACACATGTTTGTTTTCTTCTTCTTTAAAATGGAATCAATTATAATTATATACTTTTTTTTAAATAATAATTTGAATGAATTATATATGTGTTCTTAATGTTTTTTTCTCCACCACTTATTCTCTTGCCACGCAGCGAACCTTGTCAATATCTTCGCCCCACGAGAAGCTCACGTTGTCCAGTTTATTTCCGAGCTGTTGCATCTCATCGTTGGCATTGTAGAGGTGCGCATTGGTCTGAACGAACAAAAATCTGTGGCAAATCTTCCCTTAACCATAATGAATTTTTTTTAAATATTTAATACATGTTAACTAGACAAATTAAATTAAAAAAAAAAGTTGGACCGGGTTTTAGCGAGTGTTTAACGTTGAGCGATGAAAAGAGGCTCTAACCCTGTTCATAGACTCGAAGGCGCCTTGAAGTGGCGCTATTCGAGCCAGTTTCGGATCCATGGCCTTTCAGGTCGCGTCTCTCTAAATCATATGTTCTCTCGCCATTGTGTCAGCCCAAAAAAGCGTGAATTCAATAGCGAGTTTTTGGATCCTTTAAAGGATGTCTCCGGCAAATCTGACCAAACAATTCAAACTAGGCATTTGACCCATGAAGTGTCCCGTGCGGAACTGCCTCTGGCTGCAGTATGCCAAGTTCTCAACCCGCCATGTTTTCATAAGGCTGTGATCCTCCCATTTCAGTGCTGCTGCCCTTCGAACTCTGTCCACTTAAATTTGTGGGGACACAATTGTCTTGAGGTCCTACAGCTTGTTCCTTTAAAATTAAATAAAACTGATGCGTCTTTACCTTGAATACATGAAATGTAAGCGAGTAATAGCAAGTTAGAACGTGTACACTTCATTAGAACAATTAGGGTGAATGAATATCAAATATGACACAGATCACGATGGATTCTGTAGTGCGTCTGGTCAAATATGTGAGCGCTAGATCTCCACATGTAATTGTACTTGAAAATGACTAATACTTTCGAAAATAGCCTTATTCTACGCTTTTTGCATGACGGCCGCTCCTTTTGGCGCGGCGCAGTTTAGCATTGCGATTTTTAGCGCTGCGCTTTATGGCACTGCGGTATTGTTTCGCCGTTGCACAGACGTGGAGAAATGAGCTGAAGTCGAATGAGTCTTCTTGGTGGAGGCGCTCCTTTTGATGCTCGCTCAGCAGGGCATAACACGCAGCTCGGCCCGCTTCCTCCAGGCTAGGCAGCGCGCCACCAATGAAGCCCTAGAAGAAAAATTAGAGTCAATTCCAGATATAATATTAGTAGAACTGGCACAAAATCTAATATATTGGTGACCAGGGTAACTTAATTTAGAATCATTTTTAAACATTTCGCATAAACTCTTTTTTTATTTATTAACAAAGTTATTTTCACCAAGGCTCATATGCAAACAATGAAGTTATATGGAGGAACTGGACAAACCATGTAGACGGTGTTCTCGAGACGCGCTGCGACTCTTCCAGAACGCGAGGAAGCAGCACTGACGCTGAGTTCGAGCAGATTATTCCTGCGTCTACAGCTGTTCCCCTTCAAGTTCATGCTGATCGCCGTCCGCCCACCACCGACAGGCCCACGCAAAAAGAGCGTAAACTCCTCCCAGGTTGTTTCATTCGTGAACAGCTTGACTGGCTCGAATATCCTGTTTGCTTGCTGCGGCGTGAATCGCTTCTTCTTGAAGTAGTTGTCGCTCTGAACGCGTCTTCCCGCCAGTTTGGAAATCTGATTCGTAGCGTTGCCCTGGTGATTTCTGAACTCGCGAAACTCGATCGGTTGTTCCATGACGCATTCGCTTGAAATGACTTTGCCTGTACTTTGAGAGGCGACATAGCGAAACGCGCACTTTTTGTACATGTTGTCGGAGAGCCAGTTCTCATGAGAGAGCAAATGTGGTCCGGATTACTTATGGGACTTGACACGTCAACTGTCAACGAGACATCACGAGGGATATAATCGGTGAAATGAATGTGCATGGATATGTTGTAGGTGACGTCAACGTCAAAGAGGGGTGAAGAACTGGCGAAGTTCACGATTGCAAGGCCTCTCGTGTACACGGCGATGGGCACGAAAAGACGCGTTGCGGTCGCGAACGCGGCTGCCGCAAGATGGCCATCATCGTTCGGCACTGGCACCGGCAGCACGCATGTGGCATGGCCAGCGAGCTTCCGTGACGACATCGGCGCGAGAGGAGTAATAAAGAGTCGGCAGCGGTAAAGATAGTCCTCAGAGGAAGCCTGCCAAGGAAAGCTTGGGTTGGAGAGGGAGTCGTCCTGGCGGAGAAGACGACGGGCGACTTCCGGAAATTCTGCTGAATCGATGCCGATCTGAGGCTTTTGACGCCAGAGAATCGCGTGCTCGGAGACGGCGAGGATCTTCGGGACATTGCACACTGCCTCCTTGGGGACGTCGCATGGGAAGCAGCCGAGAAGAGACAGAGCACGAAGAGCCATCGATTACTCTGCAACGAAGAACATACATATGTATGTAGGCGAGAGAGGAAGAGAGAAAGAGGAAAAAAAGAGAGAAATATGTATCAATTAAAATACTTGCTAAAATAAATTTAAATATCTGTTGGTGGAAGCCTTGAAGTGAAAATCATTCGTATTATTTTGTAAAAGAGAGCAATTCAAATAACGTTTGATTAAAGGAAGCAAAAACAAAAAAACCAAAACAAAAGAAGGTGGTACAAATGAATGACGAAAAGAAGAAGAGAACGCTCTCACTACACATAGGTTTAATTAGTTGCGATTTAAGACTAGATGAAATTATTGCCTAATAAGGCGCTGAAAAGTGAGGCCCTTCTTGAGAGGTGCTACCTCCGCTCTGTCTCACTTTCGCACAGAAAGGATTCAAGCCGGTGACCCATCGCCCTCTTCCTGACTTCTCGCCTTTCTTCTCACAGCCGAGCCAAACCAATCGCACCTCCCGCTCTCGCAGGCCAGGTCCCGCTAATGGCCCTCACGCTTGCCGTGCACTCCTTCCCACTCCAGCCAACTTCGCCCATCCCAACCGCTATGTCCTCTCCGGTAAAACTAGGAGATGTGGACGGAAGGGTGCATTACAGAATGTGTAGACTTGAGTTGTACAATGACAGATGATTAGTGAATAAAACGCGGCCGAGTCTACCGACGTATGACGGATTGTGTTTCTTGTTTCCGCGCCAGGATAACTGAAATCCGACTGGAGAATTACGATCAAGAATTGAACACTTGAGTGCTTTCCCTTTGACTTTAGTGTCCTTGTGAGCGTTCCAGCTCTTGTTCGATTAATTGCATGTCTCTCTCGTTATCTCAATAAAAAGAGTTTCTGGGCTATCCTCCTATTCGGAGCGAGAGAACAACAAGTGACAAGGCGAGCTCTTAGAGTCTTTCACAAAGATAAACATTCTCCTAGCAATCAGAGCAAAATAAGTTGTTACAAGGAATATCATGTTATAAAGGCATTGTGGCACAAGAATTAATATCGAGGGCTTCGTTTTTGATCTCGATGATCATTTGTCCCTTAATGTTCTATGTTCCCATCGAATCGGGTAAAGCCTATTGCTGTTCCCTCACGAGCTTGTACCGTCTCTGGCCAAGACGAGGCCGGGCAGTGGCGCCCCCGGCTCGGTGCGACCAATATTCGTCGACTCCACCCCCCCCCCCTAACCCTTATCAATTTTTTACTATTTTCAATTGACCGACCATATTATTATAACTTTTTGCTGTCAGTGTAAAAATGGAATGAAAATGCTGCAAATTGGTAAAACGTTGGTCTAGACCAGACCTATTATATACTACTCGCATATCTGAAAAATAAAATAATTTGGGGCGATAATTTATTTACAGTTTATTCCTTCATTCACGCTTTAGTCAAGACAAATTTTTAACTGTTTTTTTAAGAATATGAAATTACTTCTTCAGATGGTCTGGCGCTTGATTCTGCCTCGACTCTCATTTCATAACCAACCTGTGCTTCCTTGTCTCCCCTCTCCTCTCTTACCCCAATTCGCCCTGACCAGGGCATTATGGTTATAGTTTCGGAACTGTGAAGAAGAGTGTTATTACTTAAACTCTTTTGGCCTCGATCCTACAGAAGAAGCTATCGCATATTTTAGGAGCTGTAAAAACAAACTTTTTGCCTTGTGATACATACAAAAATTGACTACTTAATTTTAATAAAAAAAACCATATGAATTTATCTTAAAATGGTAACTCTCAAGAAATATGTAAACATATTTGATAAGATGGATTTTTCTGCAGCAAGCGTTGCTAAACTTGGTTACGGTCATCTGCTTCTCGGCAACCTCGCTCTTCACAATATTAATCTACTCTGTCACCTTGGTCCTCTCTTCTTCTCTTTGTTCCTCTCCTCCTTTGCTTTGTTCGTCTCCTCATTCTTATTTATTCATTAATTTTTTTATTCAAACATCAAATTTAATGGTGTGACAACAGAATACTGTGAAGTTTTAAGAGGAAACTTTCAGCCGGAGAGCAATTACAAAAACAGCACAAATAGCAATACCAATGATAAAAATAGTAAGCTCGATCTTCTCATCCTTCAGCTTGTTTCTCTGCTCCTTCAACTTGTCCCTCTTCCCCTTCAGCTTCGTCATCTCCTTCGTCTGCGTTTTGATCTCCTCATTCAGCTTGTTGATTTCCTCCTAAGTTGTCCTTTGAAACCAGCTGAAAGTGAATTTTTAATAATGTAATAATAAGAAATAAATTGCTTGAAGAACAATAAATAAGCAACCCCTGAAATTGTCGTCTTCGCTGCTGCAAGTTCGCTCTTGAGTTCATGCATCGCAAGGTTGACTGAGAAGAGCTAAACGAACAGAAGCTATTACATTTAAAGGACCGCGAAATTAAAATGGTAATTTATTAAAATTTTCCTGACCATTCTTGTCGCCTCTTCCTATAGTCCTCATGCTCTCTCGCCCTTGCGTCACGCAAAAAGGTGCGCCATGATTGAGCTTTTGGTATAATACATCATTCCAAATCCATGCAGATAGTTTTCTCTTTTTTATTCAGATAGTTCTCGTTTATTTTCTTACTGTAAAACAGTGCAACTCAATCGTATGAAATATGAGCGCTTCTCATACCTACCGTAGCGAATTCTCTACTCGTTAGTTTTCAGTTTACTATTGCTCAGCATGAAATGGAGGAAAATCGTTCAAACGTTCTAAATATGCGTTTGGCGCAAAGATAAACTTATCAATATAAAAAATTATTTTAATTATTGCCCAAATACCTCCTTTAACCAACCTCATTGAGCAGCAACAGAGGATGGTCGAGCTTGGGATCCATTGACTTGCGCTTTTCTTCACCATTGTCAGAAGGAGAATCGACTCCACTCTGGACAAGCTGCCACGCGGAGGAGGCAGAATCATCTTCCAGCTCACGAGGAGGTGACATGCTTCTAAAACAAAATATACATAATGTACATATATATATACATATATATATATATATATATATATATATATAATATTGTAGTAAGGAAAAATGGGTGACGTTAATCGTTTAGCCTCGTATGTAAAAAAAAACTGCTGAGCCTCAGATCTCCAACATTATATAGTGCCCCTTTTAATTACTTCTTAAAACGCCTCATTCATTTCTCACGCAGTTTCGCAGAAATGGTCGCCCTAGATGTCATTGCCACCTTATTAGAAGCTTACTAGACATAAATTAGAGGGCGATTAGTCTAAAGTTATGCAAGATTTTAAATTGTCGTGGCCCATCGCACTCTCAGTTGAGCGGGTCATTGACCAGGGGGCGCTCCCTTCAATAGTATCGCGTCTCTAGCATCTAAATACTTACTAGTCATTATATCTTCGACCTTTCATACAGCCACTCCATTATGACTGGCTAATTGTGAGAATCGCGCTCTCTTTAGAATGGCATGCAGGATTGGCCTTCTTATTCTATTTTATAGCGCTCATTTTCCATCTCTTTTATAATATTTTGCAATGTTACGATATAGCGGATCAGAAGATGCAACCGTTGGGAAGAAAAGGCACACCATTCATGTCACAACTCGTTAAATGAACTCAGAATCAACAGTAACTTATTTGAAATTTGCTATCCATTGTTGTTACATCTCTCTAAAGCACATGATCTCTCGCCATTGTGTCAGGCAAACAAAACGCGAATTCAAGATTCAGTTTTTGCCTAAATTGAGAACGCATTACCCCTCTCCTTTTAATTACTTCTCATTCTGCGTCACACACCGCGGACCGCAGACTTCTGCATTGCTACTCCATTATCATTTCATTAGTACTGCCGCTGAAAGGAAAATACATCTATTCTATCTCTCGTTTTGGATGATCTGAAAATATTCTTTCTGATGTCTAAGTTGTTGCAATTGGCTACGTTACACGAAATGTCATTGAATCCTGCTTTAATTGAAGAATGCTTTATTCGTGATAAAAAAAGTATTTCCAACATCAAAAAGTATTTCCAACAACCTCGAGAAAAGAGTGAAAATAGGAAGAAGATGAAGAAACGGAACATTGTAAAAGGAAATGAAATATATAAAAAACAACACACGGTGTTATGAGAGGGTGCAAGAATGAAAGTTTTCTTGATGTCGTTTCTTCACTCTTAATTAGCCTCAGAATCATTATCTTTCGGTGCCTGAATAGTGGCAGCTGGTGGCTTTTCCTCTTTCGGTGGCGCCAAACCCGCCAAGCCTCTGAAGTAAATAGGCCGTGGAGCAGTGACGATCTTTGCTGCCGGCGGAAGCCTTTCCACAGGAGGCTTGAAGGCCGACTTCGGCTCCTTTATCACCAGCGGCGAATGTTGCATCACGCGTGCCACGTGAGCAATGGTTGCCGCTTCCGGAAGCCTTTCCTGGGGTGGCTGAGGCATCGATGGCGGTGGTGTCAAACCTTTGAGGGCTGACATCCCTTTACATGCCGCTTCACAGTCATCGCTTTTCAAGCCTGGTGTCGTGTTAGGCTCACCTAAATTGTTCTAATAAAGGCTACTACTGAAAAAGGATTGATAACTAAAAGCAATAAATGGATACGAGAGATATAGTATACCTAATTCATAAGATAAAGTATTTCCGCAATTATTCGTCTTCGGTGCCATCATTTCCTTTTGCATCTGAAAATGGATAAAGTTCCCGATTGCACTAGAAAAATTACTTAAGAAGTCAAAATAAGCATTTATCTAAAATTTGTTTGAAAATTTATACATATATAGAGAGATTTTTTTTAAATTAGCTGGATTTAAAATCATAAATAGCAGCATGAACCTGATCGAGACCCTTGGTGAGACTATCGTTACTGCTTCGCAGCTTTTCAATCAGTTTCTGGTCCGCGTCTCGCTGCTCTTCGAGCTGAATAAGCTACATTTTTGCAATGCGAAACTTAAAATTTATTTAATGAAAGCACGTAAAATATATATATATATATCTTAAAATGATATCCCTCGAGATAAAAAAATATTTCATGGCTGTATTTCCACTAACCTTCTGCTTCACGACAAGCGCACTCTTCAACTTGTTCCTCTCCTCCTTCACTTTGTTCCTCTCCTCCCTCAGCCTGTTCGTCTCCTCCTTCAGTTTGTTCTTCTCCTCCAAATGCATGTTGTCCTTTGAAATGAGCTGAAAGTGAATAATTAATAATGTAATGAAAAAATTATTTTAAACCACTTTTTTAACAATTAAATAATTAACCTCTGAAATTGTCGCCTTCGCTGCGGCAAGTTCGTTCTTGATCTCGTGATTCGCAAGCTTGACTGAGAAGAGCTGAACGAAAAGAAGATATTTCACTTAGTGCAAGATATGTATTTATGTTTTTGCATAATTATTTCCTGTTAATTTTTCTTTTAAAATAATATCTTCATCGAATATGATCTCAACTTTTATTTCCAACCTCATTCTTATCTTGCTCGCGTATTTGTTCGTAGGCATCCTTGAGCAGCAACAGAGAATGGTCGAGTTTGGGATCCGTTGACTTGGTCGTTTTCTCGAGATCGTGTTGAGGAGATTCTTCTCCACTCTGCACGAGCTGCCACTCGGAGGACGCAGGATCTTCTTCCAATTCACGAGGAGACGACATGCTTCATGAAAAAAAAATATAATTATATAAATACCTATACGTATTTATATTTATATTAATAAAAATTCAACAAAGTTGTTTCAAACACAATTATGAACGGAGCAAGCGACCATGACTTCGAACACAGCGGTCACTGACCTGAGCACTCCCTTCAATGGTATCGCTCCTCATACGACCTTAATTATTTGCTAGTCATAATCTTCATCTCGGAAATTGACACTCAATTATGACTGTCGAATTGTGAGGAATCCGCTTATGACTTTATTAGGATCGCAGGCAAGAGTAGCCTTTCAATCCTATATAATTGCACTCATTTTTCATCTTTTAATATTTTTTTCGATTTCACAAAGTAGCAAATTCAAGCTAAAGAAGGCTAAAAAGAACAGACGCGACCACTGGAAAGAAAGCAACATCATTCATTTCACAGCCCGTCAAAGAAGCACTAAACTGAACTGTAATTTTTTTTAAAATTTTATTGACCATTCATGTCGCGTCTCTCTAAATCATATGTTCTCTCGCCATTGTGTCAGCCCAAAAAAGCGTGAATTCAATTGCGAATTTTTGGCTCCTTTAAAGGATGTCTCCGGCAAGTTTGACCAAAACAATTCAAAACAGCCATTTGACCCATGAAGTGTTCCGTGCGGAACTGCCTCAGGCTGTCACTGGCTGAAGTATGCAGAGTTCTCTACCCGCCAAGTTTTCGGAAGCCTGTGATCCTCCCATTTCAGTGCTGCTGCACTTCGAATTCTGCCCACTTAAATTTGCGGTTACACAATTGGCTTGGGATCTCTTCCTTCAGCTTCTTCATCTCCTCCTTAAAGGAAGTCCGAGGCGAATAAATAGCGTCTTGTTTTTTCACCTTATTTGCTAAGGTTAAACTAGACACTTCGATTACAAATCTCAGGAAGTCACAAAGATCTCTCTGCCCTGAAGCAATTAACAGTATTCACTACTTTGAATTCGTAAATATTTTATTTTCCCTCCATGTTCAAAGAAAATTGGTAGGCCTGAATCGTGGTCGACGAGGTCATTAGACTCCTCCACTTGAAATGCATACATATGGTGCGCGCAACCAACATTGGCCGGCTTTAACACATTGGCTCACATGCCAGTTGTGCAAACCTCAAGTTTCTGTGTAGAGAGGCGAGGGGTAGTAACACCATTTCTGTTGATTCTTTACAAAGTACTTTTTATCTGATCGTCAGTGACTTCGTGGTAGGACTTATTCCCCTTATATCCTGCTTCGTAATTTTTATTTTATTTTTTTTTATTCCTACATACATATATCAAGTTTAGTGATGCGAAAACAATATCCCATGACGTTTCAAATTTTTAGCACGATCTTAACAATCAGAAAAGTAATAATAGAAAAAAAATGGAAAAGTACTTCGTCTCCTCCTTCTGTTTGATCATTTCCTCCTTCTGCCTGATCATCTCCTCCTTCTGCATTATTATCTCCTCCTTTTGCTTAATCATCTCCTCCTTCTGCTTGATCATCTCTTCCTTCTGTTTGATCATCTCCTCCTTATTCATGGAGTCCTTTGAAATGAGCTGAAAGTGAATTTTTAGCAATATCTGACTATACACACAAGTCTTTTTCTTCTTTAAAATTGAAGGCTCATACCCCGTTGATAGACTCGAAGGCGTACAGGAGTGGCGTCATTCTGCCGAATTTCGTATCCATGGACTTGTTGTCTTCCTGCAGAGTATTCCATTTAACATTTAAAAAAAACACACATTTAAAGCTCTCAGGATTGTTATTTCAAGAATAATATAAACGAAGCAAGCGACCTTGATATAGAACACGGCGGATTCTGACCAGATCAAGCCCTTCAAAATTATCGCACCTCTTACCCCCTTAATTACTTGCAAGTCATTATATATTCATCTCGGAGATCTTCTCTCACACAGCCACACTTAATTATGACTGTTTAATTTTTGTCTTATTTTATTGCAGTCATTTTTTTCATTTCTTAAATGAACCAAAAACTCAGTCGTGGTTCCATAAAGTCATGAAAAACTTCTATTTGTTCATCTCCTCCTTCATCATTTATTTATGTATTTATTCACACATCAAATTTAATGATGCGACAACAGTATACTGTGACGTTTCAAGTCAAATATTTTTTAGCACCAGAAGAATAATCAGAATAAAAAAGCAAAGGAGAATAATAGCAATGCACTTCGTCAACTGCTTCACCTTGTCCATATACTCCTTCTGCTTGTTCATCTCCTCCTTCAGCTTGTTGATCTCCGCCTTCAGCTTGTTTATCTCCTCCATATGCATGCTGTCCTTTGAAATGACCTGAAAGTGAATTTTTATAAAGTAATTATAAAAAAATTGCTTTAAAAATAAATAGGTAACCTCTGAAATTGTCGTCTTCGTTGCTGCAAATTCGTTCTTGAGCTGTTGATTAGTAAACTTGATTGCGAAGAGCTAAACGAAAAGAAGCTATTCCGTTTAAAGGAGCATGAAACTCATGCGTAATTTATTAGAATTTTCCTGGCCATTCTAGTCGCGCCTCTCAATGGCACATGTTCTCTCGCACTCGTGTCAGGTAAAAAGGAGCGCGAATTCAAGATTGAACTCAGAAATAATAAAATATGCAAAATAATAGAGCATGTAAATAAGCATGTATAATATGTAATAACAAAATATGCATATCATTCCACATATGCCACATGCAATAAGTTTTATCTTTTTTGTTCAATAGTTTTTTTTTACTTTAAAGCTATAAAACAATGCTACAATATCTTCATCATTATCGTCATCATCTTTTTTGTGTTTGAGATATATATATGAATATATATGAATATGTGAGAGAACTCAGGCCTACCTTATGGGTGGCTAATTGCATGCGACTTTTCCCATTACTATCCCTCGGACTGTAACGTAAGAAAATCGTCAAATCTTCATGGATATGTGATTTACGCCAACATAAAACCTCCTTTAACTAACCTCATACTTATTTTGTATTTTTTCGTAGGCATCCTTGAGCAGCAACAGAGAATGGTCGTGTTTGAGATCCGTTGACTGGCGGATTTCCTGTCGATTGAGTGGAGGAGATTCTTCTACACTCTGCACCAGCTGCCACTTGGAGGAGGTAGAACCTTCCTCCAGGTCACGAGGAGATGACATGCTTCAAAACTACAAAAAAATTATATATTTATTTATATTGGCCTGACGGCAACAACAAATAGGCAGAGGGAAAGGGAAGAGGGACACTATGAGCGAGACATGACAGGTGGGGGAGGGGGGAGTCATCATGACATATATGTATAGTTATATATACATAAATATATATTATATATAATAAATTGTATTAAAGGTAAAATTGGGTGGCTCAGCAAGCCTCTTGCAATTGTAGTGACCCAAATCCACAACATCATATTTTAATGACTTCTTAAAACGCATTTCTCACGACGTTTCCCAGAAATGGTCGCTCTAGATATCTCCTTATTAGAAGCTTACTGAACAGAAATTAAAGGAGGCGATCACAAAAAAAAATTATGTGCGACTTCAAAAATCTCATTCTGGGTTGTTTGTGTGACCTGCGAAATGGCACGCGAGAAAGATAGAGAGAGTGCCTGCTACCAGGGTGAATGCGGCAATTCGAACCTGCATAAAAAAATTTTTGTTGATCAAAATTATCTCTGGTAAGCACCACTTAATAAATTCTTTATCTTTCGCGACCATTTTCACAGCCATCCTTTCCAACTTTCAAAGCAGCTCACATTGAACGAAGAAGAAGGCGACAATAAATACATACATATTTAGTCAATTAATAAAAGCGTGGTTGTGTAGTGAATATTGCGAGGCGGATGGCTCCAGAGTGGCAAAGGTTTTCCATCCTTTGGAAGGGAGGAGGAGCCGCTCGATGACGTCTTCCCTCCAAGAGCTGTTTATGCTTTCTCTCTCGCTCTCTCTCTCTTTCTCACTTATTCTCTCTTTCCTTCTCCTTCTCTCTCTCCCTTCATCTCTATTTTTATAATATCCCCCCCCCCCCTCCGTCCTGGCGCACGACCCAACCCGCATCTCCTTTCCATCACTGGCCATCGGTCACGCAGACTGTGCTATGTTTCTGTCTCTTTCGCTCTCTCTTTCTCGTTCTCTCTGGCGCCCTTTGCATCTCTTTCTCCCTCCCATCCCAACACTTTCCACAACGGGCCTCACAGCTGAGCGGCCCGTTAGCGCCCTCCTTATTAAAAAAATTTCAAAATGTAGCATGTTTCTCAGCACCATGTTGTTTTTTCTCTCTGATTTATACATGCATTCTTTGTTATGTGTGAAAATGTCAGCATCACAATTCTCTCTCAAAATTGTCATATAAGGAAATACAGAAGACTAAGAAAGTAGCGAACGAAATAAGATACTGAACAATGCAGTGACATACATTATGAGAGTGTGTCGGAATGGAAAGTTTTCTTGAGGTCGCTTCATCACTCGAATGTATGTACATATCTTCCTCGCTCTGGTGAGCTTAAATTGGCCTCTGATCATTTTCCATTGGTTTAATCATTAATCGTAGAGGCTGTCTCTTCCCCATCGACATCAGCGAATGCTTTATCATTTCCGAACCCAATGGCACCTCGCTCGGTTTTCCGAATTAACTGTTCCTTGGCACAGCGGGTGAGACCCTGGCTCTCGAGGCTAACTCTCTAGCTTTTCCTAGTCACAGGCGGCGTTCTTCAAGCCACGTGCCCTTTTCAACATTCCTAAATTGTACTATTACAGGCGGCTACAGGAAAAAGGTTATGAAATAAAGTCAATAAATAGATATATGAGATAAATATCTATATGTTGGCGTCCTCCTTTAATTCCTGCTTTGCATTGTCTGCACACGGAGGCTAGATTTTGAGACAATAAACAAGTATTTATTATCTCAAACGTATCAAAAAACTTGTATTTCAATCTCCACCACCATGTCATAATGATAACGTTACAGAATTTTTTTTCCGTCACACTTTGTTGCCTCTGCATCCGTATTCTTGTAACCGAGTCGGTTACAAGAATACGGATGCAGAGGCAACAAAGTGTGACGGAAAAAAAGCAAGGCGGAGTCATCATTATAAATCGTGCGATTTCTCAACATCATTAGAGGCCGACAACAAAATTTGATGGAATCACGGGATAGTTAGATCTTTTCCACCCATCTAAACATTCAGTCTTTCTTGGCCTCACTCATCCTAACTTATCTGTACAAGTTCACTGCGGCAAGATAAATTAGCAGAATAACAATCAAAACATAAGTAAAGATTTTCTCCTCCTCCTTATCCTTGTTTCTCTCCTCCTTCATCTTGTTTATCTCCTCCTTCTGCTTGTCCATCTTCTTCTTCAGCTTGTTCATCTCCTCTATATGCATGTTATCTTTTGATCTGAGCTGAAAGTGAACTTTTAATAATCCAATAATAATGAAAAAATGTTTCTAGAATAAATAGGCAACCTGTGAAATTGTCGCCTTCGCTTCTGCAATTTCGTGCTTGATTGAGAAGAGCTAAAAGAAAAGAAGCTTTTTCATTTAAAAGAGCATGAAACTCAAACGTAATTTTCTGTATTTGTGATATGAGACTTATATATGAGAGAACTCAGAATTAATCTAGCAAATGCTGTACCCGCGAGTCTTATTATTGCTCAGAAAATGTAACGGAAGAAAATCATCCACTTCCTGGATATGTGTTTTACGCCAATATAAGACCTCCTTTAACCAACCTCATTCTTATTTTGCTCGCGAATTTGTTCGTAGGCATCTTTAAGCAGCAACAGAGAATGGTCGGGTTTGGGATCCGTGGACAGGCGCTTTTCCTGTCGATTGAGTGGAGGAGATTTTTCTCCACTCTGCAGCAGCTGCCATTCGGGGGAGGCAGAACCTTCTTCCAGGTCACGAGGAGATGACATGCTTCAAAACTAGAAAAAAATCATATATATATATGTATATGTATATATATAATACTACATATATATAATAAATTGTATCAAAGCAAAATTAGATGGCTTTACTCTTGCAATTGCTGGGACTCACATGCATTATATAGCGCTCCTTTTAAATACTTGAAAACGCCTCACTCATTTATCACGCAGTTTAACTGAAATGGTGACCATAGATGTCATTGACACCTTATAAGAAGCTTACTGGATACAAATTAAAGGAAGGTGATCACCGATAAAATGACGTGCGATTTCAAATTGCCGCGGCCTTTCTCACTCGCATTGTGGAATGTGCTGCTTTCAGGCAACGGGTCCACACGACCCGTCCTCATCATATTGGCCATCGGTGACGCAGAGTCACAGATTCTTTCTCTCACTCGGTCTCTCCCACAAAATATATTTCGGTTAGCACCATTTACTAATCTTCTCGAGCATTTCCACAGCCATCCTTTCTCAATGTCAAATTATATAAATAGACCAGCTTTTTGATCCAGCTTCATCACTTAATTTGATCCTCCCGTCAAACTGAAAGGCAAAGAGTCTAGAAAAGGAAACTTCAAAGCAGCTCACAGAGAGCGAAGAAGCAGGCGACGAGAAATACGCAGTAAATTAATAAATGCGCATGGCTGCCGGCCGAATGGCAAAGATGTTGTTGTCCACCATGTGGAAGGGAGGAGAAGCCGCTCGATGACCTCTTCCCTCCCAGTGCTGCTCATGCTTTCTCTTTCTTTCTCTCTCTCCCTCTTTCTCTCTCTCTCTCTTCATCTCTCTTTTTTTCTATATCCTCCCTATCTGTCTTGGCACGCGATCCGCCTGCATCTCTTTTCCATCACGGGCAATTGGTAATGCAGAGTGTTCTCTGCTATTCTCTCTATCTCTCTCTCTTTGACGCTCTTTCTCGCGCCCTCTGCATCTCTCTTTCCTTTCTGTCTCCTACACTCTCTACAGCTGGCCTCTCAGCCTCTTGTGAGCGGACCTTTAATTGTAAAAAAAATCTAAATGTATCATGTTTCAGAGCACCATGTTCTTTTCTCTCTGATTTATAAATCCAAGCTCTGAAAATGTCAGCATCCACGTCTGTGCTGATCAAACCTCGGGTAGCCCCAGTCAGCTTCGTTTCAAGCTCTTCAAAGACCTCTAATGATTTTTTTGGATGCTTGAACAGACGAATGAAATAAAATGTTTTTTTTCTCTCTCAAAATTGTCATAAGGAAAGACAGAAGATACCGAAAATTTCAAACGAAATGAGAACAGTACAACGCAGTGACATAAAATAATGTTTGTCTTGGCATTTACCTATCCATTATCTTCTTTTAATAATTCATGCTATACTCTTCATAACGTGCTGACTTATTCATGCCGTAAATAAAGTTAAGTTAATGTTGTGAAAGTGTGTCAGGATGGAAAGTTTTCTTGAGTTCGCTTCATCACTCGAAAGTGTCTTCCTTGCTTTGGTGAGCCGAACCTGGCCAAAGAACATTTGCCGAATGTTGGATGCAGCACTTGCGTCCGTGGCTTTAAGATCGCCATAAGCGCATCCTTCACCGCCACCAATGTCAATGGCGCATCGCTGTCTAGGCGGTTTCAAAGCGGCAGGAATGACTCCCGAGGAGTCTTCTCTATCCTAGCCGCTTCAAAGGCTTCTCTTTTTCAAGTCTAATGCCTGTTCAGGCACTCCAAAAGTTTATATATTCTTCTAATTTTTGAAAAATGTTCCTTTTGGTTCCAACCAAAAGTTGTATTTCTCGTTGATCTATTGCCCTATATGCGCGTGGTATTGATTTGTATTACGAAATTCATTTAAAGCGATAATAAGTGGTCCGAAATAAAGAAGAAAATAAGGCACCTTGAAGCGCTTTTTGCGAAATTTATAGTATAAAATAAGTGTTTCGCAACAAGTTTCCTCATAATCTTACCTCGAGGATAACTTTTCGTTTTTCACTAATTTGGAATAAAAATTAATAATAAATAATTGTACTCAAGTTCAAAATTAGAAAACAACAAGTGCATAAACTTATTCATTCCTCATAATCTTGTCTCTGACAATGAGACCACCGTTCGCTTTCATTAATTATGCAATAATAATTGATACCAAAAACCAAATAATTGTACGGCAACAGTTCAACGAACAAAATAAAATTTTAATACGCACTTCATAAACAGCAGAAAAAGATCAAGTAATTAAATTCAAAATAAGCATAAAAGACGAGCTTCCAGCCTTGCTAACCTAACTTCTTCTGGATTCAAACACTTCTTCTTACATTAGTCCTTCGCTGACTTTAAATGTTCATCAATTGATTCCAATTTTTTTCCAATAAGCAATGGTTCATTATTTTCGCAACTGAAAAACTGTATTCTTGGAGCACTTATTTTATACCACTAATTTCGCTACAACTGAATCAAATATTGCTTTTCATCAATTTCGCAATAAAATGCTCGACATATCATGAACAGTATAAAATACCTTTTCTTATCACTTTCGTAAGGATCAAAAAGAATAAAATACCATCTCATACAACTAATGCAGACCCAAAATGAACATTTTTTCAAAGCTTAGAAGAACATACGGCTAGCACATCTTTTCCTTCAAAAAGATAATATTCAGGGATTGATTTCAATGAATCTTCTTTCTAACTCATGTAATAATCCTTTATTTCTCATCACTACTCGACGGCAGACAATTAATGATTCACATCTTACATTTCAAGTGCGCGTTTAAAGCAGCACAAATGAACTAACTAATGTTTACTAACTTACATGTCCTTAGGCGCTTTTGAGCCAAAGAAACAAAAGCTAAACATTTATACATGAATTGTATGGGAGAGAGGGAGAGAGGGAGGATGGGGCTAATTGTAAGGACAAGGGAACCAATGTACTATTCGCAGCGATTTCGCTGGGATCCGAACAGACAGCGGTAACCGTTGTGACCGTAAGAGGTCCATGGGCACCTCTGTCTTGTGATCGCTCGCGAAGTGCCATGCGTCTCCTTTTCCGTTTTTGGTCATCCGAGTCCATTCGGACCGTGTACTTTTGTATTCGAACGGAAAGTATGACCACTCGTTCTTCAGGCACTGCGTATGGCACTTGTGGATGATCTTCAGGTAGTACTTGTCCTGAAATAACAAATTTGGTTACAGATTACGAGCTTATATGCCAGGCGACAGTAATCTCTCGATGAAACTGGAATTTGAATCAATGAAACAAACTTACAATTAGGAACCACCAATTGTGGGCGTCGCCTATGATGGTGTATTTTGTCTTGTCATCCACAAGAACGTCCTCCATGCGGGTCACAAAAATGTCACCTAAAAACATACTAAACTTTAGTTTATAACAAAATTCTCGAAATACGCAATAGTATAACAAAATTTATTCAATACATTCTTTAATCTACTTTTTTTTAATGCAAAATGCAAAAGAATCTTCAGGCATACATATATTGGGGCAGCTCACAGACTTTCGCTATATTAAGTCGTCAAATTCTGACAACCGATCTCTCGGAAGTCCCACAATTCGACGGTGGCCGTTTGGTTCTTGCGCGAATCTTCACTGCAGGACAGCTTGAAGGTCGCCGTAATCGGACTACCGTTCGTAGTCCACCCGGAGGCCAGCGAAAATAGCAAAGACACCCCAATCAAGACGAGCAGGAAGAAGCGAACTATTCGTCAGAGGAGAAGAACCTTAGAATGAGAATGAGCTCTGTCAATTTCTCTCTTTTATACGCACTTCAAAGGACAAATTAAAGTGCATCACAAGTCTTTCGCTACAAGTAATTTACATGTTTCCCGAGACAAACAACAACAAAAAATCATGAACAGCCGAAAAAGACTAATTACATAAATACTTAATTTCAAATAAAGCATAAAAGGCATTTTAAAATTTTAGTGATATTTGAATGTTCAAATTCGTGGTTCATAAAGGGATAACTGTCGCCAGATGAACATATTTATAGGTAAACCAGCAACCAGCCGATGAAGCGCGCATGGCGCGCTCGGGTATGTTTTCAGGCAACAGCTTTTTGCGACCCGCGAAATAGCACGCGAGAATAAGATGTAAGAGTGCCAAACCCCCACGGGTGAACGCGACAATTCGAACCTGTAGACTATCCGTCTCAATATACCAAATGATCTCAGCAGATGGATAATTCAGTTGACATAGCAACAAGTGGTATTTCATCTATAGAGCTAAATGATCATAATCTGGGAAAAAAGAAAGAGTGAATGAGCAGCCACCACATCTGTCTGTATTGCCCACTGCAGCTATTCAACCAGCAGCGAACCCGCTTTAATCTAATTTCGCCGAATCTCTTCCTTATCTGCACTCGAACGAGCCATGGCACTTGGGCTCCGCTTTCTCATCTTTCTTTTCTCCCGCAGCCCAGAAGCGAGGCACCGACAGAAGGAAAGAGTCTCGGGAAGCGTTTCCCTACTTTTATTCTTACTCTCCCCACCTCTCACACACTCCCTCCATCTCTCTTACAGTCTCTTTCTCTCTCTCTCTGTTTCTATATAAATAATGTCAAGTAGATGATAAAAAAAGTGTAAAGAACCCTAAATTCAATCAAAAGCAACCAAATTTAAACTGGCTGGTGATTGTTTTTTTCTGTTATCGTCACATTTGAATATTTATATTCCAGCTCGAATTAATTTATGTTACATGTAAAACTATATATCATCCTATTTGCACTTGAGTAAGAAAAACATATCACAAGCTAATATGTACATTGCTGTTTAATTGAACTATTCCTTCCATTTTTACGTGATATCAGAAAACAATTTCAACCCTCAATGGAAGTAAAGGACTGTTGCGCTAAAGGACACACCCGCAAGGCCTTTATTACTGTTCTGCGACGATCATCAAGATGCCTTGGAAATCTAATAAAACTTTTCAAAATTCCCAAACAATCTCGAGGAACTAGGGAGGCGCCCCAATGACTGTCTGTTTATCGTTTTCAGATTGATCTGACCTAGGACTTGATTCCTAGGTCCCTTTGCTTATTGCTTGATACGCCTGAAAGGCCGGCCAGATTTGATGAGAGATTGGTAGAGAGAGAGTACGAGAGAGATAGAGGAATAGTAGGTGAAACAAAATGAAGGGCGAGAGTGACAGCGATAGAGAGAGAACGAGGGGAAAGAAGGAAGAGGTAACCGTCACTCTTGCACTCTGACAAAAACCCAGAAGTATATGATGGCAATGCTCTTGGATGTGATGTCGACCGAGTCTCAAACGTGTTTCCCCCCCCCCCCCTCTTTTATTGATATAGTGAATATTTAGTACATAACAACTGTACAGAAGTTTGCACACACAAAAAAAGTGAGAAGAAACTTTAATGAAAAGTGGATTAAAAATTACCGCGGCCGTTCGCACTCTCATTCGCGTGTGCTATTTTCACGCAGCGGGTTTGAGCGACCTGCGAAATAGCACGCGAGAAAGAGAGTGAGCACTCACAGGGCAGACGCGGCGAACTTGCATTAAATATTTTTCAGTGATCGGGCTTCCTTTAAAATACACTTCCTTCCTCAGCTTCCGAACGAGGTGGCCAAGTTCACCGGCTACCTCGGATCGAAGACGAGTGCCGAGAAGCACGCGGCCGCCAAGCAGTTCGAGCAACGCGACAATTACGAAATTCCGAACGAGGTCGACTGGCGTGAAACGGGCATCGTGACGCCGGTTCTCGAACAGGTTTTGCGTTTTTTTCTTCTTTTCTTTTCGCTAATTGAATTTTTTCGTCGAAAGCATCATAATTTTCAAAGAAATTTAAAATTTCTAGCATTATAACAGCAAAAAATACTTATTAATTAATCAATTTATTAATTTATTTATCCATATTACAAAATACACCGGCCAGGGAAGCTGCGGCTCTTCCTGGGCCTTCTCGGCTGCCGGCGCTCTCGCCAGCCACTACTACCTGCAGAAAAAGAACAGGACGCTCTTCGAGTTCTCCGAGCAAGAGCTGATCGACTGCTCGAACAAATTCGGCAATTCCGTCAATCTCAATTCTCTCCTATTTGTATTTAAAGGAAGAGGTATCCGACGAATAATTAACCTAAGGCTTTTTTCTATGTGGATAAGTTCATCTTGGCATAAAGGGCGATCACCGAAAATATTCAATGCTGGTTCGAATTCCCGCGTCTGCCCTGTGAGTGCTCACTCTCTTTCCCGCGTGCTATTTCGCAGGTCGCAGAAACCCGCTGCGTGAAAATAGCACGCGCGAATGAGAGAGCGAACGGAAGCGACAATTTTAAATCTCATATAATTTTTCAGTGATCGCCCTCTTTAAAATACACATATATCCCGAAAGTTTGAGCGATTTTCTTATATTACATTCAGAGCAATAGTAAAGTGAAAACTAGAGAATTAGCTACGGTAGATCAGAGCAGCCCTCCTATTTCGTATCCTCTCTCGACCGAGCGACAGGCAACGTTATGAGAGCGTGCATTCAAATAGGTTCTCGCGCTAGTGTAGAATTATTCGCCGGATGCGTCCTTTAAAAAAATTGTAGTAAAAAAATATATCTAGGCAAACAATCGTTCATACCACGAAATTACTCGCTTTTATTTTAATATTTTTAGGTATTAAAATATTTTTCAGGGATGCGCCGGCGGCTTGATGAGCAATGCGTTCGACTTCGTCAAGGAAGCAGGAGGCATCGAGATGTCGCGCGACTACCCCGACGAGGGCAAGGTTCAGCGCATTAATTATCTTGGCATATTGCCATGACAAACACACACACACACAAATACACAAGCACACACAGAAGCACAAATGTGTCTCCACAGGACCTCGAGTGCCGCCAGACCAAGGAGAAGGTTGTCACGCACGACAGCGGCCTCGTCGCCATCCCATCGGGCAACGCGGACGCGCTTCGGGAGGCAGTCGCACGGGTCAGTCATTTAGAGGAGCCATCTCCGGGACATACATTTTTTAGATATTTTCTATGATCTAGGTAATCGTCAACACGAACAGATAGATGCTTGAAAAAGCCACGTGTTAATTATCAGCAGGACACCTCCTTTACTCTTCACATCAATCCTATTATGGCCGATAAATATTTAGGTTGGTCCCGTCTCCGTTGCTATCACCGTGACGAACTCCTTCTTCATCTACCAGTATGGTTCGTGCGCACGAGATGGACTGACTCTCTGTCTCTTTCTCTTTCTCTCTCTCATTCTTTCTATCCCTCTTTTTTTCTCCCTCTCTCTTTCTCTCTCTCGCCAGGTGTCTTCCATGACGCTAGCTGTGACGACCAAGAGCTGAACCACGGCGTCCTCCTGGTCGGCTTCGGCACGGACCCCGTGCACGGCGACTATTGGCTCGTCAAGAACAGCTGGGGCGCGAAGTGGGGGGAGAAGGTTAAGACAGCCTATCTGTAAGGGTCGAGCGGGGCGCAATACAGGGCTGCAATGGGAAATTTTTGATTTTTAAAATTGATGAAAATTTGATCATTTGTACTATTCGACATGCTCTTTAAAATGGTGAAATCGTGATTTCGAAAAAAAATTTTCTTTCGAAATAATAGCGATTTACGCTTAAAATTCACATGCCCATATCTCAGTTATTTCTTAAGATTTTTGAAATCTCTTTTTTGTGTTTTATAGATCTTTGTATTCTCTTTAAAAAAGGTCGCGGTGACGTTTCGTGAAAACAACTTTTAAGCAGCAAAAATCGTATAAATAGATTTAAAAATATGGTTTTTCTGGTTTTTCAGACCAAGTAACCCCCGCGGGGAGGATAAGCTGTTCATAGAAAGAAAGCCCGTGAAATTTGCTACAATGCGATGTATCTTTAAAAGAATTCTAGGAGGACATATTTTTGGAATATGCACTTAAGCAAATATACTCAACTTTAAAAGTACCTTGCAAGAGGTCCGGGTTCGAAGCCCGCTCGGGGCAAAGTTTTTGCAATGTTTTGTAAACTGCCAAAAAACATATTATCGATCTAAAATTGATGTCTATTCGTCTCATAGCTCCATAAATTTGCATATGCTTTCCGTTTTCATTCTGATTTCACCAACTGAAAATTTCTTCAACATGTTTTTATTCCAACAAAGGTGCACAATTATAGAATCATTTTAGCTTCGTGATTCGAAAGTGCAAAGCATTTCTCAAGTCTCTTGAGGGGCTCATCAATGAACAAATATGTAGGGATTATCATGACTAATGGTCAGAATAGTTCATCGTGGACGCGTCTGGATGCTGTCTGGGCAGACCCGCTCATGTCTACAGGCTCAAATACGTCTTCATTCGAGAGCTCCTCAGGTGATTCCGTTTGCGTGGCTGTGGGATTTCTTTTTGGATCTGCCTTCTCAGATGGGTACTCAACGTCATTCTCTATCAGTTGTCTAAATTCGTCGAAGTCAGTCCCAAAAAGCGGTTCCGATTGAGCCTCCTCAATGATATCACCTTCCGTATCGAACAGTTCATCAAGCTCGTCTAAGACGTTCACAGATGTTGGTTGCGGTGTCGTTGTAGTTGTTGATTGATCCAAGTCGGGCACATTTGCATGTCTCTTCTTCGAGGCAAGATTTCCGAAAATGCTTGCTATCTGCTGGTAATTGAGAAGTTCTGGCGGTGAGAAGAGTAATTTTCCAGCTGCGTCGATTTCCTTGCGCATTTTCTTCTCCAGCTGTCGAGGATCATGTTTAGTGCCCGTACGAAGGCCATCATTAAACGCTTCGATCACATACGTCTTAGACCTGGGTGGAAGTCGAGTGCCCTTCTTATGCTCGCGAAGTGCCCAGCCTTGTGGCAAACGAAGCCCGTCCAATGCCCATCGTCGCCTACACAGATCCTCGACCATCCGCAATATAGGGCACAATGTGCAACAGCTCGCTCATTGTCAGGCTACAAGTGTCTACTCTTCTTTTTCCCTCCCCAACTTCTCCATTTTGCTTAAGTCATTTCTAAATGCTTCCTCGTCTTTTACTTATTACTTCTATCCAGGAAGCTTTTAATAACGACTGAAATTGACTTTCCAAGTGTCGTTACATTAATTTATTTGATGTCGATAAATATATATACATATATAAACATGTTAACTGAGCGCAGTTTACTATGAAGAAATTTTCAGTTGGTGAAATCAGAATGAAAACGGAAAGCATATGCAAATTTATGGAGCTATGAGACGAATAGACATCAATTTTAGATCGATAATATGTTTTTTGGCAGTTTACAAAACATTGCAAAAACTTTGCCCCGAGCGGGCTTCGAACCCGGACCTCTTGCAAGGTACTTTTAAAGTTGAGTATATTTGCTTAAGTGCATATTCCAAAAATATGTCCTCCTAGAATTCTTTTAAAGATACATCGCATTGTAGCAAATTTCACGGGCTTTCTTTCTATGAACAGCTTATCCTCCCCGCGGGGGTTACTTGGTCTGAAAAACCAGAAAAACCATATTTTTAAATCTATTTATACGATTTTTGCTGCTTAAAAGTTGTTTTCACGAAACGTCACCGCGACCTTTTTTAAAGAGAATACAAAGATCTATAAAACACAAAAAAGAGATTTCAAAAATCTTAAGAAATAACTGAGATATGGGCATGTGAATTTTAAGCGTAAATCGCTATTATCTCGAAAGAAAATTTTTTTTTCGAAATCACGATTTCACCATTTTAAAGAGCATGTCGAATAGTACAAATGATCAAGTTTTCATCAATTTTAAAAATCAAAAATTTCCCATTGCAGAGGGCAGATCGACCCTTACAGATAGGCTGTCTTAAGTTTCCAATCAACAACAATATGGAGAGAATATCCTCTGGGGGTCTAGTAAGATATCCCGAAATGGATACCTATGACTGCATAAAAAGGGGATTTAACAGGGAGGCATCCGAAATGGGCAATTAATTAATCAGGGGAAGAGAAGGACTTCTGGATATAGGATATCCTATCGGTGAATAAAAAAGTGGTGTTGTGGGCGGGGCTTGGGATGTTCCCACGCTAGAAAGTGAGCGTGGCTTCTCACATCTTCTGGACCGGCTGGATGCCCACGATTCGCATCGCCTTCTCCATCGTATTCGCCGTCACGTCGCAGAGCACGAGGCGGTGCATGTTCACGGTCGTGTTGCCTGAAGGAGGGAACACTCTTCAATCTCTCTCTTTCCCTCTCTCTCTCTCTCTTTTACTATCTCTCACAAGCTCTCTTTGCCTAGTACATATCTCTCGGTCTCTCTCTTCCCCTCGGGATCTCATTCTCCCACTCTTTTACTCGGCCTGCCTCCTTTCTCTCACTCCTCTCTCAATAGTTCTTTACCCCTTTTCGTTTTTTAATACTCTCTCTTTCTCTCTCTCTTTCTCTCTCTCTTTCTCCCTAACACCATTTCCATAGTCTCATAATTTTTGCCCTCTCGTATAAGAGATTCCAAATTTCATCGTTTCGACAAAAAAACTTTCCATTTCCACCAACCGTCAATCTTCTCCACGACGTAGCATTCCGAGTAGAAGTCGGTGAAGGCTGAGCTGAGATTGTAGATGTACTCGCAGAGCTGAAAGAAGAGGGAGAGATAGTGAGACAGAGAGAGAGAGAGAGAGAGAGAGAGAGAGAGAGAGACAGAGAGAGAGAGAGAGAGAGAGAGAGAGACAGAGACAGAGAGACAGAGAGAGAGAGAGAGAGAGAGAGAGAGAGAGAAATAAATAGGGCAAGAGGAAAAAAGATAACGAGAGAGAGAGAAAGAGATGAACAGAGAGAGAGAGAGAGAGAGAGAGAGAGAGAGAGAGCGAGAACAAAATAATAAAAAGTGCTTTTTTAAAGTTTCAAAATTGGGATAAGAGCTAAATAAGCATAAAGGAATGTTCTGTCAATGAGAGGGAGAGAGAGAAAGAGGGAGAGAGAGGGAGAGAGAGCGAGATAAAGAGGGAGTGAAAGAGGGAGAGAGAGCGAGAGAAAGAGGGAGGGAGAGAGAGAGAGACAGAGAGAGAGAGAAAGGGAACAAACACATCCGTCCACTGACCGTGTGCAGCATGAGAGTGTCGAGCACTTGGAGAATGACGTCCGACAGCTTGAGAATCTGCAAATCAATTATCATCAAATATATAACTAATATAGATAGTACTAAACACAATTTTGTTTTAAAGAAAGCAACACATAATTTCCAGAAGAAACACCACGACCATTCTAACTGCTCTTTTTGTCATGAATGATGTGCTAAAACCAATTCTGCTTAAATTCTAAACACGTATTTTTTATCTAATTAATTAACAGAAAAACTACAGTAATTAATGAATATTAAAGAAGTAAAATAATAAAAACCCAACCATTTTTGCAAGTCGGATCTCCCTGGGATGTGTGAGTGGAAGCCGCTCATTCTCGGTTGCGTACTTCGCAATCGCCTCTTGCGCCACACCCGATGTCCGCACGATTGATCTGGTGACACATTCATTTATGCACTTTTTTTTTACAACTACTTATTTAATTAAAAAAATATTGACCCTAAAAGTAAAAAAAAAATTCCTGAAATTATTAACTCAATATTGACTACTATGCAGAGTTTGAACCTCGGTTAATATTTAAAAAAAAGTAGCTGCTATCTGAAAATGTATCGTTTGGGGGAAAGGTAATAATAAAATAATAATAATTACTTTTTTAAATACTCAAATCTAAACCTGATCCTCGCGTACGCGTAAAGTAGGTAGACTGCCGTGTTTCCCTTGTCATCGAGCATGCGATCGAACGAGAAGACATAATCCTGTGTGAGGTATGCTTTGTATTGTCAATTGTTAAAATTACATGAGAAAATTATTTTCTAAATTACATTGTTAAAATTAATTCTCATGTTTTTAATCGCTAAAATTATATTGAAAAACTTATTTCCTATATTCTTTAATAGTTTCAAACAAAAATGCAAAAATTATTTCTTATACTTTTAAATTATCAACAAAAACAAATACACACATGCTCTTCTGTTGCATCTCTGACAAATGAATAGTATTTGAACCAATAAGTGCCATATCGCACAGAGACGAGGCTAAAAAAAAGTGAGAGAGGAGACTGGTCAGCTCCAAAGATATAAGTCGGCAATGGACAGAACAACTCCCATGATAAGGGAGGGGGGGGGGGGAAATGCGCTTTAAAAAACCCATAATATGGGTGAGGGTCAATTTCCGGAATGGACCTTAAAATACCAGCCTGTGTCCGGGTGTGCGAGAGGTCTGCATATTTGATGCCGCCATAAGCGACAGCGTCTCGCGCAGCTTCCAGCTCGGCCGGTGTCATTTCCTAAAATTTTCATTTCAATTAATAACTTGTTTGTAATTTAGTTTAAAATTAACTAATTATAATTATAATGGGTTTGTTGATTTCGTCTCTGCATCGGAAAGATTATTCTCGGATTATATAAGTGGAATTTGTGCGAACTAAAACCACCAAGGCAAGGACCATTTTGAAAGAGAGCCTAGCATGGCCAGATCGAAGGAAAACTATATGAGAAAAGACAATAGAAGGGGAAAGGAGAAGAGAGGGAGGGAGAGAGTGAGAGCTAAAACGAGAGAGAAAACGAGAGAGCGAGAATATGTGGAAAGAGAGAGAGAGAGAGACAAGAAGATAGATAAAGAGTGAGAGAGAACGAAAGAGAGAGAAAGAGAGAGAGAGAGAGAAAACAAGAGAGCGAGAATAATAGAGAAAGAGAGAGAGAGAGAGAGAGCGAAAGAGTGAGAGAGAGAGAGAGCGAAAGAGTGAGAGAGAGAGAGAGAGCGAATGAGAGAGAGAGAGAGAAAGAGCGAATGAGAGAGAGAGAAAGAGAGGGAGAGAGAGAGAGCGAAAGAGAGGGGAAGAGAGGGAGAGAGAGAGAGAACCTCACCTTGTCTCTGCCCTTCTCGATCAGCTTGGCCTGCGCTCTCCTCACTCCTTCGTCCAGCAGATCACAGAGGCGGACAGTCTCACCGCTGCGAGTCTTGAACTTCTTCCTGGAGTATCACCTAATTTATTTTTTTATTTATAAAATTAAAATAGATATAGCCTCTCATCCTCGCATTAACAGGCAAAACATATATTTATATGAAGCAATTTTTTTGCTCTAAATTCTTAAAACTAAAACATTCAATTTTTCCCCATTTTAATACTAATTAAAAAAAGAAGGATGGAAATAACGCAGCAACATTAATTATCCAGCTATTTTTTTTCTAAAGATAAACCATAACCATTAGTGATAAAGTAGTTAAATGTAATTAAATAAATAAATAAATTATTCGATAATGAACCTGTCTTCCCCGAGCACTAGCCCGAATGCGACATGCTCGACGCGCTTCACAGTCTCATCGTACCAGCCAATGTCGCGGCCAGCGGAAAAGATGGTCTACAAGGAAAGAAAGAACTTCAGCCTATCCTTTGAACAAGAACTAATTTATAAGCGAAATTTGCTCGTATACTCTTAATACATATACTATCTATAAGCTAGCTCTCGGTCATAAACAATCCTTTTAAAATTCAGCTGATGTGAATAAAAAAAAATCATACTTCTAACTTTTGCTATGATAGTTAAGGATAAAACTCCTCCAGCCAAAAGGATTAAATACATAATGGTAAAGAAATTCTGCCCGATACTAATTTTTTTTAATAACCTCAATATGGAGGCTCTGTCCAGCATCAATGACGTAAATGATCCAGTCCGCCTTCTCCTCATCGAGTCTAAATTCGACATAAATTAAAACAATCTTCCGCCGATAGATCACATAGAATATAGCGAATAGATAGAAGAATAAAGATATTCAAATTTGAAATTCGCGCCTGTTCTTGAGGGCAGCGAGATCAGAAGTGTCGTATGTGAAGCCTCCATCACTCTTGACTACGGTAAGTGGAATCTCACAACCGGACGTGAACATCACCTGGCGTCCGTCCTCTTCACGCATCACCTTACGCTCTTTGAGCTCCTACAAGGAGAGAGTTAGAGAGAGAGAGAAGAGAGACAGAGGAGAGAGGGAGGGAGGGGAGCGACAGAGAGATGGAGAGAGAGAACGAGAGAGAGTGAGAGAGAGCAGAGAGAGAGAGTGAGAGAGAGCAGAGAGTGAGAGAAAGAGAAAGAGAGAGAGAGAGCAGAGAGAATGAGAGAGAGCAGAGAGTGAGAGAGAGATGGAGAGAGAGAGAGTGAAAGAGAGAGCAGAGTGAGAGAGAGCAGAGAGAGAGTGGGAGAGAGCAGAGAGAGAGAGAGAGTGAGAGAGAGCAGAGAGTGAGCACGAGAGGGAGAGAAAGAGAGAAAGCAACCTCAACAATGGCGTTCATTCGGTTCTGATAGTAGCTCTCGCCCCTCTCAGTCAGATTGATATCCAGTCGTCGGTAGACTTCGTTGTTGCTCGCACGAGAAACGTCGCAGATTTCCGTCCATGCCTAGAGAGGACAATTTTTGGAAAAAAAACATAGTTTTAATAAGGCCAATATATCAACCGGATCAATTGTTTTGCTATTCTGAATTTGTTTCCCAGTATTTTTCTTCTTCCTTTACACTCTTGTAGCAACAACAGCTTTTTATCTGGAACAACAGGAATTCACGTTCACACAAATTTTTTTCTGCTTGATGGCTTGATAGGAGGTCTTTCGCTTAATGAAAGGACCTTTATAATGAGGTGGGGGAGAGGGGGGGCTAAAGAGGACCCTAATAAATGAGGGTTTAAAAAGGGACCCTAACCTTGACAAAGTCCGGGTCGTAGCTCTGCAGCTTCACGACGCATTCGTATGCGCGCGCTTTAAAGGCTGAGTCTTCATCAAAACGCTTCTTTGACTCCTGCATTCCATCGCGTTCATTTGAAACATTTTTTTAAGTTAAAAATTTAAAAAATAAAAAAATCCAAGTATACAAGTTAAAATCCTAGACCATATGGAAAGATAAGTTTAAAAATAGAGCATTTGAACATTTCTATGATGAAAAAAATTGCTCAATTGTCAATTAAGAGATATGCACTATAACAAAGTATCCAAGCTAAAAGTGAGGCTGAGGCAGGCAAAGAGAGAGAGAGAGAGAGAGAGAGAGAGAGAGAGAGAGAAAGAAAGAGAGGAGTGAGCGAGAGAAACTCCCACCTTATAGAACGCGACGAGATCTCCGATGGGCGGGGTGACTTCCCGGAAGTTAGGGAATCGGTCGATGAGATGGGCGATGAGCATGCCGAACTGCGTGCCCCAGTCGCCGATGTGGTTGAGGCGGAGCACCTGGAGAAGGAGTTGGCTTTTTCTCTGCTTCTCACCTGCGCTATCTCTCTCTCTCTCTCTGTCTGTTTCTTTCTCCCATCTCTCTCTCTCATTCTCTCTCTTTTACCGCTTACCTTAGCTAACTAGTACAAATCATCATTCTCTTCCTTGATAATCAACAAACGAACTTTCATACACGCGCACACTTTCCCATCTTTTTATATTGTAATTTTCCGTACTCACTGCTAACTCTGCCTCTTCATCCAATGTATTTCTCTATCTTCTCTCTCTCTCTCTCACTCTCTCACGCTCACTCCATTCCACCCCCCCCCTCTATCTCTCTCTCTCTCTCTCTCTCACGAACACTCCATTCCACTCCCTCTCCCTCGCTCTCTCTCTAACTTACATCATATCCCACAGCCTCGAGCAGCCTGCAGACGGAGTCTCCGATGATCGTCGATCGGAGGTGACCAACATGCATCTCTTTTGCGATGTTCGGGGAAGAGAAGTCGACGATCACACGCTTCTTCTCCAGGCGGGGCAGGATGACACCCTGGAAGAGAGAGATAGATAAAGAAAAAAAGAGAGAAGAGAGAGACAGAGAGAGAGACAGAGAGAGAGAGAAAGAGAGAGAGAGAGAGAAGGAGAGAGAGAAAAAGAAGAGAGAAGAGAGAGAGGAGAGAGAGAGAGAGAGAGAGAGAAGAGAAAGAGAAGAGTGAAAATGTAGGCCAGATCAATGTATGGTTCTGCTTCAAAATCGATGCTTCTTCAGTGAAAATCCAATGAACACAGAGCACAATAAAAGGGAGCTCGCTTACCTCTCTGGCAATGTCTCCAATCTGCTTCGTGATCACTGCCTCGTCGAGGTACACGTTGATGAAGCCGGCAGGAGCGACCTCAGTCTGCAATTGAGACTGCTCTATTTCAATCATATTCATTCCACGTCAAGATGAAAGCACAGTTACGAGTTGCCAATACAAACATAGTACCGTAACAAGTGAAAACCACTGGATCGCATTACAGTGCGCTTTGAAATCGCATTGGAGAGACAAAGACAGAGGTAAAGAAGGAGACAGAGAGAAAAGAGAGAAAGGGAGAGAGCGAGAGATAGACAGACAATGAACGAGAAAGAAACAGATAGATAGAGAGAGAGAGTGAGAGTGAGAGAGAGAGAGAGAGGAGAGAAACCTTAGAGATGAGTGGGCAGCTCGGCAGCTTGGCGACGATCTCGCTTGCCACTTCAGCTGGCCGCTTCGTCACTCCCGTTGCCTTCAGCTTCTGAAAAAATACTGAAAATATTTATTTAAAAATATTCCCGCCCAATTTTCTAATGACAACATTTAAAATAAAATAGAAAAAAGTCGTCCATTCCATACAATCATTAAAATCTTGCAAATTGTTAAAAATGTTTTTAAAGTAAAATAAAGCAAGTTTAAAAAATAAAGTTATCAATTGCAGAGAAAAATAACCGATTGTGTTTCTTTTCTAGAAAAATTAAACTAGAAAAATAAATTGATAATAAAAATAAACACAAACCGCAGAAATGGCCATGGCCGAGTTGCATTGGTAATCGCCAAACTTCGGATTCGGAGTTTCATTCAGAACGAGTGGTGTGTCAATGGCAGGGAAAGCCTTGAAAAAAAAGAGATTAAATTTAAAATTCTTTTAACTTGTTTTGAGGCTATTATGTATTCCCTGACAAGCAAATAATTTTTTTTTAATACCTCTCAATCTTCATAGTATGAAGTTCGTTTTCGTTTACAATGCAACTTATTACTACTAACAATAAAAATATTAAAAATAACTATATTAATAGCAATAACTAAATAAATTAAAATATAGCGATACAACCAACTTCTTTGATAGCCTTCTTGAAGACATCGCTGAGTCTGCAGAGAATACTGCAGCCAAAGTCCTCCACAGTTACGTAGTCGTACTTCTTCGCTTGTTTTGGAGCCGAGCCGCCACTAAAACAAGTAGTTTTTTAATGTAACTATTTATTATCTTCATAAAATAGCCAAAAAAAATCCTCCAAATGTAGGAACCTATTTCATTACAATATCCCTGTCATTGATCACTTCAAATATGAAGTCGTATAACTTTCAAGAAGAACACATGACTAACACTCTCTCCTTGTCCTTCTTCTCTTCCTTTTCTCCCTTCTCGCCCTTCTTTTTGTCTTCCTTCTTCGCTTTCTTCGTGTCTGGAGCCACTGCCTTCACGTCTCCATTTGCATTCTTCGCCTCCTGCTCGGAGAGGCTCTAAAATTTAATTAGTTTTTTTTGGTTATATATTTTCGTCTTCTAAATCACTACCTCTTTTAAGAGGCGTCTTAATAGTAGCTAAAAAAAAGGTATGTGACAGAAAGAATTTTCAGCGTTAAAAAACTATATTATGTACAAGAGAAATAAAGGGGCTTCAAAATATACCGTAAAATCTTGAGAATTACGGTAGTTTTTAAGGTCCCTGAGCACCTTTTTTTTAAAATAGAAAAGAAGAACCCAAAAGACTAAGCCGACTAACAGCTTGCAAGGTGGCTTTGCGATACTTGAGCCGCTTGTTCTTGGCGTGCGACTCTGCCATCTCTGGGCACTCCTCGAGCAGCTCTTCACTCACTGCGCCGCCCGCTTCCATCGCGGCCATCAGACGGGCAAGACGCGCGAGGTCGGCTTCCTGCAAACGAATATCAGAATTAAGTTATTATCATTTTTTCTTCAATTTCTTTCTTTTATAGATTTTTTTTAAATAAAATACCCGACTTTTTTCTCTCGATTCATTCATGATCTCGATGTGGTCGAGTTGACTTTTTTTCCGAGCTCATGCGCGACTTAGAGATGCTGTAGCCAATCATCGATAAACTATAGACTCCACCGTAGCCGAAAACAGTATACTACTGTATCCCAACACTGACCGCGTTGTGAAGTGAGTTCTGGGCTACTTGGAGTTCTTGCTCGGAAGAAGAAGTCGCTGCTGCTTCGGCTGGGGAAGTCTCCTTCGCTGCCTTCTTCTTGCTCTCTGTATGCGGAGCCATTCAACAACACCAGTCAATTGATTGCTCAAGTAAAACGGTTAAATAGGGCCAACAAAGTTGTCTAAATAACACCACAAACAATTAAACTTTCTTATGTTGCCTTAATGATTTGACTATTTGACTATTCATCGAATATGAAATCGCTCCCTTTGACGCATCTCGTGAGGCAAATAGAAGTGGATACTAATGACAAACTGCCGTCGATAACCCCAAACCTGAGGTCCGACAAATTAAGGAAATAAATGCATTCACTGTAGAACCGCAAGATCTTCTACTAAATATTATATGGACTGACTTAACCATAAGACTTCCAAGCACGCAATTCAAGAACTCCTTTATTTAACATCAAAATAGAAAGCAACCACGCTTGTTTTCATGATTACGTCTTCATGTTTTCGACACTTCTTGCGGACTGTTTCAGAGGGCAAAAAAATGGACGCTACGAAGAAGAAAAAGAATAATCACCGACAAAGAAAAAAAATACAACTTCTACAAGAGATCGTATTCCAAGCCAGGCTGTTTATTTACTTGAAAAAAAAAAATTCCAGCCAAATTGGGCTAATAACACATTGACATAACAACAATTTCAACAATGAGAATGGAAAAAAACAGTACGGAAATAGTAAATCGTGACAATATCGACTTAGACACTAGAACTCGACTTTCTTCAGCAGAAGATACATGTTCGTATCGAGTTCGATTCCGTGCAGATTGAATGCTTCGCCTTTCAGCCGCATCAGAAGGCCTGAATGAAGAGCAGGGATACGAAATACGAAAGGAACCGTCTATTTTACGGCCCCAGATTTTGGGCCTTCCCGGATTCTATCCAGAATTTGACAACTGTGCTGTATATTCCCCGATGAAGCGAGGCTTTCTTTCTTAACAAATCACATGCTTATCTAATCCCTGAGAAGGAATGATAATCGATGAAAGTTTGCATTTAACTCATTAAATAAAGCCCTAAAGCACTTCGTACAGCTTGGCCGTAGAAAAAAAAAATTCGTGTAATCCTGAGAGCCGCACTACTCAGATCATTATTATTGTTTCAGAATGAACATCTATAGCTAACGTTTTTCTCATTAGCAAATTAGCAGGAATACAAAATGTTTTAATTCTTGTTTTCCCGCCAATTTTAAAATGAGAAAAAAAAAGATAATTCTCTGACCACCAAAGGAGAGATAGGCAGAGAGACGCGAGTTCTCGCCCGATTCCTCGCCCTCGAGTCGATAAACTTTGCCATACATGACGTACTCGTACTGCTCGGCGCGCAGGTAATGGGCCTGGAGGAGAGCAGTTTAGAGAAAATGGGGAAGCCTTCATACACCCATTTTGGGAATATGTAGGAAAAGTCACAAGTGGTAAAAAAAATATCCGAATACTGTTTACTCGCTTAGTTATCCGGCAAAATTACTTTACCAAAAAAATTTTAATAGGGCAATAAAATATGAATAATGACTGTTAAACCAAGAAACCTGCTGATCATAGTCGCCCTCATCCACGACGCCGTCGTCCCTGAGGGTCGTGGCGAGCACGAGACGGAACTTCTCGTTCAGCCCGATCGGATAGAGCTGCGTGTTCACGTCGAGGATCAACTCCATCGAGAAGGACTCCGAGTCGCAGAAGAGACGGGACACCTGTGGGATTCCTGGTTATGTTCATGTCACAACAGTAGTTTTAAAAGGAATCCTCCCATGGAGAGTAAGGCAAGCAGGATGGTGCCCTGTAAAAATGGCAGAAGATGCTAATGGTAAGAATAGGACAGCACATGATATCCTCGTAATTGGGTTCAGATTTGCTTCTGATAAGGAGCTGTTTGGTAAGCATGAAAGGTGACCATACTTGTTCAATAAGGTGGTACGAAACGCTGGATAAGTATATGGCGGACCGGGTACACTCTGAATAAGTGTGGAGCGAAGCTTCGGAAGCGGCCGTGTTCAATGCGGAGCCATGTTGCGTTTTATAAGGGGCCAACAAGGTTGATAAGGAGCAAACTTGGCCTCTAAAACCTTCATGCCGTAGCCCCTTCTTCTTGGCTCCATTGAAAATTCCAGTGAAAACAACCTTGCTTTCTTGATGTGTTACAAGGCAAATACAAGGAAGAAATGCATTAGCGCTTCGCATATACAAGTAATCAAATGCGACTATAAGCCACGCGCAGAACAGCTCAAAAGCAGGGGAAAAAAAAGACATTCGCAAAACATGAAGAAGAACCGACATTCTGAATCCAAAACAAAAGCAACATTCAAAAATTCCTCTAACTCGGTCAAACTTCTTGCCGTCCGGATCGACGTTCTTGACGAGAAACATATCATCGAAGACGACGCCAGCCATAGCAAAACTGTAAACAACAACAAGTCCGAAAAGTAAACAAATACGAGAACTTGCAAACAATGAAAACATTGTGGAAGCTAAAACAGCTCTTGCAAGCATTTTTGCCAAGAAGATATTTTTAATGTGTTATTAAGAATCGAATAATCGCTAGAACAAAAAACAATTTAGCGAAAATTTTCAGCATAAAAGCGGATAGTTTCACTGTTTCTTGAAAAGCACATAAAAAATAAGTAAAAAATTTTAATAAAGGAGAATTAAATATTGCCTAAGCTAAGAAATATTAAGATTTTTTATTTAATGTGTTACAAACTTGCATCCTTTCAAGTGCTAAATCAGAATACTTTTCACAGTATGAATGCTTTCCGTTTGCGAGCTCTTATCAAATGACTTGAAATAAACTTCATGTGATCAGACGTCTCGAACGGATTGCAATAATACTGTGGAAAGCAATTCTGATATATCACTTGATAGCATGCACATTTGCAACACATTGGATATATCGCCTTAATTTTTGAATGCGTTAACTGAACATTACTCTTCTTTGTTAACAGATTCTCCTAATTTTTTATACCTTTTTGGAATACTATTGGAATCATCCGCTTTTATGCTGACAATTTTCGCTAATTTGTTTTTTTGTTCTAGCAATTTAGTGTTATTAATTGCACACTAAAATTGTTAAAATGCGTGCAGAACGCTGTTCCGGCTATACTCTGTCAGATAAGTAAAAGATGCTTTCGACTGTTTCGCGCTTTACATACCCCTAGATGTACTTATAACTAATTTAATTAGTGTTTTTGCTACCTGTATCGCTTGTAATTACTCTTGATTCGCCTGGTTTATCCAGAATATCGCGCTTAATTGCTGAGATCTGTTGTTTCCTCTTGTACACGTGTACTAACAAAACTTGCCAATGAAAGTGTCATTCCGAGTACTTTGGTGTACCGCGCTCTTTTCTTCAAAGGTCCGATGAATCCGTCGCGAGGAGTGCCCGCTCACTACGTGCGCTACGTGCCGGTGTCTTCTTCGTCAGCGCCTGTGCCGGTTTGGTCATTTTAATGTTAAAAAAATTTTTTTCTTCCGGTTATTCCGACCTCATTTGTTTGTTTTTTTTTTCTTTTGTCTTCGTTTACTCAACTTGCCCAAGCAGAACTGTTTCATAAAATCGCTCGACGCACACACAAAGTGTACTATTTAGGCAGTCTTTTTCTCGAATAATTATACGTTAGTAAGCTCGGCTTCTTTATGAAGTCCACGTTGCTTTCCCACTTTGTCAAGCTGCCATTATCATCCTGCATCTTTAATGATTAGCATCGGTAATGCTAATCGTTGTCGGCCACAGCCGGTTACCACGATTGCCCTCTGCGATGTGATGACTGATCCCGGGATTTTCCATCAGCATATGGGCCTGATAAGCCAGTAAACTGTTAAAGTGTTATCAATAAGAGGATAGACTATATATATAGCAAGTCATCATTCCCTTCCTCCAGATTCCGTCCGTCCATCCCCCTCCGAATCCTCAGCCAAGTGCCACTCTTGTCTGTGATGAGAATCTCGACCGAATGTCTCCTGATCTCTGGCCCGAGTCCGTGCCCGGGCTGCTTGAGAAGAATCGCGATAATGGAGTTGGCACTCATTTGATTCGATTGTTCTTATTGTTTGTTTGTTTGGTTTTTTTTTGATTTTGCGGACTTGCAATAAGAATCTTAGTAATTACTTGTTTATGAGAGTAACTAACTTAAAATAATAATAAAATATTCCAATGGTATATTTCTTTCAAGAATTTTTTTAGATATTTAAATAAATTGAATTGTATTGGAGTGAATTATATTTTGAAGTTGTGTAATTTATTTAGCTTCAACTCGGCCCTTCGCGGCCGCATAAATTTCCGACGGAAATGGACCAGGAGGATGTTCGCCTTGTCAATGGTTAGCCTTCTCTATCTTTCTCCCCCTCCCTTTCACTTTTCTCTCCCTCTCTCTCTACACCTCTTCTCCCTCTGGCTTTATCTCTCTCTCTCTCTCTCCCCTCACTCTCTTTCCTTCTCTGTTACTCTTTCTTTCTCCGTCTCTCATATCTATCTCTTTCTCCCTCTATTTTTCTCTCTCTATAAATCTCTCTCTTTTTCTCTCTCTATCTTGTTCTCTCTCCCTCTCTCTCTGCCTCTCTCTCTCTCTGCCTCTCTCTCTCCCTCTCCCTCTCTCTCTCTCTCTCTCTCTCTCTCTCTCTCTCGTTCAGACCTTGGCCGCCTCTCTGCCGACCAGCTGATGGAGTACGTCCGCAACCTGCAGAACAACGCCTTTGTACTCGGGATTGAAGAGAGTCAGTGTCCACTTACAATTAGATATCATTTATATTTTGAAGATCTGTCCTTATTGTAATATTTTATGTTATGAATTCCTGTCATTGAATTATAAATATATCTTTTGAATATCTAGCATTCATTTATAATTTTATATTTTGTTTGTTTTCCATTGAATTTTTTTAAAAAATATCTTACGTTTTCATATCCTCCTTTTCCCAGATGGAGCACCATATACCGTTATTTAAATCGTCAGTAATTATTAGTTTCTATTCAGAGAAGCAATTCGCGAAGGGAAAACTACTGAAGATATTCGAGAAGCGCACGGATGAAGTCTAGCACATAAGAATCTTTTATTTTGAAATGTTGATATTATTTAATTTTTTCCCCGTTTGATCTTATCGTTCATTCCGTGTACATATCCTCATGTATCTCACTTTTTTTGTCAATAGTGATATTAACTTTTAGTTTTTCCATATGCTCTCCAGTTTGCTGATGTAAGTCACTTCCGTTTCTCTTTTGATCTCGTAACGGCATAAAATTATTTTCAAATTTCATCATTCTCTTGTTATATCGTTCCTTGCGAGGTTTTTTTCTCCTTGCGATATATCATCGAAATTTGAGAATTCTATAAAGTTAAGCGCTAATCTATGACCAAATTTAGTCAGTCATTATCGAAGGAAGTTGCCTATAGTTAAATGCTGCCTGTAAGCTTTATAACATATATTGAAGTTGCTAGTTGAAGAGTGGTTAATGATTAAAGAAGACTTACATTTATATTGTAATTGTATTTTTTTTTCGCTCAAAGCGCTTATTACTATTTCTTCTAGCCATTACGGAGAGTTTGCTCTTGTTGAAAATAGTGCATAGCATAAATGCTTTTTCTTAAGATTAGTTTGTAGGAATTACTTTAGTTAAATTTTTTATTTTATTTATTTTTATTGAACCTATGATAATTTAGCATCGTATCGTGTCTGACATGGGCCTCTCCGGCGGGCGAGGGAAGGGTCGCCTTCTCCTCCGTGGAAGCTGCCTTCTGCTTCTACTTCTTCTTGCCTGCCCACTCGTCGCCACTGCTCAGCCTAGCGCCATTTCGGGTAGCAATTCTTTTTACTCTAATGATTTTTTTGTCCTTCATTTTCATATTTAAAAAAACATAGTCACTTCGACCGTGTGATTAGTTTTATCGCCAGAGAGTGATCGGAAGAGGAAATAATTGTAATATTAAGGCTTTTCTTCTAGCCATAAAGGAGATTATGCTTTTGTTGAAAATAGTAAATAGCATAACTACTCTTTCGTAAGATAAGTTACTGTAGGATACTGTAAGGTTACTGTAGGTAAGATTTCTAGTTTCCTAAATAGTTGACACATTTTTTTCAGTGACCGAAGACGACAGCAGTGGCTGGGAGACGGCGCCTGGTGATGTCGTAGCTGAAGACGGCCCATGCAACATCGAACGACACGATGCAACCGAGTTGACTCAGGAAGAGTTTCTCCTTAGGTTAGGATTTCTTCCCACCCACTTCCCCCCATTGAAGTTTCTCCTTACCACTAGGTTAGACTTCTCCCCCAACCCCAATCTCCAATAATCTTCTCAAAAATATGCTCTAACAATTGTTTTCTATTGAGGTTTATAAAATGTATTCACATCGATACAGGAACTAATGAATGGTTAAATTGTCGTTCAGACATTTAAAGAAATATGAAGGTCAACTGTAATTTATTTACATTCTCATGTAGATTGTGGATGAATCTCAATATTCAGGCAAACAAGATTGCGAATAAAAAAAAATGAGTTTTGGCTCTCTTTGTTAGGTACGCTTATTCGGAGCCGGTCCTCTTGTACAATGTGGACAATGACAAGTTTCGCCAACTAACGACAAGGCGAGTCTTTCCACTTTCATTATTTATTAATTTTTAAATAATAAAAAAACATTTTTTTACCGATTTTTACTTTACTAAAATGCTCTACGAAGCAATGAAACTGTGATTATTTAATCAGCGGATTGTTTCCCTTTGAACAAGGTTTATGTTTTCTATTAATTAGTTGTTATTGGAGTAATGTGTGAATAGTATTTTAAAATCTTAAATGAAATAGTTTGTCTTAACTTATGGATACTGATAAATTACTGAAGTGCGCTTACGAATAGTTTTTTTTTTTTAAGATTATAAACGGAATTATTGCATTGACAAATGAATACTAATATATTAGGAGAGCGAATAGTAGATATTTTATCTTGAGTTAAATTTGTGCTTTGACCCATAATAATGGTGAATGAATGAAGAATAAGTGCAGGAATAGTAAATAATAATAATAAAAAAATAATATTTTAAATTAATATTTTGATAAATGAATAATGATAAATAATTGAAGAGATCGCATGCTGGCCGACTGGTCGACGACTCCGGTAGTTCTCAACTCGGCCAACACGTACTCGTACACCAGAGTCAAGGCGACCTTTGGAGAGTACCTCGAGGAGAAGCTCAAGCCTCAGAGTCAGTGTTTAGCTTGCATTTACTAGATGAAAAGGGAAAAAGAGAAAAAAAATTTTTTTTGGGTAGTAGACTATATTTAAAAAAAAAACATTACATTATAAAAGGAAAAAAAAATTAGATGGCAACCATATTCGTAAAAAAAAATAAAACACCAACCCAATTCATTAATTATCTTTTTCCATTTGACAATAATGTTTTGGGATCGGAAAATGTCACGCTTTGTCAAGGTTTTCAATTGATTATGTGTAGTATTAGAATTAGATGTCGAAATCGTTAATTTTGGAGTCGGAGAATGATGATCTAGCAATTTGTTAGAAATTTAACAGTCTAATAATTAATCAGAATGGAATATTAATTAGGAACAATAGATTTGGTTCGGTTTTTTCTCCGAAAGTTATTTTTAAAAGAAAGATACTATTTTCCGATAGTTTTTTTTCTTTCTTTACAGATCTCGAAACGCTCGGGAACGAGACGTTGTACCTGTTTGGGGACATTGACCCGGAGACGTGGAAGCCACTCCTGGACGAGTACAAGAAGCCACAATTTGAAATTCCCGCCCACTTGGCGGCGCTCTCATTTGGAATCGCCGGAGCGGGTACGGTAGTTTTTATTACGGAATGGGAACTGTAGAAAGTCTGTTGTCTAAAAAAATTCTTACATTCTTGTTTCTCTAGTCAATTGCATTTGGCCGTAAAAGAATTGCTATTAAATATACTTGTAGAGTATCTCTTCTTAAAAAAATTTATGTAATTATTTAGGGACAGGAGTTTTTAAGTTTGCCCATATGAATCTCTTTATTGATATTACTAAAAAAATATTTTAATTATTCAAGAACTAAAGGAATTCATGTAATAATTCAGGAACCGGAGTTCCCTTCCACTTCCACGGGCCTGGCTTCGCTGAAGTGGTGCACGGGGCGAAGAGATGGTTTCTGTATCCGTACGAGGAGCGGCCAGAGTTCAATCCGGATCGCACTACGCTTGAATGGTTGGTTTTTATTATCCTTTTAATAAAAAAAATTATTATATTCTCTCTCTCTCTCTGTGTCTGTCTGTATCTCTCTCTCTCCTCTCTCTCTCTCTCTCTCTCTCTCTCTCTCTCTCGCTCTCTTACACCTTTAATAACGGGGAAAATTTGGACAATTGTTGTTAGGTTCCAAGGTTATTTTTTATTCATAACCTTAATTTAGTTTAATTTTTTAACTTTTAGCTTTATTCTATTGTTATAATTTGTCATTGTTCACAGGTACTTGAATGAGTACCCAAAGCTGCCGCGTGAGAAGCGCCCATTGGAATGCGTGCTGAGACCAGGCGAGGTCATCTACTTCCCTGACAAATGGTGGCACGCCACTCTCAACACTCGCACTTCGGTCTTCATTTCCACCTTCCTAAGTCCCTAAGACCCTAAGACCTTAAGACCTTAAGACCTCTAGGGGTCTAAGACCTTATCCACCTAACCTAAGGCCTAATACCCCTAAAACGATGGGATCCCTAAGATTTTAGGAAAGGTATATAATAATATCGATTTAAGATTGATAAAAGTCAAAAAAATCTACGGATGAAAGTTCACTAATAAGTTTACGAGTATGCTCTAATAAGTGTGATTGGTTTGTTAAGCTCACCATTTTCTTTTATAATTTCTGCGCCGATTTTGCTATGCCACGATTTGTTCATTTTATGTACTGAAATTTATGTAGGTCGAATTTTTATTATGCTTTTTTTGTGCTATGGACTTATTCTAGGATAAATTTGTGGGCTTCAGTGACTTGGCTACAGATGATGTATCAGAATTGGTTACGAACCGAGGAGAATATTTTCGCACATATTTCGGTGCCGTTCGAAATGACTAATTTTGCTTGAGCCGTATGAATTACACATTCGGAGTAGATCAGCTACGTGTACTTTCGTTCCTTCTCATGATTACTAGAAGACATTCTTATCCGGCCGTTTTCCACAATTTAGATTCTACAGCTGTCTTTGCTTCCCTCTTTTTCACTCCATTCTCTTTCTCCCTCTTTCGCCTTTCTCTCTCCCTCTTTCTCTCTCTCTCTCTCTCTCTCTCTCTTTCTATCTCTTTCTCTTCTCTTCTCTTCTCTTCTCTTCTCTTCTCTTCTCTTCTCTTCTCTTCTCTTCTCTCTCTCTCTCTCCCTCTCTCCCTCTCCCTCTCTCTCTCTCTCTCTCTCTCTCTCTCTCTCTCTCTCTTTCTATCTCTTTCTCTTCTCTTCTCTTCTCTTCTCTTCTCTTCTCTTCTATTCTCTTCTCTTCTCTTCTCTTCTCTTCTCTTCTCTTCTCTTCTCTTCTCCTCTCTTCTCTTCTCTTCTCTTCTCTTCTCTTCTCTTCTCTTCTCTTCTCTTCTCTTCTCTTCTCTTCTCTTCTCTTCTCTCTTCTCTTCTCTTCTCTTCTCTTCTCTTCTCTTCTCTTCTCTTCTCCTCTCTCTCTCTCTCTATCTCTCTCTCTCTCTCTCTCTCTCTCTCTCTCTCTCTCTCTTTCATGCGCCCGCTCTCACCCCTGCCCGTGTTCGCCCAGCTTGAAATTCCCAGCTGTTTGTCAAGGCATCGATTGTGCCTAACAGCACAAGGACTCTTCTTGCTTCTACTCCCCCTGGCTCTCCCCTCCCACTAACAATAAACGAAGAAAGTTAGATCCTATATTCCCACAGACGGGGACACCATGGATCCATCATATTCTACCGGCTTTCTATGTCACTCTCGCGTTTTTTTCTCTTTTCTCTCTCTCACTCTCTCTCTATTTCTCTTTTTCCTATCCCTCCCTCTCCCTCTTCTCTCCCCTGTTCTCTCTCTCTCTCTTCCTCTTTTCCTGTCTCTCACATCCTGTTCCTCTCTGCTGTCTCTCAAGTACATGTCATATCCATGTGTTAAGTTGAAATGATGTGCGATTTGAAGTGAAGATACTTGAGGAGGGAGTGTGGAGAGAGGGGAGAGAAGAAGAAGAAGAAGAAGAAAAGAAGAAGAAGAATGAGACGGAGAGGCGTCGGCGTGGGAGCAATCCAGAAGAAGCAAGAGCTCCAGGTTGGTGATGGAAGAAGCTTACCGTTTGCCTAGGTTATGGACTTAGGTGACTTTACTTAAGAGAGGATGTCAGTAAGACTCGAGCAGGGTCCAATTATGACCTGCCCTAGGAATTTTTTTCTGATTTTGTTCACCAAAATTGACCACAGTATACAACTCGACGTGGCGAACAAAATAAGCTATATTTCAAAGGTGAAAAAATTTTTCCGTGCGAGACCCAGTACAGTAATCTTATAAATTTAATTTTTCATAAGTCGCTTCAAACTTATTATTAGACAACCATCGAGGTATCATTGGATAGCTTATTGAACGGGCTTTAATTTTGATTTTGGGAGATACTTTCGTAGAATTTGAATTTGACCCTAAAACACGGCCCTAAATATTTTCGAAGGCGGTTTTTGGCAAAATTAAGTATTTTATGCTCATTTCCGCACCACGGCTCCTATATACGCTTAAAGTGTTTGAAATTTGCTACAACATATGTCTTTTTTAGGAAAATTGAAGGTCCCAGGATTAGGTTCCTAAGCGCTTGAACATGATCCTGTGTAAGCTGTACACCGTGCAAGCGCATTCATCGATCCATAACGGCGCTCAATGTCAATATTACAAAATCGTAAGTATATCATCTAAGAGCTCTCACGGAGATCTTTAAATGTTACGTACATACTTTTATTGAAAAGTTTCAATTTATATGGGAAATTTCGTTCTGTACAATTAGAAGGTTTAAAAAACTACTTTAAACACATTTTCGCCTGTCGAAACATACATCATAAGAAAGAGGATGAAATTTGCTACAAGATGAACCTCTTTTAATGGAATTCTATGCATACGATCTTTTGTTATAAGCCATAAGAGTAGGATAACAAGGCCTTATGGAAAAATTGTAGAAAAAAGGATTGGAATATTCTAATTCGAATTTGGAATATTCTAATTCGAATGACCTAAAATGTGAATTCTTGGGCAAAATGACAGCGACGCTACTGGCTCTACTTTTATGATTTATAACAAAAGAATCGTATGCATGGAATTCCATTGAAAGGGGTTCATCTTGTAGCAAATTTCATCCTCTTTCTTATGATGTATGTTTCGATAGGCGAAAATGTGTTTAAAGTAGGTTTTTAAACCTTCTAATTGTACAGAACGAAATTTCCCATATAAATTGAAACTTTTCAATAAAAGTATGTACGTAACATTTGAAGATCTCCGTGAAAGCTCTTAGATGATATACTTACGATTTTATAATATTGACATTGAGCGCCGTTATGGATCGATGAATGCGCTTGCACGGTGTTACAGCTTACACAGGATCATGTTCAAGCGCTTAGGAACCTAATCCTGGGACCTTCAATTTTCCTGAAAAAGACATATGTTGTAGCAAATTTCAAGCACTTTAAGCATATATAGGAGCCGTGGTGCGGAAATGAGCATAAAATATTTAATTTTGCCAAAAACCGCCTTCGAAAATATTTAGGGACGTGTTTTAGGGTCAAATTCAAATTCTACGAAAGTATCTCCCAAGATCAAAATTAAAGCCCGTTCAATCAGCTATCCAATGACACCTCGATGGTTGTCTAATAATAAGTTTGAAGCGACTTATGACCAATTAAATTTATAAGATTACTGTAATGGGTCTCGCACGGAAAATTTTTTTCACCTTTGAAATATAGCCTATTTTGTTCCCCACGTCGAGTTGTATACTGTACTCAATTTTGATGAACAAAATCGAAAAAAAATTCCTAGGGCAGGCCTTGATCGAAGGATACTGACAGGCTCTCTTAAGTTAACTAAAGTTAGGGTTTATATACTTAGGGAGTTAGGAAAGGATAAGATCTTGGAATTTGAAATTTAGCTATTGTTAAGTTTTCGCACGTATCAATGCTAGCTTTTTTTTATTGATTGCCAGATATATCAGTATTACGCGATGTAGTAGGAAGGAAGTTACCGTACCCTGCTCGACTGGCCAGCTTGTATTCCCTGTATTCAGGCCAAATTCTCGGCGAAAGGCTCCGAGCTGGCGGGCGAGCAAATTCGACTCTTCTCTCAGCAACTCGAGTCCTTTGCGGGTTTGCTTTCAACTTTATTTGTATTTATTATAAGTTTAAAGTAAAGTGACCAAAGTTTTTTTTTTTAACTTGCAAACTAGTTGAACATTTCTCTTTTACAATAAAAAAATAGTCGCATTTTAATAATTTTAGATATTAATATTTTTAGATATCACAGCAATTATAATATGTAGAAGCAATAATAGTGTGCGTATTTTTAGTGCGCCTCGAAGAGTTCGCGCATCGGCACCGCGAAGAAATCAAGCGCAACTCGCAGTTCCGTCGTCACTTCCAGGAGCTGTGCGCCAATGCTGGCGTTGATCCCTTGGCTTGTTAGTTTTTATTTATTTATTTATTTATTTTCAATTTAAAAAAAAAGTACCCATAAATAAATTATTCGCCGCTGGATAAGGCCGAATATTTTTATTTTTTAAAGAATAGGGAAAAAATCCAAATATTTCTAGCATTATTTAATTCATTACGGCCTGTTGTTATTGTGAATAAATTCTTTTTTTAATGTTTTTTTTATCAACGACCGAATCAACTTTCTTTTAGCTGGAAAAGGCTTCTGGGCGGAGAAGTTAGGCATGGGCGATTTCTACTACGAATTGGCTGTCCAGATCGTGGAGGTTGGCCTGGAATATTATTTGTCTTTTTTTGTAGAATATTAAACAATCCTCACCCAACCAATTGCGAAGGGCTTCTTATTATCTCTTTCTCTTCCTTTATTATCTCTCTCTCTCTCTCTCTTTCTCTCTCTCTATTTCTCTCTCTCTCTCTCTCTCTCTCTCTCTCTCTCTCTCTTGCTCCCTCTCTCTCTATCTCTATCTCTCTCTTTTCTCCCCCTGTCTCTGTATCTATGCTGGCGCTCCTCTCTCATCCACTCTCACCTCATCGCTTGATTCTTCTTTTTGGCCTATCTCTTCATCATCTTTTTTTTAAAGCCGGAAACGGGTTTTTTTATGGGAAAAAGAATCATTGTTGCGGAATGATTAGCCGGAGCTTTCCTAACTAGAGTAAATAAAATTAGCTTACTTTTTCCTAACCTGAAGGCGTTGGCTAGGCTGAAGAAACTACCTTAAAAATCTTAGCAAGTTCTTACTATCAGTTTCCGATTAGCTATGAATCCCTTGTAACCTCGAGCCTGATGACTATGACTCACAATCAGCCGAGATGACCGCAATGCGGGAGATGCTTATTGTTAGTCTGAGATTAGAATTGGCAACTTGCCAGGTGTGCCTCTCCACCACTCACATCAATGGCGGCATCATGACCGTGGACGAACTGCGCTCGCGTCTTCTCAAGTCACGCAGTCGATCGCGCAAGGAAAACATTACTACGTAAGAGAATAGTATTGTTCTTTATACACATACAGTATTATCATAGATATACAACTATTTTTTTCGTTTTTTTTTTATATTTTTGATTTACTATACATGTTCTTTCTATTTGATATATTATTTTAGTGGACAATAAAATTATTTTCTAACATTAAGGACTAGCACTTCTGTGAAGTGTTAGTAAGTTCTTAATGACAATCCGCCTCATCTGCTGTCTCTCTCTTTCCCTCTCTCTCCTGCTCCCTCTCCCTCTCTCTACCTCTCTCTCTCTCTCTCTCTCTCTCTCTCTCTCTCTCTCTCTCGCTCTCTCTTTCTCTCTCTCCCACTCTCTCTCTCTCTCCCTCTCCCTCTCTCTACCTCTCTCTCTCTCTTGCTCTCTCTTTCTCTCTCTCTTTCCCTCTCTCTTCTCACTCTCTCACCACCTCTGCCTCTCTCTCCCTCTCCCCTTTTCCTTTCTCCCTCTCCCCCTCTCTCTCCCTATCTCCCCCCTCTCCTATCTCTCTCGCTCTCCCGCTCTCTCTTTCTCTCTCTCTGTTCTCTCTTTTATCTCTCCTATCTCTCTCTCTCTCTCTCTCTCTCTCTCTCTCTCTTGCGCTCTCTCTCTCTCTATCACTCTCTCCCCTCTCCCTCGCTCTCTCTCCCTCTCTCTCTCTCTCTCTCTCTCTCTCTCTCTCTCTCTCTTTCTCTCTCTTTCTCTCACTCTTTCGCCTCTCTCTCTCTTTTTCTTACTTTCTCTCTTACCACCTCTTCCTCTCTCTCCCTTTCTCTCCCTCCTCCTCACTCTCCCCCCCCCCTCCTTCTCTATCTCTCTCCCTTTCTCACCCTCTCATTCTCCCTCTCTCCCTCTCTTTCCTGCCACCCCTCCCTCCCTCTCCTCTATCTCTCTCACTCTTTTTTTCTCTCTCTCCCTCCCTCTCTCTCTCTCTCTCCCTCTCTCTCTCCAGTGATGACATCCTGCGTGCGGTGGCCAAGCTGAAGGTGCTGGGAAGTGGTTTCGAGCTTCTTCCCCTTGGCGGTGGCCGCTTCCTCGTGCAGAGCGTGCCCGGCGAGCTGAGTCAGGCTGGCTTTTCTATTGACCTTTTTTTCTTCTTTTATTTTTATTCATTCAGTTAAATGTACTAGTTTTTATTCTGAATTTTTCAGCACAAATATGGGATTTCATGCATAATATGCAGTATCATGGAGTTCTTAGTCTCTAGCCAGTGTAGTCTTAATATAGTCTTTGCTGAATCGCATCATTTCATTTTTTTCTGTGTATTTCCAATTCGAATTGAGAGTAGTGCTTTCTCTCTCCATTGCTAGGCGGTTAAATTATAAAAATACATATGTTCTCTAACCTGCCATTCCTTTGACGGCGCTCCATAATTTATTGAAAACTTATCATGAACGGGTTTTAATTAACTTTTCCCCATGATATTTTTATATCATATATTAAGATCAGAGATCTTCTTATTCTTTACGATTCATTATATTCGTATAATTAAATCTGTCAAGTCAAGAACAATCCGCGTGCTGCGCAGTAGCTTAAATCCTATTCAGAGAAATGAAACCCACCGGTGACCCGTCAAGTTTAATGTAAACAAAAATTATAAAAAAAAATATGTATTTATATAATTTTTTTATTTTTTAATATTAATATTAATATTTATTTATCTCTTTATATTTATATCATTCCTGAAAATCCTTGAGGCATGGATCACTCCCGTGTCCTTCAACTGGCTGAAGACACGGCGTACGTGACGAAGGAGCTGATTATGGATAAGATGAGGTTGATTTTTATTGGCAGATGTCTTTCTTCTATTTATACATGATCTATTTTGCACATGTGATTTATATACAATAGGGTTGGGGTATTTTTATTTCAGGGCATGAATTTGTGCTAGAAATATTGCTGGTAAAAACAATTGGTGCATACATTTAAAGAAGAAAAAATGATAATATAATTAATTAGGTAATACCGTTATGAATAAAAAACCATGATGAATATAGTTTTTGAATAAATATATAATAAAATGATGTCTGAGATGGGATGAACCTCGAGCGCAGAAAGTGCTTGATCATCTGGTGCGCGAGGGCCTCGCGTGGGTGGATGAGCAGCCGACGGATACTGTACAGGTTCATTTTTTTACAAACTCTTTTTTTGCTTTTTTATAAGGTTTTTTTGTAAAGAACGCGTGCACAATTTTTTTTAGAGATATACAACTATTTTTTCGTAATGGAATTTCTTTTATATATATATATATATATATATAAGATTGACTGTTAGGATGAATGCATGAAATATGCTAATGCTAACTGCAGTATTGGGTGCCTTCGCTCTTCCTCGAGCAGTATTGCCATTCAAGCAGCTCGACTTCCGTTTCGGAGTCCATTCAATCGTCAGGAGTCGTATTCTAAGATGGGGATTTACTTTTCTTATTTGTAGAATTTTAGCAATCATAGGTGTGGTTTTTCTTCATCTGTAGGATTTTATCATTATAGATAGTTATTTCATTAAATTTTTTAAAATGTAGATATTAAACATTGAGAAAGCCAACAACTGTGAAGAAATGACCTTCCATTCATGCATGTTTTTTTCTGGTTCCACTCTTTTGATTTGTCAGAGACTTGGTGATGAGACATGAAAAATACTAGATTATACCCGAGTGGTATTTTTAGGAGTAATTGGTGATTTCTGTAAGACATCTGAAAAGGCCGTTCCTGCTTATAGTGCTGAATGAGCTTGCCATGACTGATTATTTCAATTTTCTAGAATTCCAAAAAAAAGTTATTTACTTGATTATGTTATTTGCTAGTTCTGTATGTAAACTAACGATGAATACTCATTCAAACTGCATTATTTATTAAAGAGCCTTTTATCCATCCTTTTTCGTGTGCACAGTGCTATAATATACATACAGAGATGTGATGGTTTGGGAAATGGGTACATTTTGATTAATATCTTAATCTCTCGCTGTCTCGCTTTTTCTCTCTCTCTCTTTCCCGGTAGCTCAGTTTTTCCCTTTCCCTCCCTCTCTATTTCGAACACAGACTTGTTCTCCAGCCTGCCAATAGTTTGACGGTGAGTCTTCATTCACTCTACACGAACTTCCTTGACCACTCTTGCCTGTAATGTGTCTTCATACTTCACGCATCAATCATCCAACCTACAGTGCAATTGCATAAATCCAATGCAACGAACGGAAAACCACCGGGAAAGTTTAATTGAAAATAAAACAACCTGTGCCATAAAATAACGTATATCATGCATTATTGTGTCACAGGTTATCAGGTCTAACTTACTGCACATAATTATTTTAATGAAAATAAAATTAAAATAAACTTCGCTCGAACAAGAGAGACGCCCACTTGGGCAGCCCGCCAATCTTGGTCGCTACAGTATTCTCATCTGTTGATGGTCATAGCTCGAGATGGTCAACTAGCAGCTGGGCTTTTTATTTTTTATTATTTTAAAATTAATCCTATAATAGCTATTCACGGTTAGACAAATAAGCCAAATAATATTATGTACAAGCCAAAAAGATGTTGTCCATAGTCTTTATTTAATGCAAAAATTGAAGCATACATGTGAGTAAATGTAAATGAATAATAATGTTCTGATATCCATAACAAATGAAAGGAATAAAATAATTTCAAATTGAAAAATAAAAAAAAGGATCCTTGTGCTACACTAATTGTAAGTCAGTGCGCTTCTCGAATATCTTGAGCAGTTTTCCCTTCTCGAATTGCTTCTCTGAAGAGAAAATCCAATGTATTTGATTAAAAATTATAAATAAATTAAGTAATAACAAGAATGTTACAGGTTGCTATAGTTGGGAAATGGAGGTAATGACAAATATTCATAATAAAAAAATTATAATTCAACGACAGACATACAAAAAAATAAAATTATAATGGATGCCAGATATGAAAAAGTTATAAGTCAAATTCAGGTTTTCATAATATAAATTTATATTTAATACCAGATATTCAAAATATAAATGATATAAAAGTGAACACGGACTCTCTTCAATGCCGAGAAGAAACGCGTTGTTCTGCAGGTTGCGGACGTACTCCATCAGCTGGTCTGCAGAGAGACGGCCAAGGTCTGAAAGGAGAGAGAGAGAGAGAGAGAGAGAGAGAGAGAGTGAGAGTGAGAGAGATGTAGAGAGAGAGATGGGGAGAGAGATATGGGGAGAGAAAGACAGAGACGGAGAGAGAGAGGGAGAGAGGGAGGGAGAGACAGATAGACAAAGAGATATAGCGAGATCAAGATAGAGGGAGGCAGAGATAGATATGATACAGATGCAGAGAGAGAGAGAGAGAGAGAGAAAGAGAGGAGAGAGGGAGAGAGAGATGGGGAGAGAGAGACAGACAGACAGAGACAGAGAGTGAGAGAGAAACAGACAGACAAAGAGATATAGCGAGATCAAGATAGAGGGAGGCAGAGTTAGATATGAGATAGAGGCAGAGAGATAAAGAAAGAGGCAGAAAGAGATAGAGAGCGAGAGGGAAACAGACAGACAAAGAGACATAGCGAGATCAAGATAGAGGGAGGCAGAGATAGATATGCGACAGAGGCAGAAAGAGAGAGAGAGAGAGAGAGAGAGAGAGAGAGAGAGAGAGAGAGAGAGAGAGAGAGAGAGAGAGAGCGACAGAGAGAGAAACAGAGGAGGGGGGGCAGAGAGACAAAGCGAGAGAGAGAAAAAAGAAGAGGTGTAGAGAGGGAGAGGGAGAGAGGGAGGGCGACAGAGGGGGAGGTAGGGAGAGAAAGAGAGAAAGAAAGAGAAGGCTAACCATTGACGAGCCGAACATCCTCCTGGTTAATTTCGGTTGGAAACTTACGCGGACGCGAAGGGCCGAGTTGAAGCTAAATAAATGACACGACATCGAACGTTCCAATACAATTCGATAATTCATTTAAATATTTTAAACGAAAATTTTTTCTTGAATGCTCCTATTATATTATTATTTTAAGATAGTTAGTCACTCTTACATACAAGTAATTACTAAGATTCTTATTGTTAGTCAGGAATCTTTTTTTTTTAACAACAAACAAAAGTTAATAACTCTTGAATACAAGTAATTTATATAAATCGCACCTTGGGAAAATCGTAGGGAAAAACCAACAAACAAACAATAAGAACAATCGAATCAAATGAGTGCCAACTCCATTATCGCGATTCTTCTCAAGCAGCCCGGGCACGGACTCGGGCCAGAGATCAGGAGACATTCGGTCGAGAATCTCATCACAGACAAGAGTGGCACTCGGCTGAGGAGGAGGAGGGGGATGGACAGGCGGAATCTGATGGGAAGGGAATGATGACTTGCTATATATCATCTATTCTCTTATTGGTAATAATATAACTGTTTATTCGTCTATCAGGCTAGTGATCTGATGGAAAGCAATCATCACATGACAATGGGATATCGTGGGAACCCGCTGTGGCTGGCAAAGATCAGCAAGCCCGATGTTAACTACTGAAGATAAAGGATGGGCTGGTGTTGGAAGTCCGGAATCTGGAGGAAGGGAAGAAAAGACACTGGAGAGGAACCAGAATATTAGGGTCAGAATGAATGAGCTGATGGAAAGCAGTAATCATACGAAATATGATATTCTTATGGCTTCTACGTTTCTCCACGTATATTTGTTTTCTTCAATTAGATTCAGAATGAAAAAAATATCATTTATTGCGCTATGCAATTGCATAAATCCTATGCAAATAAATTAAAGCTGCCGGTCAAGGTTAAAGCAAAAAAAAAGCGTATATAATAATTAAGTATATACACACATATAAAAGCCACTGCCGAGGAACCAGAACTGTAGGCTGTGGAAGGAGGTAATTGGGCCCTGCAACCAGGGTGGGCTAGCTGATTCTGCCTACATGCTACTCAAAAATACTGCGGGTAGGGCTTCGGGGACGCCCAAAATCAGGGTGGATCTCTAGGAGGGAATGACGGCTTGGTATATATCATCTATTCTCTTATTGGCGACACATGAACTGCATATTCGTCTATCAGGCCAATGAGCTTATGGAAAGCAATCATCAGATGGCAGTGGGCAATAGGGGGGCAACAGCGGTGGCCGACAAAGATGAGCAATCCCGATGTTAACTGCTGAAGAAGCAGGATGATAATGGCTGCTCAACAGATTGGGAAAGCAAGACGGATTTCACAAACAAGCAGAGCTTACTTACTTAATTTTTTTTTAAATAAAAAATACGACCAAAGTATTACACTTTGGGTGTGCGGCAAGCGAGTTTATAAAACAGCTCTGCTTGGAAAAGAACAAGAAAAAATGAGGTTGGGATAACCACGAAGAAAATAAAATTTTGTTTATACATTAAAAAGACCAAACCGGCAAAGGCGATGACGAGGAAGACACCGGCACGAATCGGACGTAGTGAGCAGGAACTTCTTGCCGATTCATTTGACCTTAAAAGAAAAGAGCGCCGTCGACAAAAGTTCGCCAAATCGGCACTTTGATTTCCAACGTATTGTTAGTACACGTGAACTAGAAGAAAGCATAACATCTGGAATAAACCCGATATTTCGGCAAGAAATACACGTAGAAAAAAATATTAATTAAATTAGATTTAGGTAGATTTAGCTGTATTTCAAGCGCGAGACAACCGAGAGCATCTTTTATTCGTACCGTTCATTATGCTCTGTCTGCTGAAAAGGTGCTAAATCAAACCGAGGGGGATCAATGAACACGGCAAAAAAAAGCAAGAAGTCAAAACAACACGAGAATCCAGAACTGGATCAAACACAGTGGAAGCCTTTCTTCACCCATTTTAATAGAATGAATTTTAGTGTGTAACTAAGAATACAATATTCGCTAGAACAAAAAACAAATTAGCGAAAATTTTCAGCATAAAAGCGGATATTTCAGATATATCTTTCAAAAGCTAATAAAAATAAGCAGGAAGGTTTAATAAAGGAGAATAAATTTCAGTCTACGTTATCGAAAATTAAGTTGATAAATCGAATGTGTTGCAAATGTGTATACTATCAAGTGTTCTATCAGAATTGCTTTCTACAGTATGATTGCAATCCGTTCGAGACCTTTGAGCACATGAAATTTATTTCATGTCATTTGATAATATTTCTCGAACGGAAAGCATTCATACTGTGAAAAGAATTCTGATTTAGCACTTGAAAGGATAAACGTTTGCAACACATTCAATAAAGAATCTTAATTTTTGCTAGCCTACACAGAATTTAATTCATCGTTGTTAAACAGTTTTGCTTATTTATTATGCGCTTTTGGAGAAATAGTGGAACAATCCACTTTTATGCTGAAAATTTTCGTTAATTTGTTTTTTGTTCTAGCGATTATTGCTTTCTTCACTAAACACTAAAAATATCTTCTTTGTTAAAATGCGTGCAAGATGCTGTTCTGGCTTCCACAATGCTTTCCTTGTTCGCAAGTTCTCGTGGTTGTTTACTTTTCAGACGTGTTGTTCTTTACAGTTTTGCAATGGCTGGCGTCGTCTTCGATGACATGTTTCTAGTCAAGAATGTCGAACCAGACGGCAAGAGCTTTGACCGAGGTAGAAGAGTTTAATTTTGCTTTTCAAGTCAGAATTTGGCGCACGTATTTCCTTTGGGCTTCTCAGCTGGCTTCTTGTTTATCTCGATTTTTTTTATAACTTGCGAGATGAGAGTGCACATATAGAATGCGATTATTACCGGACGGAAATAAATTATATTTGTTGTTGGTGTCGGTAGAAACTGTGCTACCTCTTACTCGATTACAACTCCAATTGTGATGGCAGAGTACGAGATGGCTGAGGCTGGCAGGACGCGAGTTTCCCTTCTGATGCCTTGAGCTGCCCATCCTCACAATCAGTCATTTCTGCATCAAAGGTCTGCTCTGTGAATTGTGGATTTCCGGTCGATTTTTGTATTCAGGCCGTACAACACTTTATTTTATACTCATTTGATCCGTTCTTTTTGAATGCCTATCAATTTTGCTCCTTTCAAGAGATGCCCCGAGAACTGCTCGGCATTTTTGGCTTTAATCGCTGCCATTTGAAAGTGCAATAGACACGCAGATTCCTGATGCATGTCAAGAGTTGAATGTGATTGCCGTTTCTTTTCCATGTGATTCTTTACCCACAATCGTGAACCTTTCATCTCCCAGCTTTCTTCTGACATCTAACTGTTAGAACGTTCTGCGTGGTCTATCTATGATTGATGACTTAGTAACCCCGGCTTCCTTTCTGGCTTCCTTCTTTTCCTAACTTACCCGTGCGCTCTCTTTTTCACTCATATCTAACATGTCGTAATATGAGTGTGATATTCTTGTACCCTCGTGGATTTTCACGTTACATCCTATCGCTTATGCACTTCGTTCTCGATTTTTCCTTGTGTCACATCAGGAAAGGAAGGTTGCTTTCACTGGAATTTTCAGTACAGCCCACGCATGGAGAAGTATGGGCTACGCAATGGAGATTTCAGCAGCCAGTTTTGCTCCTTATCAACCTTGTTTGGCCTCCTCATGGATCAAGGCCATTCCGCGAAACTCCGCTATTTAGACCCTTGTTCAGGGCGTACCCCTTATCCTCCGCCATAGGCCCGCCCTCTAATCGATCATGTATTTGCTTCACCTTATCCAACATGGTCCACCGTATTTCACTCATTTGGTCGCCATTTAATGCTTATCGAATTGAGCGCCTTACCAGAAGCGTATCCGTCCTATTCTGCCCGTTTCATAGAGCGCCGTCTGGGGTGCCTTATTCTCCATGCGTGCATGCCTTTAACATATCTACCCCCTACCTTATCTATTTATTTGTTATACTTTTAAAATTAATTGATTTATTTATATTATATTTACTTTATTACGAGCTTTTTGAATATTTCTCTTTTATTAAAAAAAATCTCATTTTTATATTAGATATATGTATTCGATTAACTTTAATATTGAATGCAGGCATTAAGCAGTTTCTTTCATATGAAAATGTTGTCACATCTTTTAGTTATGAAAGAATGAATGAATTCCTTAATCAAGTAATTAAATAACTAAATAAATAAATAAATTTTTAGTGCGCCTCGAAGAGTTCGCGCATCGCCACCGCGAAGAAATCAAGAGAAACTCGCAATTCCGTCGCCACTTCCAGGAGTTGTGCGCCAATGCCGGCGTTGATCCGTTGGCTTGTTAGTTTTATTTTATTTTATTTTTTATTTGTTCCATTTTTAAAATGTCGATCAATTGCTTTATCGTTGGATCGGTCATATTATTTTTGTCTTCTATTGAACAGGTAAAAAAATTTCTTTACCTTTCTAAAATTTCTTTATTTACTCGCCTCACTCTCTCCCTCTCCCTCTCTCTCTCTCTTTCTCTCTCTTTGTCGCACTCTCTCTATTCTCTCTCTCCCACCCTCCCTCCCTCTCTCTCCCTCTCTCTCTCCTTCTCCCTCTCTCTCTCTCTCTCTCTCTCTCTCTCTCTTTTCTCTCTCCTCTCTCTCTCTCCCTCTCCCTATCTCTTTCTCTCCCTCCCCACTCTTTCCCTCCCTCTCTCTCTCTCTCTCTCTCTCTCTCTCTCTCCAGTGATGACATCCTGCGTGCCATGGCCAAGCTGAAGGTGCTGGGGAGTGGCTTCGAGCTTCTTCCCCTCGGCGGTGGGCTCTTCCTCGTTTAGAGCGTGCCCGGCGAGCTGAATAAGTCTGGATGATCTTTCAGTTTCCCCTTCTTTTATTATAACTTGTTGATTTCTTTTTTGATTGCTTTTATTCCCTACTTTTAAAACAAGAATCAGATTTCAGTCACAATATGTAATTTTTTTAGTAGTTTTTATTTTTGTTTGCATTCATCTTTACCGGTGTTTTTCCTTTCACTGAATAGTATTTATGCTGCTGCGCAGTTGATGGATTGATCTGTGGGTTTAGAAAATGTCAAGAAAAAAATATATGCATGACATGGAGAATGGCAGCAGTATTAAGAATGTAATTCACGTTATCTGCAAGGTTTCTTTTTTTTTGCAACTTTTAGGCTCGCGTATTTAAAGAGAAAAAAATGGTAGTCTAGTTAATTACTTGATACCTTTATGAATATAAAAAAAAATGATGATGAAGTATAGTTTTAAAATAAGTAAATAATAAAATGATGTTTGAGATGGGATGAACCTCGAGCGCAGAAAGTGCTGGATCATCTGGTTCGCGAGGGCCTCGCGTTCGTGGACGAGCAGCCGACCGATACTGAACAGGTTCATTGCTGCTGCTTTTTTTCGTTTATTAATTTTATTTTTACACTTTTTTCATATCTTTAAAAGGTTTTTTTCGTTATTTAGAACGCTCAAAAAATCTTGTACCTTTTTTCTCGAGCCAAGCACTTTTCTCGAAATGGAAATGTTCTTTTTGGTGATAAAAAAACAATTGTCTTTTTGGATATATTTGTCATATTGGGTGGCTCAAAAATGCTAATATTAACTGCAGTTCTGGGTGCAGTCGCTCTTCCTCGAACACTTCAGCTCTACTTCTTTTTCCGAGTCCATTTAATGGACAGGAGTTGGATTCTAAGATGGGGGTTTACTTTTCTCATCTCTAGGGTTTTTAGTATTCCACGATTGGGTTTTTCTTCGTCTGTTAGGTTTTCAGCTGTATGTTTTCTTTTAAGAAAAAAAGCTTATATATTTTATAATCCTCTTGATATGTCATAGATTTGGCGATACATGAAACTTGCTAGATTATACCCGTAACTTTAGTTACATCGAGTAATCGGTGATTTCTGTAAGTTGTATGAAAAGGCCGGGCTTGCTTGTAGTCTTACCATTACTGATTATTTCCGTTTTCTTGAATTCCAAAAAAAACATCTATTTACTTTATTTGATATTTCTGTACAACATTGCTATTGGCTTAATTTAATAGTTCTTTATATAAACTGCCAAATTGAAACCTGATTATTTAATAAACAGTCTTTTTCCCGTCCTCTTCCATGTGCAGAATACTACAAGACACATACAGAGAAATGCCGCTTTGGACACATTTTGAAAAGATTTTAAAAGACTAAAATTGTGTTCATGACTAAAGCATTTGTTGGTATTCGGAGAGTCATCGAGGGGACGTGGAATCGCCTCCTCTTTCTTTTCTCTCTCTCTCTCCCTCTCTCTCTCTCTCTCTCTCAAGCTCGCCTTCATCCGCTGCAAATTTGTCACGAAACGAACTTCACTCTGCTTGCTTGTAATGAGCATTTTTCACTAGATATTTAGATCAGATATGTTCGTAATTTTAATTACTTGCAAATATACTTTGCTGTGATTCTCATAAATATTATTTTCAACCCGAGAAACAAGGATGGTTTTATCATTCCAATTGCTATATGTGACAGAGGAGTGCGGAATATTTGTAGACGTTATAGTCATCTTTTTCAATCGAAGCAAATTTCGTGAGCTTCTTACCACCTACTGCGTAAAAAAGTGAAAACCGCAGGTAATAAAAAATAAAACAATCTTCAACTAGAGTGGTATATATCATGAAGTACATAAATAAGTCTGGCAGAAAACACATTAGTAAATAATAGTAATTATTGTAAGTTAAAAATTTAATTTAATTAAAAAATAAATAAATAGAAACTGACGTGAGAGAGAAGAAAAGAGAGGGAGAGAGAGAGAGTAAGAAAGTGAGACAGAGAGAGATGAAAAGAGAGAGAGAGAGAGATAGAGGGAAGTGAGTGATAGAAAAATGAAGTGAGAAGGGAGTGAGAGAGAGCAAGAGAGAGAGAGAGAGAGAGAGAGAGAGAGCGAAGGAGAGAGCGCGAGAGAAAAGGGAGAGGGAGAAGCAGAGTGCTTCTCACTTGCTCTTTTTTCCTTCTCATTTTCTAAATTTTCTATGCTGTGAATCTCCTCATTTGCCTGCAACTTTCCATAATTCTTTGCTTACCCGTCAATTCTAACATCCACTTCTACTTTGAACGCTTAATTCACATCGTTTCCTCCATTCTCTTCTCTCCAACAGAGCTACGAAAAAGCCCAACTATTTCCGATAACTGTATTGTTCAAGAGCACTACTTTAATCTGTTTATATCTCTATACAAAATTTGTACATTGCCCAAAATTTCCTTTCTCTTTATGCATACTATAGCATACTGCATAAAAGAATCTCTCAATCTCTATCACTCTTTCTCTCCCCCCCCCTCTCTCTCCTCTCTCTCTCCTCTCTCTCACTCTCCTCTCTCTCACTCTCCTCTCTCTCTCTCCTCTCTCTCTCTCCTCTCTCTCTCTCTCTCTCTGATTCAGAATAGTAATGCAATCTGGCGAAGAAGGTCACTGAAAAAATGAAGGAGAAGGCATTGACGAGGATATCAAAATTACTGGGCTTTTGTACAAAATGAGTGTTCTTATGTATGTATTTCATGTAAGCAGAATACATTCGACATGGTGGAAAGCCGGGCGCAAATGGAAGAGCTGCTCGTGGTCGCAGAAGCCACCTCGCACAGTGCTGCCTACACTTTCAAAAAGGAGCTTCTCACACTGTTTCTCTCTCTCTCTCTCTCTCCGTGTCTCTCTTTCCCTCTCTCTCTCCCTCTGTCGTATTAGTTATGTCATATCTCTCTCTCTCTCTCTCTCTCTCTCTCTCTATTTCTCTCACTCGTGCCCTCACTTTTGACTTCTTTCTCCATTTTGATAATACGCATAGACATCTTCATACGTACCCAGGGTTAATACCGAAGAGAATAGGCTTGCCCCACGAATCCCCTGTAAATAACAAAACTATTAGCACTTCTATATAATAGTTGCAAGCAATTTTATCGCTCATATATTGCGATGGCAGTTTTACCACTTTATACTGCGTATTAGAGAGAACAACCAAGGTTTAATTTAAAGCATTGAACCTTTTGCCCGTTTTTCTTCAGGAAGCAGAGAAGGAGGAAGCGAGTTATTCTTCTGAAATGAAGTAAAATATGGCAACAACAAAACCAATTTAGAATGTTTTATTAGAATTTTTCTTTAAAAAAACTTATTTCGATACACTACAAATAAACTTCATACCGAACATGAAGAGGACGCAGAGCAGGGCAGCGTAAGTCGTCAGCATAACAACTATCCTCCTCACAACAGGATGAGAAATGGGAGTGGACGGGTGGGCGGGGCTTTCGGCAGGTTAGAGTACGGGCCACCTCTTTGAATGATGACGAGATCCCGATGTGGATGGCTCTGGCTCATCGAGTTTCTTCAAAGGTAGCCGTTATACATAGTTAGTGTTTCAATTAAAACAAATATTTAATATTGTATTTATCCACATTATTTTTTCAATTCAAACACTTCAGGCAGTAACGAGATCAGTAATATCTCAAATATACAAACTAGTTCTTTGCAATCGGGAAATGTGAATTAGGTTTAAAGACCGATTTATTCAAAGCCGAATAAAAAAAGGATATTTTCTGTTTTCAGTCATTTTAGAACAGGGATGTGGACCCAAAAAAAACGTACAATAAAGTACCAGGAAGAAGAAAGATTGATCTTTACTAAGAGAAGATAATTTTCCAAAGAAGGAATCAATGACAAATTATGACGATACATTTAAAAGTACCCTTAATTTACTGGAAGGAATATTTCGAGTGACTTGTTCTCCTTTATCATTCATACAAAATGTCTCTCATATGCCGTATGTACAAGGTGTTAGCAAAATTAAGGGAAAAAATCACTGTATGGTGAGATAGATATTATGATAATTTTTTTTCATTTTTTCTTTAGAATCGAATAAAAAAGACCGAGACTAGAAAAGCGTGATTCGAGATTGCAAAGTGTAATAAAGGGAGCGAAAGAAATAGGGAAATAGCGACAAATATGAATGCTACTGCTTTTATAGCCTAGTTGGCTCACCTTCTGTTTGCTACTGGCTCTATCACTTTAAATCGTCCTAAGACCATTAAAATATTCATGTCTTTTATTTAAGAACAAATTCCCGCTTTGTTCTTGTTCTATTTTTGGCGTTGCAGAGTCTCTGCAAAGTCAGCATAATTTTTCTTTCTCTGATTTAAACTCAACACATCTATACATATGTACATATATACTCATTTAGCGTGTAGTATAATTAAAATAATTTTTCTTCAATGCACAGCTTTATGAAAAAAATAAAGCATGTAAAAGTTGATCGAACAATGACGACAAAATGCTAAGAACCAGGTGATGGATTAAAGGGCAATCATATAATTTAAGTGTTGAATCGCGGCGCTTTGTCCTTCTTGTGGAAGTGTTTGAAGGCCGTGAATCGTGAGTTGCCTTCTGCAGTCCTCCAGGGAGTCCAGAACGGGCTTGTAAGGGTGCCCCTTGCCACTGAGCTCTTCTTGTCAATGATGGCCTTGAACACGCCGTAGCCATCCCTCAACAGATCTCAATACTTAAATGTTTTAAATAAATAAATAAAAGAGTACCGATGACCATAGATGTCAAAAGAAATCAAAAGAAATCAAAAGAATAATAGAATAAGTAAATGATTTCAAAGAAGCAGCACCGAATGAGCTTCTGCGCAAGCGCAAACTCGGCAAAGACGCCGAGTCGGCGACCACGAAAGCGTTCGAGAGTGAAGAGATGAGTGAACAGGCCAAAGGATCTCGTCAATTCCCACGACGCTGCCACTCCGCTCGCCTTCTCGCGGACTACCACGGCAGGGAGTCGTTCGGCGTTGTTCCTGCAGAATGGCATTATGCTGTTTATCTATTGTTAAATAGATAAATCATCATTACAGAGCTCAATTTCAACAGTCACTTCTTGTGAGAAGGGAAGAGAAAATTGCCAATTGCACATTGATACGTACATACAGACATTTTTTTTTATAAACCCGTATTTGCGAATTCATTTGCAGAGTTAAAAACAATAAATTGCCATATTAAAGGCTAGGAGGATGCAATAAAAAAAGCATGCTGTTGAGAGATCTAAAGGAAACCTTCCGATAGTCTTACCACGTTCTCTCCAAGCTTGTGCCGAAGCGCCACGAGTCATGAATCAGCTGCGCGTCCGACTTGACGGGAGCGCTCAGCTCGAAGCCATCCGGAGCACTCAGCTCCATCTTCAATTACAATGCATTCCCAATGAAGAGACAAAGAGCCACATGGTACCAATGAAGAGACGCATTGACATTTGACAATAAAGGATTATATAAAGATGGAACACACCTCAGCGACTAGCTTTCTCTGCTGGTTGTTCATGAAGAATGTGCGAGTTCTCACTGTAAAGCCTTCCACAAACTCCGGAATCACCTCCGGCATAAGAACGCCGAACTAAAACAAAGTATATGTATATTTATCCGATTAAGAGGTTGGTCGTATTGCCGCACTCACTCTCATTTGTTTCGCAGGTCGCACAAACCAGCTGCATTCAACTTCCCCTTATTACCCGATTTCACGGATTTTACCTATGTTAATCTTGTAAAATAATTTAACTGATGTGTGCATAAATAAATAAATGAATTTGGCACGCACGAATGAGAGACACGTGGCAATTTGAAATCTTACATAATTTTTTTTCTTGATCGCCCTCCTTTAAAGTGCCCATTTCCTCAAAAAAACTGAATTTGTGAAACGTGCCAAGTCGACGATCTCCTGGTCACCAGTGATAGCGAAGCCCTCCTCGAGGAGCTCTTCGCGCAACTCAAGCAAGACAAGTTGGGAGCCGACGCGGAGGATCTCCTCATTCGGCACGTCTGGGCTCGTCACGTAGAGTTCCGCACTAAAGTCAACGAAAATGTAACCCCGCGTCAATAAAATTGTCATTTAAACTTGGCGCCAAACTCACAACGTCTTCTCGCAGAATTCAACAAGGAAGAAGTAGATGGGCTCATCTTTGGGAAAGGCGTAAATACGGAAAGCAGAGCCTTGCAGACGGCCGGAGGTGAGGTTGAGCAGGAAAGAGTGGAGACTTATCTCGCCAGGCACAGAGAAGGTGCGGCACTTCAGGAGCTCAGTGAACGATTCAACCGAGTCATAGACACGGAGCGAAGGAGAGCTCATGGTTCTAGTGGAAATAAACCAGTGCTGAAATAGGTCTGGCCCATGTGAGGGTTGTAACTTTTTTCCCGGAACTTTTTTTTTTTGCAGGACAATGGCACGACGAGCTGAAGGAGGAAGAGAGAAGAGGAAAGAAGAAGTAGAAATAAGAAGAAAAAAAGGATAATAAAGAATGTTGATGTCTTCTATGTTGAATGAGCTCACATGAATGGAACAGACTTGGAAGAATTGATCAAGACAAGCAGTGCATGGATGAAAACAGAATATAAGTAACTCTCTAGCCTTAGTCAACCCTGGCGTCATCCTCTACGCCTAGATGCGCTTGAACGACTGTCCTGCTGGCCAGTGAGCGAGAGAGGCAGAGAGTCAGAGAGTCTATCTCTCACAGCACCGTGGTGAGAGATAGCAAGAGAGCGAGAGATTGCGAGAGATAGAGAGGGACAGAGATACTGACAAGAGAGTATAGAGGGCACGCGGCCACATGGTGATCGAAAGAGGGAGAACAGATTTTCGAGAGAGCACAGATGCGAAAATAGAGGTTACAGCGGATGACGAAGTAGTCTTAGAGACGAAGCGATAAATAGCACATGAACTAGCGAAAGAAAGAAATAAATAAAGAAAGGAACGGAACGAGCCAGGACGGAAGAAGATTTCTTTGTCAGATCCTTTGAGCGCCCGATGAGAAAACTAGCTACATACATATGTACTATTTCTGTTAGAGAAATCCAGACGAGGTATCCAAAGCGTCTAACGGCTATTAACTTGTCATCAAATATGACTAACAGCAAGAACAAGCGCGAATAACAGAAAGAACATGCATATGTGTAGCTATCAAATTATGAAAGCAAATTAATTATGAGGGTAATCGTGATAACGTAAAGCCCAGTAGAATTAAACTATGTCACTGAACTGCTCTCGCCCCTTCTCTGAATAGTTCTTTGTCCTTTTCAGTACATATTCTATTTGTACTCAATATCTTCTCTATTTATATTCAGCTGGCGACTTAAATTTCTAAAATTCGTGTCAAGCGAGGCAAACACTCTGTGCACATCTGAATGCGTTTATATCTTACAAAGTCAATTCCAATTATGACTCAGCTAGGGACAACCATTTTTTTATTATTTTAGAATGATCTTGATATCTTAAATTCTCAAGACTCGGCTCAAGCGTGGCAGAACCACATATGACGCGATTTGCGAGAGAATCAAAATTAATCAAAAGGGCTTGGGCCCTAGAAAAATCATCATCTCCGATTTTGCTTTATAGTTGTTTCTAGGTAAAGTTAGACCCGCAGAATCGAATGGGATTGGTCTTGAAGCCTAAAAAATTCATTTTAAAAAGTTATGAAGAATTGAAAAACTTCACATCTATTTGAGATGGTCGAGTAGGGCGCATGTTTATGAACATCTCTCCGCGCACAGTAAAGGAATATACGCGAAAATTTTATGGTAGATAGAAAAGATATTGCTTATATGAATAGTGAAAACAGAATTTGAAAATTTTCAAATATCGATTTTTTACGTGCTCTCAAACTCAATGTGGAATGTACATGTTATATTTCAATTTACGCAGACAGTTTTGTATGTATCGTATAGAGCATAAAAATGGCTTTCTAATGATATATAGAATATTTCATTATGCGGCTTTTGTATGCGTTTAGGTCATGCGCAACAGTGAAAACTGGCGCAGAATCGCGGCGCGACGTGATATTGGTCGCATTCAAATATCGATTTTCTATATATCTAGTGGTATTTTGTTTTTGATCTTTCTTTTTACTTTTATTTAACGATTAAGCTCATTTTTGAGCAAAAAATACACTTTTCCAACAAATATTAACGAATTCACTCTTTTCGGCAAAAGGAGACCGAGTTGCCGTGAAAGTGTGTTAAATTTGCTACAAAGTAACATTCTTGAAACATAAATTCAAGGAAGGTTTTTCTCTCAACAAATCGAAAAGCGACTAAAATCAGCTATAACACTATGTAAATACCCCAATTCACCAGATTTTCACCGCATGAATTAGAATATTCGAATGTGTAAATTGGAATATTCGAATTCGACATCCCTGGTGAATCTGGTGAATTGGTGTATTTACATAGTGATATAGCTGGTTTTAGTCGCTTTTCGATTTGTTGCGAGAAAAACATTCCTTTAATTTCCGTTTCAAGAATGTTACTTCGTAGCAAATTTAAAACACTTCCACGACAACTCGGTCTCCTTTTGTGGAGATGAGTGAATTCGTTAATATTTGGTCGAAAAGTGCATTTTTTGCTCGAAAATGAGCTTAATCGTTTCAAAATGTAAAAAGAAAGATCAAAAACAAAGTATCATTAAATATATAGAAAATCGATATTTGAAGGTCATGCGCAACAGTGAAAACTGGAGCAGAATCGCGTTGCGCCACGATTCTGCGCCAGTTTTCAATGTTGCGCATGACCTAAACGCATACAAAAGCCGCATAGTTCGTCGAAATGAAATATTCTATATATCATTAGAAAGCCATTTTTATGCTCTATACGATACATACAAAACTGTCTGCGTAAATTGAAATATAACATGTACATTCTTCATTGAGTTTGAGAGCACGTAAAAAATCGATATTTGAAAATTTTCAAATTCTGTTTCTAGTATTTATATAAGCAATATCTTTTCTATCTACCTTAAAATTTTCACGTATATTGCTTTACTGTGCGCGGAGAGATGTACATAAACATGCGCCCTACTCGACCACCTCAAAAAGATGTGCAGTTTTTCAATTCTTCATAACTTTTTAAAATGAATTTTTTAGCCTCCAAGACCATTCCCATTCGATTCTGCGGGTCTAACTTTACCTAGAAACAACTATAAAGCAAAATCGGAGATGATAATTTTTCTAGGGCCCCGAGCATTTTGATTCTCTCGCAAATCGCGTCATATGTACATATCTGTGTGTATGTGTCTACCAATATCTATTAAAATTATATTTCAGCTGGGGAGGGCTCTTTCTCAGCACTTTTGAATGGTTTGGCATTTTTGGATCTCTACAATCTGGCTCAAGAGAGGCGAACACTACATATATACAGCACCGCTCAACGGCGAGGGGTCAATGCTGCGTCGGCTATAGCGGACGCGGCCAAATGGGCCAAGTGGAATATCTCGCTGCAGAAAGCGTTTTCAGGGAAATCACATATCAATATGAGATCCTTGAATTTTTCTTCACAAATCTCGTTAAGAAGAAATTTGAAAATTTGTGAAATTAGCATTTTCATGACGTACGGTGACATAATTATTGCGTTCTCATATGGAATTTCGTGAGTCGCAGGTTCGAACCCCAAGCGGAGCAAATGTTTTGCTGCAATTGTTTTTCTGCATTTTTCAAGAATTGTTTATGTGATTTGTGAAGAAAAATTCAAGGATCTCATATTGATGTGTGATCTCCCTGCAAACGCTTTCTGCAGCGAGATATTCCACTTGGCCCATTTGGCCGCGTCCGCTATAGCCGACGCAGCATTGACCCCTCGCCGTTGAGCGGTACTGTACATACATACATATCTGTATGTATGTATCTTCCAGCGACCTATGCAATTATGACTCAGCATGGAAGCCCCTTTATCTGCATTTTGAATGATTTCTGGATTTCAGCATATTTGAGCAAGTTTCATGTCCATTATAGAGGAATCGAGTACTACTTTCTTTTGAAGCTTATATCTTATTTAAGCGAAGCAACTGCTCCTTCTTATGGATAGATGAATCTAGTGACCATAGAATTCTGAAACGTTTCCTCCATGTATTTCTGATACATGGGATAGACTTTTTATCTTAATTTATGTAGTAGTTGGCATGGTGAGCGTGGCAACAGCCACTTTCTATGCATTATTCGGCAGTAATACGAAAAAAAAAATACAACTGCTTTTAATCTCTGTATATGAGAGAGAGAGAAAGATATGACTAAACACGTGCGCACGGTGAACTTTGAGCAGGGCCGACCCGGAGTTCTCGGGTTGCGGGCAGCAGATACGTCGTCTTCGTGCCTTCGGTTTCAATGAGGCGCTCTTATAACTTTCCACTGAATAAACTATACATACCGAAGGTATGTATTTACGACGCGGCAAAGGATGTGCTGTGCCTCCCGGCTTAAAGAGAATTACTGAATAGTGGAGAGTAAGCCCTAGTGCCAATTTTTAGGGCTATTTTACTGGCGCAAAAGCCGCAACAAAAACAGTGCCTTATTTTCTATATGCGCGAATGCAGCTGCTATCCGCCAGCCGCGCCACTCTTTGTTATAAGTGATTGATATAGAGAACTGCCCATGCTTGGGAAATCGAGAGTGGACAGGAAAAAAACACATAGATAGGAAAGACACACATGCGGATAGAAGTGTGACAACGCGGCGCGCTTTCCGCGTTTTTGAGCCGGACACAAAGCGTAAAAAAAATGGAACTACACTCGCTGCTACCAGTGAGGTTTCCGGCAACACCCTCAGATAATAATCCTATAATACATACATACGATCGTTCACTCTAATCGACTACATCGCTCATGAAGAGATCCGATGATACAGATCTCATTGGAGACATTCGCCCTTCCTGCGGAGAAGTCGAAATTACCATTGCAAACAGCGTAATTAGATAGATAATGCTTCAGTGGTTATGCTCTTGTGGTTGGTAGGTCAATACAGAAATGGCGGACGAAAATGGTGTCCTCGAATATGCAGTTGTCTTAAAGAAATCATTGAACAGTCCCTTTCCTCACGACAAATTATCATAAGGTTGCGATAACGAATGTTTTAGATTTGTTTCGCCTGATATTTTCTGGGGGATATTCACGGTGAATAAAGTGCAAAGTAAAGTAATCCTCAGCCAAATGAAGACGACCACAAGCTCCAGGAAGAACTTGTTCATTGTTCGTGCTTTCTCTTTGAAATGCAATGTAGACATTTAAATGATGTCAGTGCAATATTATCTCAGCTGGAGGCTGCCAGCCTTTTCGATCGCCTCCACCCTTCCAAAATGTGGGAAGAACATTGAGAGGTTAACTATTTTGAAATAGTAAATATTGAAAAGTTTTACAATACACAGAGACCAGACTGACAAACTGATGGTGTCATTAAAATAACTAAATTAATTAAACGCTCCGAAATGGCCTCTCGCTCTCCTGAAGTGCATCGAAATTCTTATGCTCGCCAATAGAGAGAAAGAGAGAGAGAGAGAGAGAGAGAGAGAGAGAGAGAGATGCGTAGACAGAATTGACGGACGCTGAGAAAAAAGTGAGCGATTGGAAAATGTGTGTGTGTTTTTAAACGATGCCAAAAGAAGAAAAGAGCGCATATTTTGTTGCTTAACGCCTTTCCTTCCTTCATTGTGCACACGAGATAAACTCCACTCGCTTTTGAGATTTCTAGATCTGCCAAGAAATTGTTCTTATATTCTTAGCCCGAAACGTATTAAAATATCCCGTAGAATGACGACGTCCCTTGACGAACTGAGTAGGATGACAACCGAGATCCCGGCCGCGTACTGGGCGGCGACGTTGTGCAACTCGCTCGCCACCATTCCCGGCTATTTTCCAACGCTCTTCCTTCTCTACACCATCAAGAGAACACAGGGAGTCTACGAGCGATACAAGGTATTTACTTTTTTCTTCTATCTGTAAAAAAGTACTAGGCGATATTGCTAAAAGAAGTTAGTTGTTTTCAGTAAAATCTGTAAATTTTATCCAGCAGGATTTCTAATATTCCACCACATGAAGTTCCTGGGGCTAAGGAAAAAAAAGTTGTGCCTAATCAGCCGAGACAAAATTTTCGCATATATTGAAATTTTTTCGGCATCGTATTAGATCGTAAGTCCGAGAGCATTGTAATTGTAGATTCCTGGGTTTTTAGGGCAAATCAAGAACATTGAACGTTCAAATACATTCCACATTCAAAAATAAAAATTAAAATTAAATTAAATAATATGCTTTTCTACAGCACTCGGTCGTTTTCATGACCATCGGCACGTTCGTTCTGATGTTTCCGGCGTCGCTCCAGAACTACGCGCTGCTTCTCGTGCTCTCCGCGAGCGGCGGGTGTGAACATTTCATTTTATTTATCAAAGCAACACGATTAAAAAAGAATATTAATTTAAGTATATATTTTGTTATTATTTTTAACATTTTTCTTTGAAACAGACATGGTGTCCGATTATTGCGTGCACTATCATGAAGGTAACGCCAGCAGTGATGTTCTATCTGTCGCAGTTGTTTGGATTGGTCATTCATTTCGTTGTTTTTAATACAACGACTAATAAAAATTATTAGTTTGAGAAAAGCCGATATAAATCAATGAATCAGATGCAACCATAGATATCTTTGAAGACAAATTTAAAAAAAATTCAATATTTTCTTTTCTTTTCTTGTTGTTTACCTCTCAACTTTTCTCAAGACCATCACCATCACTCGCCTTCTCTCCATTGTGCACAAAGTAAACGTGACGTGGCCGCGGATGCTCGCCGTCGCATCGCCTTTCTGCATTCCAGTCGTGTGTTTATTCTTCATTATACATATTTATCTTTTAAAGGAGGGCGATCACAGAAAAATATTTAATGCAGGTTCAAACTGCCGCGTCTGCCCTGTGATTCTTCACTCTCATTCGCACGTGCTATTTCGCAGGTCGCACAATCCCGCAGCGAGAAAATAGCACGGCGAATGAGAGTGAAAAGGGCCTCGGCAATTTGAAATATCACATAATTTTTCGGTGATTCTGCTTTAATTGTTTTCTTCTTTTTGGCAGCTGATCTAGCAATAATCGTGAGATCCAAAGTGAGCTGAGAGAGAGAGAAAGAGAAGGAGAGTGATAGAGAACGAGGGAAGAAGAGAGACAGAGAAGGAGATTGATAGAGAAAGAAAGAAAGAAAGAAGATTCCTTTACAGGTCGTTTACATATGCTCGATCGTCTTTACCGGTGTCATCATGAAAAATGATTGCTGCGCTCTTCTCATCGCGTCTCCGTGGTCGGCGCAGGCCATTTTGGTGTGCTTAATTAAATTAATTACTTTAATAACATCATCACTTTGTTCGTCTTGCCTGCGTGTATTGTAAACTCTTCAATATTTGCAATTTCAAAATCGTTATGCTCTCAATTTTCTTTCACACATCTCACAGTACCTCTTGAAAATGTATCCTGCTTACCAGTAGTCCAAGATTTTGGTTTGTCGTGTTATGAGTCAGTCGGTGAGAAATTCTGCTTTGAAATTTGGTCAAGGAAGTCGGAAAGCATGAGAATATGATGTGAATGATCGAGAAAATTCAGGATTCTCAAGAGAGAAAAGGTTCTAAAACTTTGGGAATTGCATGCGATTGCACTCGGCGATTCGATTGGTTGACCTTCGAGGCTCGCAAAAATTCCCTCTGCAAAGCTAGCGTGAGCGATGGGTTCATTAGAATCATGCACTTGAAACGCATGCATCTGGTGCTCGCAACTTAAATGAACTTTCCAGCGAATGTGCGTGCATATCATATGGTTTCCCATACTTTTTCTAGTTTCTTTATCTATCGTCTTCCTCTGAGTGCAAACAAAGTACTGTACTTTGAGCGAGCACAGGAGAGCACTTGGAAATAGTGCGTGAAGGCGAGAGAAAAAGAGAAGTGAAAATTTCTTCTGATATGCACGTACGTTCGCCGGGATGGGCCTAAAAATGGATACTTTCTAATAGATGCTCTACACCTACCTCGGCCTTCTCAACGTGGCAGCACTCGCAGTCAATATTCGCATTCTCCTCTTTATCAGACGACGGACGCAGAGCGCAGGTCTGCAGAATTAAATAATTCTACAAAATAGAAATTTATAAAAGCTCTGAGAGTATTCATTTCTAATATTCCTGGCTTTCAACCGTTTTTTTCTTGTTCTTTAAGTTGTCGTACGTACGCCACGAAATTTGACTTACTTACCTTTTTTAGATAGATGTTCTCGAATAGCAAAAAGAAATCTTATCAGGCCGGGTCGGTCATTCCACGATTGATCAGCAACATCTGACTTATGGTCTTCTCTCGCAGTCAATCTCTCCGATCCTCACCTACTCCAGCTACATCGCGAGCGGCGCATTGATGCTCAATCGTAATCACTTTATTGATATCTTAATTAAATGAGCCAAGAACTCATTCTTGCACCTTTTTGTCTGGCACAAGGGTTTTCGAATTTTTTTCGACAGAATGATCAGGAATTTCGTCTTTTCGTGAATTCGAAAGACGTGACTAGAACTGTCAAGAAAATTCAAATAGACTAGGGTTGAGTTCTCGCAAAGTGCTTTGGAAATAGGCTTACTATAAAAGAAAGCGTCTTCATTTATGAAATGAATGGCTCGCAGGCACCCCGGTCCCTGACGCATTGTGGGCCTTCATCACGTGCTCCGTCTTCCTGTCCAACTTCTTCAATCCGATCTCTTCTATGCTCTTTCTACGCGTCTTCAGGTTTAAAAAAATTATTTTAAAATGTTTTGGATTACGACAGCTTTTTAATGTCCTTTGCCAATTTTTTTCATTATTAAGTAAAACAGAGTAATTACTAATCTCAGTTTTTCCTCTACTCTTATTCTTCTTCCTGGTTGAAAGGTGTCAAAGATTAATGCATATATTCGACACACTTTTGCACTTTTTTTTAATGTCAAAACCTTCTCTGCTATTCTCTCTCTCTTTTAACCTATTTCTCATTTTGACTAGAAATATTTCTTTTCTTTTCAGGGAAGAATTCCTGTTGGCGTTCTTTCCGCATCTAATGTGTAAGAAGCTGAATCACACTTCACCCAAGTTACGAACCAACTCTAGCACGAGTAACTAGAAGTTTCTGGTCAGCCGTCCATGCCTCCTTCTTCGCCACTTCGCTCACGCTGGATTCACCTCTCTGTTGTCATCTAATCATAATTATATCCCCATCTCTTCCATCCGATTACCCATTATATGATTTTAAAAAAAAAGTTTGCGCCACATATCAATCACCCTCATGGCTAGCAAATTCAGGATTACTCCTCAAAAGGCGACGTTTTACAACGGCGGCCTACTTAAAATTAACTGAAAAGAAAACAATTCTCTCGCTTTGAAATTGTTTATACAATCTGTTAAACAAATAAATTTCCAAAGTACATGTGTGAAGTGTCTCGTATTTAGCTCAAGTAGAAGGCGTCACACTTTCAAGTGCGTTAGTCTGCATGGATAATGACAAAAGATAATCACCCCTTCCCCCTTTTTTCATTTAGTCTGCATTTATAGCACGACATGATTTTAGTTTTATTTACGTTTTCATATTTCCTATCGTATTTTAACATGATAATTCTATGTTTATATATGCACACGTGCCACTTTTGTGACCGTAAATAAAGTATAAGTATGGTATTACATTTATTTGAATATGTTGTCACATCTTAAATTGATTTATGAATAAAAAAATAAATAAAAAAACAGTGTCGCCATTGATTACGACGCGCGTAACAAAGTACGTGTACTGGATCGACGGCATCTACAGGACGACTGATCTACAGGAGGGGTGGGGGGGGGGGTGTGGCGAACTGCTCAAAAGGGCACATGCACAGCGCGTGCCCGTGAAGCTGTGCATGGGAAAGAGAGAGCGAGAGAGCGCGAGGAAAAAAGAAACGCGTTTGGGAATAAAGGGAGATGGAACACGAATGGAGGACAGACAAATGATAAAGACGTTCTTTAGCTAGAAATGTGCATAGCAGCGATGTCCGAGTGGTTAAGGAGATTGACTAGAAATCAATTGGGCTCTGCCCGCGTAGGTTCGAATCCTGCTCGCTGCGAAAAGTTTTGGATAGCTTTTTCCATAACAAATGGTAAGTTCTTTGATTGTGAGCTTCATGTTACGTGGAGACGTTGAGAATAATTTTGTTGTATGCATTTAAACTCTACATTTAAAATTAAAATGAAACCTAACGAATGCTCTTTTTATCCATTCGTTCACGTTCTTCAAAGACGCTTAACACCGCCTATATATGTAACGTATGTTCGTTCAATTATAAAATATGCCTCTCCTGTATATCATGTGAAGATAGGCTCATTGAAAATGTTCAAAAATATTTCTTAAGGCGCCTTTATGCTCGCTGTAAGCTTCATTTTAAATCGTATGAGGATGCTTGTAAGGAATTCTCTCTACCTACCTTAGTTCTGCGTCGCAACATTGCTTGGTATCAGATATTGACATGCCAATTTCATTATGTTTCAATCTAAAAGCCTCACGCACCAGGGGTAGATCTTTCAAACTTATTTCACTCTTCAGCGCGTCTGACAACACTCTAAGAAACACTATTTCTCATCAGACTGTCCCCTTTCTCAATAGACTATCATAGTGATTTCTCAACCTCAATTTCAACATTTATAAATTCTATGCCTGATTAGTTAAAAGATATATCTTCTCCGTTGCAATGATTTGCTGGGAATTTTCCTATCCTAGTTCATGAAATTTTTTTTAGCGTGTTTAGATTTAACTTTTTTTTAGCCGATTTGCACAGATTTACATTGATTTGTATATCTATGTGTTTTGTATTGCATATCAGGGCGTAAGAAATTGCAATTGTTTCTGATTAAGTACGATCTTGTATGAGAATTAAGAATATATAAAAAAAGAAAGTGATGTCATGAATTGGCATGAAGATAATAATTAGCAGTCGTTGCTGGCAATCAGCCTCACGAAGACATTGACACATCAAGGCACTCGTCCAGACTCCCTCCACTCGCCATTGCTACAGACTGACATGCTCACCGGGATAGAGAGCCCAACATTCCATGGGTATTTGACAAATCGCTCATTTTGACTACTTTGTTTTGTCATTATAAATTTTTCATTTTCATAGAAAGAAAGAGAAACAGGCGTAGAGAGTGAGAGAGAGAGAGAGAGAGAGAGAGAGAGAGAGAGAGCAAGAGGGGGAGAGAGAGAGCTAGAGAGAGGATAGAGAAAGAGTGAGAAACAGGGCTATAGAGAGAGAGAGAGAGAGGGAGAGAGAGAGGGAATGAGAGAGAGAGAGAGAATTAAAGACAGAAAGAAATCCACTGTTCAATTCGAAAAAAAAATTATATATTTTTTTTCAAATTGTCCTGGGTACATACATTATATGTAGGTTGAGATACATGAAAATATTTATAATAATGAATTAAATTTCAAATTTTAAAGGAAATTTCTCACCCACTCACTCATAACACTACAAACCAAATTCTCCGAAAAGCAGGATACATTTTCAAGAGGTGACATGTGACTTTCTCTGTCTGTGAGATGTGTGGGAAGAAAATTAGGAGCTTATCCATTGTGAAATAATAAATATTGAAAAGTTTACAGTACAGACAGACAAGATTGGTGTTATTAAAATAATTAAATGAACACTCCAAAATGGCATGCGCCGACCATTCTTTCTCTCCCTCTCTCTCTCTCTTTCATTTAGTTGTAATTTCGTGCGAAGATGCATCGAAATCCGTACTTGTGCGAGACAATGGAATTAGAGAGAGAGAGGGATTGAGAGAAAGAGATGGAAATAAATAGAGAGAAAAGAGAGAAAATAAAGTACTTAGACATAATTGACAGACGCTGAGAGCAAACGACAGCGAGACGGGAAAATATGCTTTTTAACGTTAAAAAAATTCTACTTTGTTCCGTACCGCCTATCCTTCGTTGTCCAAAATACATACAAAATAGAGCTCTCTCCTGAGATTCCTTGATCGGCCAAGAAATCGTCTACTAAGCCAAAAGTCATAAGAAATGTCCAGTGGGATCTCCTTTGACGAACTGAGCCGGATCACGACCGAGATCCCGGCTGCATATTGGGCAGCAACATTGCGCAACTCGCTCGCCACCATTCCCGGCTATTTTCCAAACCTCTTCCTCCACTACACCATCAAGAGAACACAGGGAGTCTACGAGCGATACAAGGTAATTTCTTTTTTCGTCTGTCTTTATAAAATACTAGACCATGTTCGCTAAAAGAAATTGGTAATTTTCAGTAAAATCAGTATATTTTGTCCAGGAATCTTAGAAAAATTGTGCCAAATCAGCCGGGAACAAATTTTCGCCTAAATTTAGAAACGTTTTTGTTCTGTTTTTGTTGACATCGTCTTACAAATGTATATCGCAAAGCCGAGAGCATTGTAACTGAATATTTCAGCTTGAGAGATATAGGCCAAATCAAGTACATTGAGAGTTGAAGTAAATACCAAATTTAAAAAAAAAAGTAAAAAAAAAAATTTTCTCCTCTACAGCACTCGGTCGTTTTCATGTCGATTGGCACGTTCCTTCTGATGTTTCCGTCGTCGCTGCAGAATTACGGGCCGCTACTCGCGCTCTCCGTGAGTAGCGGGTGAGAGATTTTTTTTGTTTTTTTTTCAAGACAACTTGCTTTGAAATATTTCGTGTCTTTTTTAAAATTAAATATATATTTGCCAAAAAAATTAATATTCTTCTCTGAAACAGAAAAGGCGTCGCTATCCCGATCATTCCGTGCTCGATCTTGAAGCTAACGCCAGCAATTATGTTCTATCCGTCGCAGACGCTTGGATTGGTCACTTTTTGTTGCTTTTCTTCATTTATTTCTTTTCTTTTAATACATCAACTATTTAAATTTGTTGTTTACACTTTTGTTTTTGTTTACCTATAATGATTGTTGTTTACATCTCTCTACTTTTCTCCAGACCATTGCCATCAGTCGCTATCTCTGCATCGTGCACAGCGTGAACATTACATGGCTGCGGCTGCTTGCGATCGCCGCGCCTCTCTGCATTCCGCCGTCTCTTTTTTTCTTCTTCATAATATTTAGCTTTTAAACGATATTCTGCCTTTAATTGATTTTCTTCTTTTTGACACCTTATTTAGTCATAATCGTGAGAGAGAGAGTGACCTAGAGAACTAGAAGGAGAGAAAGAGAGAGAGAGAGCGAGAAAGAGAGGGAGACGGAAAAGTAGATTACTAGAGAAAGAGAGAAAAGAAAGACAGAGAAGGAGATTGCTAGAGAAAGAAAGAGAGAAGATACCTTTTCAGGTTGCTTATACCAGCTCGATCGCCTTTACCGGTGTCATTGTGAAAAATGATTGCTGCGCTCTTCTCATCGTTTCCCCGTGGTCGCCGCTGGCTATTTTGGTGTGTCTAATTAATATAATAATTATAACGACATCATCACTTTCTCACTCTTGTTCAGACAATATATTGTATAGTGTATGTATTGTAAACTTTGAAATGTTTACGATTTCAAAATCATTAATCTCTTAATTTTCTTCCCACACATCTCACAGACACCGTGAGTCTCATGTCACCCCTTGATAATGAATCTTGATTTGTCTGAGATTTTGGTTTGCGGTGTTATTAGTCAGTCTGGGAGAAATTTCGTTTGAATTTTGGACAAGGAAGGCAAAACGCTTGAGAAAGTGCATGGGTACGTGCGAATGAAAGAGAAAATTCAGGATTTTCAAGAGAGAAAAAAAGTTCTACAACTTTGCGGACTAAATATGATTGAACTTATAGGATAACAGAGAGAGGATGGATAAGAGATTGAGAAAGGGAAAGAGAGCAGAGAAAGAGAGAGAGAGAGAAAGAGAGAGAGAGAGAGAGAAAGAGAGAGAGAGAGAAAGAGAGAGAGAGAGAGAGAGAGAGAGAGAGAGAACAGAGAGAGGATGGATAAGAGATTGAGAAGGGGAAAGAGAGCAGAGAAAGAGAGAGAGAGAGAGAAAGAGAGAGAGAGAAAGAGAGAGAGAGAGGTTTATTTTATGAAGTGCATGTTGCTGCCGTACTCATAAGGAATATACATGTCATCAAGCTCGCCATGCGAACCTTTGATAGCTACAACTCTGGCTATGATGCTGATCTCTAATATTCGTTTAAATTCCGATTGAATATAAGTGCATTTAACGTAGTTTATATCAAAGGCGGTTAGTGGTGCAGAATGTGTAAAGAGCAAGGGGTGAGTGAGCTAAAAAGAAAGTTGGAATGTTGAGGTGAGACAAGGATAAACGCACAGATCACTACGACGCTGCCACGAAGCCATTGGAGCTGGCAACATTCTTCCTTCAACTTTGAAACATAGAAATCGCGGAACTACGTGATAATGCAAAGGCGAAAGCATGTGAGAGATCTGCGACGTAGAAATTCATTAATATACTTTTACAGTTCCAAAATATTCACCGAGTTTTTCATACATTAAAGTTTCTGACGATTTCTCAAACGACATTGTAAAAACACACCTGTTAGATATATTGGTGCACGATGGAAATCAGGCAAGCGAAAGATATGTATTTACGGACAAAAAGTTGTTATCGAGTTGATATTTGCTAATACACATACCTGAATGTAATATGTCAGAATGACCAGAATGTTTCAAAAATTTTTTTTAAACAATTTTGCACAATGCCATGAGCATGCACTCAAGCGTTAAAAGGCGCCTTGAAGGCACCAACTTCGAATGTCTAAAAATAAGCAACTTCCTCTTCCAGTCATCCGTTTCAGTCTACATATGTTCGATATAAATTATTATTCAAGACTTGTGCTTTCAGACATTGAACTCGCAAAATCGAGACAAAAAGGAAAGTGGATACCAAAAAAGATATGAGAGAGGTCGTCGTCGAGTAAAAAAAAATTCATTCATTAATCACATTTCTACTGTGCTAATAGTTGTTTGTTTATTAAAGACATTCTTTCTCTTCAATCCTCCCCTGGGCTCGTTCCTCTGGATTCGCTGACAGCGGTAGACTCGTCACCCATGCAACAGTTATCATCAGTCCTACCAAAATGGGAATCATTCGAACTGCTCCGTGCTTTCTCCAGTGTTTGGGGGGGGGGGGCGTGGTGGTGGGCGGGCGGTGGGAAGTGAGATTCGCCATGCGTTGCGTCGCCTGCGTAAACGTTCGTCACGTTCACTTTCGATGCGGATCATTCATTTATTCCCCACTTTGCACAAATGCGTTGCAGACCGTGCCTGTATTCCTGTATAGGGTTCCCAACGAATTATAGGCTGCTCATGGACATGAAAGGACGGCCGCCGAAATATCGGCTTCCCATGGAATTATAGGCGCCCAACAGATTTATAGGCGTCCCATATCATATTCTCATTTAATTATATTTATTTCCACTCATAAATTTCATTACCACGTCTCACTATGGTATGCATAAATAAAGGGCGTTCCAAAGAATTTAAGGCGAAGAAGATGAAATTCTTTTCATATTTCTTGAGCGGACGATAATGTTTCGCTCACCTGAACAAACGTATGTCCGAGTCCACATCCGAATAAACTCATTCACTTGGATTATATCTGCTATGCACTCAAATGTGGCTCACAATAAGACTACTCAGTCTGGTGCAAAGGTTCCTTTTTTTGTTTGCAATTGAAAAACTTTTGTTGCTATTTCTAGTTTGAAGAAATTAATTTGAATTTATTTAAGGTAATACTGCAAACACAACCTCACTATTAAACCCAGCAAAGCAATATGTATGTGACCCTGCGATGATAGATACATATGTACATGCAACAGTTGCCAATAGATAAGAGATGGAAGGGCACTATTAGAGTGAGAGGTTCAACAAGGGCTACTATTTTTCTATGTGAGACACGAAAAGTTTCAAAACAACATTTTGTTCTAAAAGAAACGAATCATAGCTCGAATTCAGTGGAATCATCATTGCAATATCCGTTTTAGCACAATTTTGAATGAATTTGCCATCAATTCATCCCATGGAAGGTACTGTTGGAAGGGAGGGAGGTACTATTCTTCAAAGACATAATCAAGTCCATATGTGATGTTAAGACTTGTTTTGCCATAACTGCTCCAGATGCTGAAGAAGACTCGCTCGCCCTCCGAGACATAACGAGGTTCCGTCTGCTCTTTCGCGCAGAATCTGAACAAATATATTTTGAAGATTTATTAATCTCTACATATTTGCTTCCTATAATTGTTGGTTTACTAACTTGAAGCCGGCCAATCGAGTATCTTTCGCAGTCCAGATCATGGCGCCGCCGTACAGACAGTCGGGTGCCCTCAGTCTGACTTCAACTGCGGATATCGTCACTTCCACCCGCCTACCAGGTGGCGCCTCAAAGGTTGGCATGTGAATTGATGATTCAAAATGCTGCTCTGAACCTGAATGACATAGAACTGCTCTTCGGGAACTTCAAGGAGGCTCGGATCGCTGTCCCCAGCCATTAGACTCACTGAGAAGTTCTCTTCGGGAAGTTCAATGAAACCCGCAGCGCTGTTTCCACTGTTCCCAACCACTAGAGTCAATGACCTGTCGTCCTCTTCAGCAGAAAACATCTCGAATTTCGAGTCCTATAAGGGAAGGTAACTTTGCATGACTTGTTGAGAAATGCCATTTCTCCAGAATAGAAATAAAAAAAAATTAATACATGTAAATAAATGATCGCTTAACTTCTCTCTTAATTATAGATTTAAAAATCCTAAAAATGACCAACAATCTCCGCGCAGGTCGGCCCTCCGTAGCCGGTCGGGCAGAGGCACTCGCTGCACGCGTTCACATTCTGCACGCCTCCATTTTCACATTTCACTTCCTCACTGCCGCAGTTGGCTTCTGAGGAACATTCATTTGACTATGATTTAAAGCATGGACACTTTGCTTTTCCTTTTTTTATATCTTTTTCTTCACATTTTCCCATCGCAAAAGAACACGCCTACCGAAACATTTATAATATCGATTGACGAGAAGAACATCATAGAAAGTCGGCATTCGACCGCCCATCGAGTACTGAAAGTGGCTGTCGGTGGAAACGAGAGTCGGCGTCTTCTGGTCGTTCGTGAAACTGCAAAGAATTTCATTGGTATTATTGACTGATTTATAGAAATGCAAATGTTTTTCTCAGATACCAGACGAAAGCAGAAAGAAACCTATAAGGGTTGAAGTGCATGTTGCTGCCGTACTCATAAGGAATATACATGTCATCAAGCTCGCCATGCGAGCCTTTGTCAAAGTTGTGCGCAGCGCCCTCCTAAAGTCGACATTTCGCATTTGTCATCTCAAAGCCCACCGTAATCACTCAGGACGCACCGAAATACTCGGCTTATTAACGATGACATAGCGGTTTCGGTCTTGTCGTGATTGGGTGTGGAACAAGCCGAACACGTGTACAAGTTGATGCGTCACGATGCCAGGCTGGAAATAGAAGCAAGGAATCGGGAGTACTGTAGACGGATTACATATATATTTACATATATCGACTGACCTTAATATCGATTTATTTACAAGTGACAACTAAGTAAAAACTAACATTCGCGCAACCGGTGCCAATCGATATCTCCTGTTCGCGGCCAATCCGGCCGAGATACGAATAACAGCCGAGACCATCGATGAATTTGATGCGCTCCGCTCCTTCGGCGTCTTCCTATTTATCGGACTTTTGCACAATCATTAATAATGCTCTGCTGTCCCAACCTCAAAGCGAAGACACGTGTTTTCCTGCCAGAACTTGATGCCTTCACGAATTGCGGCCTTTCCGAAAGCAGCTGAACGGAACTTTTGTGAATCAGTTCTTACTTAGTTGGTGCCCTAACTAAGGCGTCTTTCTTGTTTATCTTTTCTAATGAGTTTTGCACATTTCGAAAATCATCATTAAATTCGGAGTCTAAAGGAGCGGCTGAATTATCAAACACTTACGATATTCGGCATCGAATGAGTAGGGAATGACGGTGTTCCACTTTCTGGTCGGCAGTCGGCTTACGTGTTTCTTTTGGCCCCTCACGTGACGATGAGCGCGAGAGGAAGTCGACTTCACTGAGAGTGCGTCTAGCTGCTCCCTATTAATATTTGGATTATTTATTCATTTCTCCCTCTCATAAATTGGGGATATCAATTTTTTGTAGGTCTCTTAGATATCGGAAAATAATAATGAAATTATAAAATCTTTCTAATTGAACAATGAATTCTTTACTGGGTGAGAAGGATGTCGCCCTCGTAATATTCCCCATCCAATCGTCCTTGTTCATATAGATCAGCAACGAAGGTGTTGTCAAGCGAGTTCGCCTTGAAGCCCGCATCGGCTACTCTCTATTAAGAATATTAAGAATATTAAGCAGGTTGCATGTTTAAAAAATTATTAGAGATTATAGTCTAAATGCATAGATGTCTGCATGTACTTTGTTAAATGTTCAATATAAAAAAAAACGCTCCAAGTTATTCCTTCTACAGGATGATGAACCGTTCACCGCAAATGGTTAATATTGAGCGTCTTCCGTAGTCGAGATTTCCCAAACCAATAATATTGAAATTAACCTGAAGTCGCTCTTCGAGAGCGTGCTTTCTCTTGTCGCTTCTGATTTGAAGCTCGGCATTCATCTTCGTGTCGAGGTCCTCCATTTTTTGGGGGTACTCTGGCCGTGAGACGAAGTCGACAATTTCCTCCTCAAACATTTTCTTTTTTATTAGGACAAATGATTTGAAAAATTCGAAAGCCACGTTTAAATAGCTATAGTCTGTCGTCCAAAGTTTTATCAATTCTATTTTCAAGCATTTTTATTCTGAAATTTAGCAAACAAAAAAACGCTACTTTTTTTTCAAACAACCTCAACTATCGGGTGAATGGCGTGGAGGCAGCAACTCGTGAGGAATGAAGCAGCCAGCAGAGAAAGAAGAAGCATGGCTGGCTGCAATTTTACGGGTAATTCGTTCGCAAATGTTTTGCACTTCATTAATAGATTAGGGGGTAAGCTAGCATTGCTCCAGGAAGTCCAGGAATTTACAGTGAAGTATGGAGGACTTTGAAGGAGTCGGGATTGGAATCTTGTGGCAGCACAATAATTAGATCGGATCACTCTCTTCTATTTCTCTTTCTTCCTCCATCTATTTCTATCGGGACATCACCCCTTAACAAGAATGCAGAAGAGAATAAGCAGAGACATTTGCTGAAGTTCCCTTAAACTTAAATATATGAGGAGGCGGCGATGAAGTGGTTGGAAAAGAGTGTCTACCGAAGTAAGGCAAGCGAAAGAGGGAGGAACGAGGTCCCTCAGACCATCCCGTGACTTTTATGGGCAAAGCAGTTAGCTGGGCGACTTTGCTCAGCTGATGGGAACGGCAATGTGCCTTGCGTCAGACAAAGGGCTCTGCCACGAGGAGTTGCTCAAGGAACTAGACCGATCTTTCCCCTTTCCTTCTTCTTCTTCTTCTTTTTTATTCTCTGCCTTCTCGGCCACATTGCGTCGGCCTTGCTGGCGGGAACGGAGGGGGGAAGCAAACATCGGAATAGCAAAAGTATACTGTATGCGATGATGTGACCTTTGGAACGAAGCGCTGGCATTTTAATGCTTCTTTAACAGCTCAGCCTGGTTTAGTCGTTGTTAACCCAATTGTATATAGTTCAGATAGATTTTCGCATTCTTTCAACATCAAACAAATTGAATGTTTAAAAAATCATACATATCGAATTTCATGGAGAACTAAACTATCAATAATTTCCACTGACTTTATGTCGAAGATCTTGACTTTGATATATTTAATCATTTTTGGCAATAAGCTCATCTTTCAATAGAGATTGACAAACTCTGCAAAATGCATATGTTCCGTCTAAATTTTTAGATATTATTTCACGAAATAGCTCTCTTTCTTGTTGTTCTCAATGTTATAAATTAACAATTATGTAATGGAAAAAAATCTCTCACCATTTGAAAGGAAACCAAAGTCAAATTTCTTTGCAGAAATATTTATTTTATTTCATATGAATTTTTTTAATTATTGAAAGGTAAAAAGAATTTGTCATTATCAAAATTTTATATCTATGTAGTAATAAGAAAGTATTATGAAACTGGCCATAAACTTCACAAAAGAATGAACAATGTCGGCCGCCTATTAAAGTATCGTCTTACAGTAATCATTGTACTTATTTATGGGCGTGACATTGCGTGTAAACATTCGCGAATACGGTCACCTTCTTATTTTCCGAAAAGGTGCTCCAAATATCACTACAATTATATAGATATAAAATTTTCTACACAAATATAAACAAAAGGAAAATGAACAAACGGATGGTAAGAATAAAAATTATATTAAAATTCGAGAAATGATAGCTACAACTCTGGCTATGATGCTGATCTCTAACATTCGTTTAAATTCCGATTGAATATAAGTGCATTTAACGTAGTTTATATCAAAGGCGGTTAGTGGTGCAGAATGTGTAAAGAGCAAGGGGTGAGTGAGCTAAAAAGAAAGTTGGAATGTTGAGGTGAGACAAGGATAAACGCACAAATAAACAGAGAAATATCCTCAGGAAATACCCAGTGAATTCAGAGACTAAGCCTCTCTGCGACGGCAGCGATGAGAGCTGCGCCCCGGGCCGAGCCCTCGTCTGCCGGCACCAGCTCCCAATGGCAGTCGGTCGGCTCGAGAGTGGACAGCTTTTCCTTGAGAAGAGCATGATAAGTGGGATGGAACTGGATGAGAGCCCCGCCAACTCCGATTCGAACTCGAGAAGAACCCACGTGGCGAAGAAGGGCAGAGATCGCTGCAGCAACAATGGAAGCGGATCGAAGAGAGACGACATGGCAGACTTGGCGGATGATGGCGTAGTCTGAGACGGAGTGCGAAGGGACATCCAACTCATCGCAGATCCTTCTGCAGGCACGCAGCGAAATGTTTGCGGAGAAGTCGTCAAGTCGTTTTAAGTCGTCAAGTCGTTATAAGTCGTTTTAAGTCGTTTCAAGTAGTTTTAAGTCGTCAAGTCGTTTCAAGTCGTTTTAAGTCGTTTCAAGTCGTTTTAAGTCGTTTCAAGTCGTAAAATGACTTGAAACGACTTAAAACGACTTGAAACGACTAAAAACGACTTGAAACGACTTAAAACGATTTGAAACGACTTGAAACGACTTGAAACGACTTAAAACGACTTGAAACGACTTAAAACGACTTAAAATGACTTGAAACGACTTAAACTGACTTGAAACGACTTAAAACGACTTGAAACGACTTAAAACTACTTGAAACGACTTGACGACTTGAAACGACTTGAAACTACTTAAAACGACTTAAAACGACTTGAAACGACTTAAAACGACTTGAAACGACTTAAAATGACTTGAAACAGCTTAAAACGACTTAAAACGACTTGACTTAAAACGAGTCGTCAAGTCGTTTCAAGTCGTTTTAAGTCGTTTCAAGTCCTTTTAAGTCGTTTCAAGTCGTTTTAAGTCGTTTTAAGTAGTTTCAAGTCGTTTCAAGTCGTTTTAAGTCGTTTCAAGTCATTTTAAGTCGTTTCAAGTCGTTTCAAGTCGTTTTAAGTCGTTTCAAGTCGTTTTAAGTCGTTTCAAGTCGTAAAATGACTTGAAACGACTTAAAACGACTTGAAACGACTAAAAACGACTTGAAACGACTTAAAACGACTTGTAACGACTTGACGACTTAAAACGACTTGAAACGACTTAAAACGACTTATAACGACTTGACGACTTAAAACGACTTGACGACTTAAAATGACTTGAAACGACTTGAAACGATTTAAAACGACTTGAAACGACTTGAAACGACTTGAAACGACTTAAAACGACTTGAAACGACTTGAAACGACTTGAAACGACTTAAAACGACTTAAAATGACTTGAAACGACTTAAACTGACTTGAAACGACTTAAAACGACTTGAAACGACTTAAAACTACTTGAAACGACTTGACGACTTGAAACGACTTGAAACTACTTAAAACGACTTAAAACGACTTGAAACGACTTAAAACGACTTGAAACGATTTAAAATGACTTGAAACAGCTTAAAACGACTTAAAACGACTTGACTTAAAACGAGTCGTCAAGTCATTTCAAGTCGTTTTAAGTCGTTTCAAGTCCTTTTAAGTCGTTTCAAGTCGTTTTAAGTCGTTTTAAGTAGTTTCAAGTCGTTTCAAGTCGTTTTAAGTCGTTTCAAGTCATTTTAAGTCGTTTCAAGTCGTTTCAAGTCGTTTTAAGTCGTTTCAAGTCGTTTTAAGTCGTTTCAAGTCGTAAAATGACTTGAAACGACTTAAAACGACTTGAAACGACTAAAAACGACTTGAAACGACTTAAAACGACTTGTAACGACTTGACGACTTAAAACGACTTGAAACGACTTAAAACGACTTATAACGACTTGACGACTTAAAACGACTTGACGACTTAAAATGACTTGAAACGACTTGAAACGATTTAAAACGACTTGAAACGACTTGAAACGACTTGAAACGACTTAAAACGACTTGAAACGACTTGAAACGACTTGAAACGACTTAAAACGACTTAAAATGACTTGAAACGACTTAAACTGACTTGAAACGACTTAAAACGACTTGAAACGACTTAAAACTACTTGAAAGACTTGACGACTTGAAACGACTTGAAACTACTTAAAACGACTTAAAACGACTTGAAACGACTTAAAACGACTTGAAACGACTTAAAATGACTTGAAACAGCTTAAAACGACTTAAAACGACTTGACTTAAAACGAGTCGTCAAGTCGTTTCAAGTCGTTTTAAGTCGTTTCAAGTCCTTTTAAGTCGTTTCAAGTCGTTTTAAGTCGTTTTAAGTCGTTTCAAGTCATTTTAAGTCGTTTCAAGTCGTTTCAAGTCGTTTTAAGTCGTTTCAAGTCGTTTTAAATCGTTTCAAGTCGTTTCAAGTCGTTTTAAGTCGTCATGTCGTTTTAAGTCGTTTCAAGTCGTTTTAAGTCGTTTCAAGTCGTTTTAAGTCGTTTCAAGTCGTTTTAAGTCGTTTCAAGTCGTTTTAAGTCGTTTCAAGTCGTTTCAAGTCGTTTTAAGTCGTCAAGTCGTTTTAAGTCGTTTCAAGTCGTTTTAAGTCGTTTCAAGTCGTTTTAAGTCGTTTCAAGTCGTTTCAAGTCGTCTTAAGTCGTTTCAAGTCGCTTTAAGTCGTTTTAAGTCGTTTCAAGTCGTTTTAAGTCGTCATGTCGTTTTAAGTCGTTTCAAGTCGTTTTAAGTCGTTTCAAGTCGTTTTAAGTGTTTTCAAGTCGTTTTAAGTCGTTTCAAGTCGTTTTAAGTCGTCAAGTCGTTTTAAGTTGTCAAGTCGTTATAAGTCGTTCTAAGTCGTTTCAAGTCGTTTTAAGTCGTCAAGTCGTTTCAAGTCGTTTTAAGTCGTTTCAAGTCCTTTTAAGTCGTTTCAAGTCATTTTAAGTAGTTTTAAGTGGTTTCAAGTCGTTTTAAGTCGTTTCAAGTCGTTTTAAGTCGTTTCAAGTCGTAAAATGACTTGAAACGACTTAAAACGACTTGAAACGACTAAAAACGACTTGAAACGACTTAAAACGACTTGAAACGACTTGACGACTTAAAACGACTTGAAACGACTTAAAACGACTTATAACGACTTGACGACTTACAACGACTTGACGACTTAAAACGACTTGAAACGAGTTGAAACGACTTAAAACGACTTGAAACGACTTGAAACGACTTGAAACGACTTAAAACGACTTGAAACGACTTGAAACGACTTGAAACGACTTAAAACGACTTGAAACGACTTAAAACGACTTAAAATGACTTGAAACGACTTAAACTGACTTGAAACGACTTAAAACTACTTGAAACGACTTGACGACTTGAAACGACTTGAAACTACTTAAAACGACTTAAAACGACTTGAAACGACTTAAAACGACTTGAAACGACTTAAAATGACTTGAAACAGCTTAAAACGACTTAAAACGACTTGACTTAAAACGAGTCGTCAAGTCGTTTCAAGTCGTTTTAAGTCGTTTCAAGTTGTTTTAAGTCGTTTCAAGTCGTTTTAAGTCGTCATGTCGTTTTAAGTCGTTTCAAGTCGTTTTAAGTCGTTTTAAGTAGTTTCAAGTCGTTTCAAGTCGTCAAGTCGTTTCAAGTCGTTTCAAGTCGTTTTAAGTCGTCATGTCGTTTTAAGTCGTTTCAAGTCGTTTTAAGTCGTTTCAAGTCGTTTTAAGTCGTTTCAAGTCGTTTTAAGTCGTTTCAAGTCGTTTTAAGTCGTTTCAAGTCGTTTTAAGTCGTTTCAAGTCGTTTTAAGTCGTTTCAAGTCGTTTTAAGTCGTTTTAAGTCGTCAAGTCGTTTCAAGTCGTTTTAAGTCGTTTTAAGTCGTTTCACGACTTGAAACGACTTAAAACGACTTGAAACGACTTGACGACTCGTTTTAAGTCAAGTCGTTTTAAGTCGTCAAGTCGTTTCAAGTCGTTTCAAGTCGTTTCAAGTCGTTTTAAGTCGTCATGTCGTTTTAAGTCGTTTCAAGTCGTTTTAAGTCGTTTCAAGTCGTTTTAAGTCGTTTCATGTCGTTTTAAGTCGTTTCAAGTCGTTTTAAGTCGTTTCAAGTCGTTTTAAGTCGTTTCAAGTCGTTTTAAGTCGTTTCAAGTCGTTTTAAGTCGTTTCAAGTCGTTTTAAGTCGTTTCAAGTCGTTTTAAGTCGTTTTAAGTCGTCAAGTCGTTTCAAGTCGTTTTAAGTCGTTTTAAGTCGTTTCACGACTTGAAACGACTTAAAACGACTTGAAACGACTTGACGACTCGTTTTAAGTCAAGTCGTTTTAAGTCGTTTTAAGTCGTTTCAAGTCATTTTAAGTAGTTTTAAGTGGTTTCAAGTCGTTTTAAGTCGTTTCAAGTCGTTTTAAGTCGTTTCAAGTCGTAAAATGACTTGAAACGACTTAAAACGACTTGAAACGACTAAAAACGACTTGAAACGACTTAAAACGACTTGAAACGACTTGACGACTTAAAACGACTTGTAACGACTTAAAACGACTTATAACGACTTGACGACTTACAACGACTTGACGACTTAAAACGACTTGAAACGACTTGAAACGACTTAAAACGACTTGAAACGACTTGAAACGACTTGAAACGACTTAAAACGACTTGAAACGACTTGAAACGACTTGAAACGACTTAAAACGACTTGAAACGACTTAAAACGACTTAAAATGACTTGAAACGACTTAAACTGACTTGAAACGACTTAAAACTACTTGAAACGACTTGACGACTTGAAACGACTTGAAACTACTTAAAACGACTTAAAACGACTTGAAACGACTTAAAACGACTTGAAACGACTTAAAATGACTTGAAACAGCTTAAAACGACTTAAAACGACTTGACTTAAAACGAGTCGTCAAGTCGTTTCAAGTCGTTTTAAGTCGTTTCAAGTTGTTTTAAGTCGTTTCAAGTCGTTTTAAGTCGTCATGTCGTTTTAAGTCGTTTCAAGTCGTTTTAAGTCGTTTTAAGTAGTTTCAAGTCGTTTCAAGTCGTCAAGTCGTTTCAAGTCGTTTCAAGTCGTTTTAAGTCGTCATGTCGTTTTAAGTCGTTTCAAGTCGTTTTAAGTCGTTTCAAGTCGTTTTAAGTCGTTTCAAGTCGTTTTAAGTCGTTTCAAGTCGTTTTAAGTCGTTTCAAGTCGTTTTAAGTCGTTTCAAGTCGTTTTAAGTCGTTTTAAGTCGTCAAGTCGTTTCAAGTCGTTTTAAGTCGTTTTAAGTCGTTTCACGACTTGAAACGACTTAAAACGACTTGAAACGACTTGACGACTCGTTTTAAGTCAAGTCGTTTTAAGTCGTTTTAAGCTGTTTCAAGTCATTTTAAGTCGTTTCAAGTCGTTTTAAGTCGTTTTAAGTCGTTTTAAGTCGTCAAGTCGTTTCAAGTCGTTTTAAGTCGTTTTAAGTCGTTTCACGACTTGAAACGACTTAAAACGACTTGAAACGACTTGACGACTCGTTTTAAGTCAAGTCGTTTTAAGTCGTTTTAAGCTGTTTCAAGTCATTTTAAGTCGTTTCAAGTCGTTTTAAGTCGTTTCAAGTCGTTTTAAGTCGTTTTAAGTAGTTTCAAGTCGTTTCAAGTCGTCAAGTCGTTTCAAGTCGTTTCAAGTCGTTTTAAGTCGTCATGTCGTTTTAAGTCGTTTCAAGTCGTTTTAAGTCGTTTCAAGTCGTTTTAAGTCGTTTCAAGTCGTTTTAAGTCGTTTCAAGTCGTTTTAAGTCGTTTCAAGTCGTTTTAAGTCGTTTTAAGTCGTCAAGTCGTTTCAAGTCGTTTTAAGTCGTTTTAAGTCGTTTCACGACTTGAAACGACTTAAGAGAGCCTCTCTGTATGCCTCCAGTAGGGCGTGCCCCAGATCCAGACGTTGGATTTCGAATGTGAAAACATAGTCGGGCATGGCACTGGGCCCCAGTAACAATATTAAATGGCAAAAATTTTTTTTCAAAAAATATTTTTCCGTGAACAGGTAAAAGTATGGATAATTTCTGAATTGATGTATCTCGCTTCAAACTCAATATTTTTCAATTTTCTTTTTATTAACGGAATCAACGTTGGATTCTGAACAAAATCAGCCCAGATGTCTTTCAGTCAACTATTTTTTTCACATCGAAAAATTACTTTTAATATTTGAATTTGACGGGTAAGTACCTTATAGTCATTTGTGTGTGGGTGTTATATCTCAAAATGTAGAGCATTAAAAACTGTATAACATATATTCTTTTCGCTTCGTGTGCACTACCCCTAAGGGGTGGAAAATAGGCTCAAATATGGGTACCTCGGATATGTAGGATTCAAGGAATGCGTAAAAAGAAGTTAAATTCTTGTTGTAACATAAAATGAACCATTTCATTCGATTCAGCACGTGCTTCTTTTCAAAAAAGCTCCATATCAAAATTTCATGAAATTATCATCTTCCATGAAAAAAACGCAATTTTCGATTTTTCAGCCATTGTCAGAAAATGACCTAAAACTATTCGAATCGCTGTATTTTCAATGTTTTCAGTGAGAACAGAATGCGGATAGTACTATTCAGTACGCGACAAAATTCTCTACAATATAAAAATATTTACATCTGGATAGGGCGTCCCTAACAATGACAGTATCGATTATCCTATGGCGGTCGCGTCAAAACTGACAGATCCGCATTTTCCAACTTTTCGTGCAATCGTAATGTTTATCACTCATCCAATACATCATTCTGCTCCACATAGCACACTAAGGTCAGAACCGATGTTTGTTTTGCAGATTTCCCGTGGTAAAAGCACGCAAAAGGGTTTGCACGCGCGCGGATTCGAACCTGCGACCCATGACATTCAACGTGCACAACCCATGGGCCAAAATGACGTTAAAAAATTCATTTCTGGAAAATGCCAAAACCAATCTTAAAGGTTGACCTATCAGCCGATAGCTATTTTTGCGCTCTATCGAAATAAATATATCCGCCAAACAGTGTAAATTGACGGTAAGGTCAAATAAGTGGCCAAAATATTCGAACCCAAAAAAGTAGATCAATAAAGCAATTCATGATAACGTGATGTATGGGAAAGTTGTTCGTCTGAGCGAAAGCTATAGAATGGCATATAACATGTGGGGATAAGTTCAATCCGCGAGCAATAACAGACGCAAAAATGTCCCCCCAAAATATTGACTTTTGAATGGACTTCAGGGCACTTTTTCGGTACTCTTACTAATAGAGAGTACATTCTTTATCAGTCACTATTATCTATTCGGCTGGAGTACCGAAAAAGTGCCCTGAAGTCCTTTGAAAAGTAAATTTGTTGGTGATACATTACGGCGGCTGTTATTGCTCGCGGATTGAACTTGTCCCCACATGTTATATGCCATTCTATAGCTTTCGCTCAGACGAACAACTTTCCCATACATCACGTTATGATGAATAGCTTTTTTGATCTACTTTTTTGGGTTCGAATATTTTGGCCACTTATTTGACCTTACCGTCAATTTACACTGTTTGGCGGATATATTTATTTCGATAGAGCGCAAAAATAGCTATCGGCTGATAGGTCAACCTTTAAGATTGGTTTTGTCATTTTCCAGAAATGAATTTTATAACGTCATTTTAGCCAATTAGTTGTGCACGTCGAAAGTCATGGGTCCCAGGTTCGAACCCGCGCGCGTGCAAACCCTTTTGCGGGCTTTTACCACGGGAGATCTGTAAAACAAACATCGGTTCTGACCTTTGTGTGCTTCGTGGAGCAGAATGATGCATTGGATGAGTAAGAAACATTAAGATTGCACGAAAAGTTGAAAAATGCGGATCTGTTAGTTTTGACGCGACCGCCTTAGGAAAATCGATAGTGTCATTGGTAGGGACGCCCTATCCAGATGTAATGGATGTATGATGTAGAGAATTTTGTCGCGTACTGAATAGTACTATCCGCATTCTGTTCTCACTGAAAACATTGAAAATACAGCGATTCGAATAGTTTTAGGTCATTTTCTGATAATGGCTGAAAAATCGAAAATTGCGTTTTTTTTCATGGAAGATGATAATTTCATGAAATTTTGATATGGAGCTTTTTTGAAAAGAAGCACGTGCTGAATCGAATGAAATGGTTCATTTTATGTTACAACGAGAATTTAACTTCTTTTCACGCATTCCTTGAATCCTACATATCCGAGGTAAACATATTTGAGCCTATTTTCCACCCCTTAGGGGTAGTGCACACGAAGCGAAAAGAATATATGTTATACAGTTTTTAATGCTCTACATTTTGAGATATAGCACCCACACACAAATGAGTATAAGGTACTTACCCGTCAAATTCAAATATTAAAAGTAATTTTTCGATGTGAAAAAAATAGTTGACTGAAAGACATCTGGGCTGATTTTGTTCAGAATCCAACGCTGATTCCATTAAAAAAAAAGAAAATTGGCAAATATTGATATTAAAGAAAGTTATGGGGACTTCAACTTTTTCCATACATTTGTATGCCAAGACAAGGAAAAAAAATTTATAACAAAATTGACCTTCTAATTTTCTTCATAGTGCGCATGGGTACCCCAAATTAAATTTTGGATAACCAAATCAGAAATTTTTGCCCCGGGGCAGGCTCCCACTGAGGACTGCTTGATCCTAACAGAGAGGCTCTCTTAAAACGACTTGAAACGACTTAAAACGACTTGAAACGACTTAAAACGACATGACGACTTAAAACGACTTGAAACGACTTGAAACGACTTAAAACGACTTGAAACGACTTAAAACGACTTGAAACGACTTGAAACGACTTAAAATGACTTGAAACGACTTAAAAGGACTTGAAACGACTTAAAACGACTTGAAACGACTTGACGACTCGTTTTAAGTCAAGTCGTTTTAAGTCGTTTTAAGCTGTTTCAAGTCATTTTAAGTCGTTTCATGTCGTTTTAAGTCGTTTCAAGTCGTTTTAAGTCGTTTTAAGTAGTTTCAAGTCGTTTCAAGTCGTCAAGTCGTTTCAAGTCGTTTCAAGTCGTTTTAAGTCGTCAAGTCGTTTTAAGTCGTCAAGTCGTTATAAGTCGTTTTAAGTCGTTTCAAGTCGTTTTAAGTCGTCAAGTCGTTTCAAGTCATTTTACGACTTGAAACGACTTAAAACGACTTGAAACGACTTAAAACGACTTGAAACGACTTGAAACGACTTAAAACGACTTAAAACGACTTGAAACGACTTGAAACGACTTGAAACGACTTAAAACGACTTGAAACGACTTAAAACGACTTAAAATGACTTGAAACGACTTAAACTGACTTGAAACGACTTAAAACGACTTGAAACGACTTAAAACTACTTGAAACTACTTGACGACTTGAAACGACTTGAAACTACTTAAAACGACTTAAAACGACTTGAAACGACTTAAAACGACTTGAAACGACTTAAAATGACTTGAAACGACTTAAAACGACTTGAAACGACTTGACTTAAAACGAGTCGTCAAGTCGTTTCAAGTCGTTTTAAGTCGTTTCAAGTCGTTTTAAGTCGTTTCAAGTCGTTTCAAGTCGTTTTAAGTCGTCATGTCGTTTTAAGTCGTTTCAAGTCGTTTTAAGTCGTTTCAAGTCGTTTTAAGTCGTTTCAAGTCGTTTTAAGTCGTTTCAAGTCGTTTTAAGTCGTTTCAAGTCGTTTCAAGTCGTTTTAAGTCGTCAAGTCGTTTTAAGTCGTTTCAAGTCGTTTTAAGTCGTTTCAAGTCGTTTTAAGTCGTTTCAAGTCGTTTCAAGTCGTCTTAAGTCGTTTCAAGTCGTTTTAAGTCGTTTTAAGTCGTTTCAAGTCGTTTTAAGTCGTCATGTCGTTTTAAGTCGTTTCAAGTCGTTTTAAGTCGTTTCAAGTCGTTTTAAGTCTATTCAAGTCGTTTTAAGTCGTTTCAAGTCGTTTTAAGTCGTCAAGTCGTTTTAAGTTGTCAAGTCGTTATAAGTCGTTCTAAGTCGTTTCAAGGCCTTTTTAGTCGTCAAGTCGTTTCAAGTCGTTTTAAGTCGTTTCAAGTCCTTTTAAGTCGTTTCAAGTCATTTTAAGTAGTTTTAAGTGGTTTCAAGTCGTTTTAAGTCGTTTCAAGTCGTTTTAAGTCGTTTCAAGTCGTAAAATGACTTGAAACGACTTAAAACGACTTGAAACGACTAAAAACGACTTGAAACGACTTAAAACGACTTGAAACGACTTGACGACTTAAAACGACTTGAAACTACTTAAAACGACTTATAACGACTTGACGACTTACAACGACTTGACGACTTAAAACGACTTGAAACGACTTGAAACGACTTAAAACGACTTGAAACGACTTGAAACGACTTGAAACGACTTAAAACGACTTGAAACGACTTGAAACGACTTGAAACGACTTAAAACGACTTGAAACGACTTAAAACGACTTAAAATGACTTGAAACGACTTAAACTGACTTGAAACGACTTAACACGACTTGAAACGACTTAAAACTACTTGAAACGACTTGACGACTTGAAACGACTTGAAACTACTTAAAACGACTTAAAACGACTTGAAACGACTTAAAACGACTTGAAACGACTTAAAATGACTTGAAACAGCTTAAAACGACTTAAAACGACTTGACTTAAAACGCGTCGTCAAGTCGTTTCAAGTCGTTTTAAGTCGTTTCAAGTTGTTTTAAGTCGTTTCAAGTCGTTTCAAGTCGTTTTAAGTCGTCATGTCGTTTTAAGTCGTTTCAAGTCGTTTTAAGTCGTTTCAAGTCGTTTTAAGTCGTTTCAAGTCGTTTTAAGTCGTTTCAAGTCGTTTTAAGTCGTTTCAAGTCGTTTTAAGTCGTTTTAAGTCGTCAAGTCGTTTCAAGTCGTTTTAAGTCGTTTTAAGTCGTTTCAAGTCGTTTTAAGTCGTTTCAAGTCGTTTCAAGTCGTCTTAAGTCGGTTCAAGTCGTTTTAAGTCGTTTTAAGTCGTTTGAAGTCGTTTTAAGTCGTCATGTCGTTTTAAGTCGTTTTAAGTCGTTTTAAGTAGTTTCAAGTCGTTTCAAGTCGTTTCAAGTCGTTTTAAGTCGTTTCAAGTCATTTTAAGTCGTTTCAAGTCGTTTCAAGTCGTTTTAAGTCGTTTCAAGTCGTTTTAAGTCGTTTCAAGTCGTTTCAAGTCGTTTTAAGTCGTCATGTCGTTTTAAGTCGTTTCAAGTCGTTTTAAGTCGTTTCAAGTCGTTTTAAGTCGTTTCAAGTCGTTTTAAGTCGTTTCAAGTCGTTTTACGACTTAAAAGGACTTGTAACGACTTGACGACTTAAAACGACTTGAAACGACTTAAAACGACTTATAACGACTTGACGACTTGAAACGACTTGAAACGACTTAAAACGACTTGAAACGACTTAAAACGACTTAAAACGACTTGAAACGACTTGACGACTTAAAACGACTTAAAACGACTTGAAACGACTTAAAACGACTTGAAACGACTTAAAACGACTTGAAACGACTTAAAACGACTTGAAACGACTTAAAACGACTTGAAACGACTTAAAACGACATGACGACTTAAAACGACTTGAAACGACTTGAAACGACTTAAAACAACTTGAAACGACTTAAAACGACTTGAAACGACTGGACGACGCGTTTTAAGTCAAGTCGTTTTAAGTCGTTTTAAGCTGTTTCAAGTCATTTTAAGTCGTTTCAAGTCGTTTTAAGTCGTTTCAAGTCGTTTTAAGTCGTTTTAAGTAGTTTCAAGTCGTTTCAAGTCGTCAAGTCGTTTCAAGTAGTTTTAAGTCGTTTCAAGTCGTGTTAAGTCGTTTCAAGTCAGTTTAAGTCGTTTCAAGTCATTTTAAGTCGTTTTAAGTCGTTTCAAGTCGTTTTAAGTCGTTTCAAGTCGTTTCAAGTCGTTTCAAGTCGTTTTAAGTCGTTTCAAGTCGTTTCAAGTCGTTTCAAGTCGTTTTAAGTCGTTTCAAGTCGTTTCAAGTCGTTTTAAGTCGTCAAGTCGTTGTAAGTCGTCAAGTCGTTATAAGTCGTTTTAAGTAGTTTCAAGTCGTTTTAAGTCGTCAAGTCGTTTCAAGTCGTTTTAAGTCGTTTCAAGTCGTTTTTAGTCGTTTCAAGTCGTTTTAAGTCGTTTCAAGTCATTTTACGACTTGAAACGACTTAAAACGACTTGAAACGACTTAAAACGACTTGAAACCACTTAAAACTACTTAAAATGACTTGAAACGACTTAAAAGGACTTGAAACGACTTAAAACGACTTGAAACGACTTGACGACTAAAAAGGCCTTGAAACGACTTAGAACGACTTATAACGACTTGACAACTTAAAACGACTTGACGACTTAAAACGACTTGAAACGACTTAAAACGACTTGAAAAGACTTAAAACGACTTGAAACGACTTAAAACGACTTGAAACGACTTAAAACGACATGACGACTTAAAACGACTTGAAACGACTTAAAACGACTTAAAACGACTTGAAACGACTTAAGACGACTTGAAACGACTTGAAACGACTTAAAACGACTTGAAACGACTTAAAACGACTTGAAACGACTTAAAACGACTTGACGACTTAAAACGACTTGAAACGACTTGAAACGACTTAAAACGACTTGAAACGACTTAAAACGACTTGAAACGACTTAAAACGACTTGAAACGACTTAAAACGACTTGAAACGACTTAAAACGACATGACGACTTAAAACGACTTGAAACGACTTGAAACGACTTAAAACGACTTGAAACGACTTAAAACGACTTGAAACGACTTGAAACGACTTAAAATGACTTGAAACGACTTAAAACGACTTGAAACGACTTGAATCGACTTGAAACTACTTAAAACGACTTAAAACGACTTGAAACGACTTAAAAGGACTTGAAACGACTTAAAACGACTTGAAACGACTTGACGACTCGTTTTAAGTCGTTTTAAGCTGTTTCAAGTCATTTTAAGTCGTTTCAAGTCGTTTTAAGTCGTTTCAAGTCGTTTTAAGTCGTTTTAAGTAGTTTCAAGTCGTTTCAAGTCGTCAAGTCGTTTCAAGTAGTTTTAAGTCGTTTCAAGTCGTTTTAAGTCGTTTCAAGTCAGTTTAAGTCGTTTCAAGTCATTTTAAGTCGTTTTAAGTCGTTTCAAGTCGTTTCAAGTCGTTTTAAGTCGTTTCAAGTCGTTTCAAGTCGTTTCAAGTCGTTTTAAATCGTTTCAAGTCGTTTCAAGTCATTTTAAGTCGTCAAGTCGTTTTAAGTCGTCAAGTCGTTATAAGTCGTTTTAAGTCGTTTCAAGTCGTTTTAAGTCGTCAAGTCGTTACAAGTCGTTTTAAGTCGTTTCAAGTCGTTTTTAGTCGTTTCAAGTCGTTTTAAGTCGTTTCAAGTCATTTTACGACTTGAAACGACTTAAAACGACTTGAAACGACTTAAAACGACTTGAAACCACTTAAAACTACTTAAAATGACTTGAAACGACTTAAAAGGACTTGAAACGACTTAAAACGACTTGAAACGACTTGACGACTTAAAACGACTTGAAACGACTTAGAACGACTTATAACGACTTGACAACTTAAAACGACTTGACGACTTAAAACGACTTGAAACGACTTAAAACGACTTGAAAAGACTTAAAACGACTTGAAACGACTTGAAACGACTTGAAACGACTTAAAACGACATGACGACTTAAAACGACTTGAAACGACTTAAAACGACTTAAAACGACTTGAAACGACTTAAAACGACTTGAAACGACTTAAAACGACTTGAAACGACTTAAAACGACTTGAAACGACTTAAAACGACATGACGACTTAAAACGACTTGAAACGACTTGAAACGACTTAAAACGACTTGAAACGACTTAAAACGACTTGAAACGACTTGAAACGACTTAAAATGACTTGAAACGACTTAAAACGACTTGAAACGACTTGAAACGACTTGAAACTACTTAAAACGACTTAAAACGACTTGAAACGACTTAAAAGGACTTGAAACGACTTAAAACGACTTGAAACGACTTGACGACTCGTTTTAAGTCGTTTTAAGCTGTTTCAAGTCGTTTTAAGTCGTTTCAAGTCGTTTCAAGTCGTTTCAAGTCGTTTTAAGTCGTTTCAAGTCGTTTCAAGTCGTTTTAAGTCGTCAAGTCGTTGTAAGTCGTCAAGTCGTTATAAGTCGTTTTAAGTAGTTTCAAGTCGTTTTAAGTCGTCAAGTCGTTTCAAGTCGTTTTAAGTCGTTTCAAGTCGTTTTTAGTCGTTTCAAGTCGTTTTAAGTCGTTTCAAGTCATTTTACGACTTGAAACGATTTAAAACGACTTGAAACGACTTAAAACGACTTGAAACCACTTAAAACTACTTAAAATGACTTGAAACGACTTAAAAGGACTTGAAACGACTTAAAACGACTTGAAACGACTTGACGACTAAAAAGGCCTTGAAACGACTTAGAACGACTTATAACGACTTGACAACTTAAAACGACTTGACGACTTAAAACGACTTGAAACGACTTAAAACGACTTGAAAAGACTTAAAACGACTTGAAACGACTTAAAACGACTTGAAACGACTTAAAACGACATGACGACTTAAAACGACTTGAAACGACTTAAAACGACTTAAAACGACTTGAAACGACTTAAGACGACTTGAAACGACTTGAAACGACTTAAAACGACTTGAAACGACTTAAAACGACTTGAAACGACTTAAAACGACTTGACGACTTAAAACGACTTGAAACGACTTGAAACGACTTAAAACGACTTGAAACGACTTAAAACGACTTGAAACGACTTAAAACGACTTGAAACGACTTAAAACGACTTGAAACGACTTAAAACGACATGACGACTTAAAACGACTTGAAACGACTTGAAACGACTTAAAACGACTTGAAACGACTTAAAACGACTTGAAACGACTTGAAACGACTTAAAATGACTTGAAACGACTTAAAACGACTTGAAACGACTTGAAACGACTTGAAACTACTTAAAACGACTTAAAACGACTTGAAACGACTTAAAAGGACTTGAAACGACTTAAAACGACTTGAAACGACTTGACGACTCGTTTTAAGTCGTTTTAAGCTGTTTCAAGTCATTTTAAGTCGTTTCAAGTCGTTTTAAGTCGTTTCAAGTCGTTTTAAGTCGTTTTAAGTAGTTTCAAGTCGTTTCAAGTCGTCAAGTCGTTTCAAGTAGTTTTAAGTCGTTTCAAGTCGTTTTAAGTCGTTTCAAGTCAGTTTAAGTCGTTTCAAGTCATTTTAAGTCGTCAAGTCGTTGTAAGTCGTCAAGTCGTTATAAGTCGTTTTAAGTAGTTTCAAGTCGTTTTAAGTCGTCAAGTCGTTTCAAGTCGTTTTAAGTCGTTTCAAGTCGTTTTTAGTCGTTTCAAGTCGTTTTAAGTCGTTTCAAGTCATTTTACGACTTGAAACGACTTAAAACGACTTGAAACGACTTAAAACGACTTGAAACCACTTAAAACTACTTAAAATGACTTGAAACGACTTAAAAGGACTTGAAACGACTTAAAACGACTTGAAACGACTTGACGACTAAAAGGCCTTGAAACGACTTAGAACGACTTATAACGACTTGACAACTTAAAACGACTTGACGACTTAAAACGACTTGAAACGACTTAAAACGACTTGAAAAGACTTAAAACGACTTGAAACGACTTAAAACGACTTGAAACGACTTAAAACGACATGACGACTTAAAACGACTTGAAACGACTTAAAACGACTTAAAACGACTTGAAACGACTTAAGACGACTTGAAACGACTTGAAACGACTTAAAACGACTTGAAACGACTTAAAACGACTTGAAACGACTTAAAACGACTTGACGACTTAAAACGACTTGAAACGACTTGAAACGACTTAAAACGACTTGAAACGACTTAAAACGACTTGAAACGACTTAAAACGACTTGAAACGACTTAAAACGACTTGAAACGACTTAAAACGACATGACGACTTAAAACGACTTGAAACGACTTGAAACGACTTAAAACGACTTGAAACGACTTAAAACGACTTGAAACGACTTGAAACGACTTAAAATGACTTGAAACGACTTAAAACGACTTGAAACGACTTGAATCGACTTGAAACTACTTAAAACGACTTAAAACGACTTGAAACGACTTAAAAGGACTTGAAACGACTTAAAACGACTTGAAACGACTTGACGACTCGTTTTAAGTCGTTTTAAGCTGTTTCAAGTCATTTTAAGTCGTTTCAAGTCGTTTTAAGTCGTTTCAAGTCGTTTTAAGTCGTTTTAAGTAGTTTCAAGTCGTTTCAAGTCGTCAAGTCGTTTCAAGTAGTTTTAAGTCGTTTCAAGTCGTTTTAAGTCGTTTCAAGTCAGTTTAAGTCGTTTCAAGTCATTTTAAGTCGTTTTAAGTCGTTTCAAGTCGTTTCAAGTCGTTTTAAGTCGTTTCAAGTCGTTTCAAGTCGTTTCAAGTCGTTTTAAATCGTTTCAAGTCGTTTCAAGTCATTTTAAGTCGTCAAGTCGTTTTAAGTCGTCAAGTCGTTATAAGTCGTTTTAAGTCGTTTCAAGTCGTTTTAAGTCGTCAAGTCGTTACAAGTCGTTTTAAGTCGTTTCAAGTCGTTTTTAGTCGTTTCAAGTCGTTTTAAGTCGTTTCAAGTCATTTTACGACTTGAAACGACTTAAAACGACTTGAAACGACTTAAAACGACTTGAAACCACTTAAAACTACTTAAAATGACTTGAAACGACTTAAAAGGACTTGAAACGACTTAAAACGACTTGAAACGACTTGACGACTTAAAACGACTTGAAACGACTTAGAACGACTTATAACGACTTGACAACTTAAAACGACTTGACGACTTAAAACGACTTGAAACGACTTAAAACGACTTGAAAAGACTTAAAACGACTTGAAACGACTTGAAACGACTTGAAACGACTTAAAACGACATGACGACTTAAAACGACTTGAAACGACTTAAAACGACTTAAAACGACTTGAAACGACTTAAAACGACTTGAAACGACTTAAAACGACTTGAAACGACTTAAAACGACTTGAAACGACTTAAAACGACATGACGACTTAAAACGACTTGAAACGACTTGAAACGACTTAAAACGACTTGAAACGACTTAAAACGACTTGAAACGACTTGAAACGACTTAAAATGACTTGAAACGACTTAAAACGACTTGAAACGACTTGAAACGACTTGAAACTACTTAAAACGACTTAAAACGACTTGAAACGACTTAAAAGGACTTGAAACGACTTAAAACGACTTGAAACGACTTGACGACTCGTTTTAAGTCGTTTTAAGCTGTTTCAAGTCGTTTTAAGTCGTTTCAAGTCGTTTCAAGTCGTTTCAAGTCGTTTTAAGTCGTTTCAAGTCGTTTCAAGTCGTTTTAAGTCGTCAAGTCGTTGTAAGTCGTCAAGTCGTTATAAGTCGTTTTAAGTAGTTTCAAGTCGTTTTAAGTCGTCAAGTCGTTTCAAGTCGTTTTAAGTCGTTTCAAGTCGTTTTTAGTCGTTTCAAGTCGTTTTAAGTCGTTTCAAGTCATTTTACGACTTGAAACGATTTAAAACGACTTGAAACGACTTAAAACGACTTGAAACCACTTAAAACTACTTAAAATGACTTGAAACGACTTAAAAGGACTTGAAACGACTTAAAACGACTTGAAACGACTTGACGACTAAAAAGGCCTTGAAACGACTTAGAACGACTTATAACGACTTGACAACTTAAAACGACTTGACGACTTAAAACGACTTGAAACGACTTAAAACGACTTGAAAAGACTTAAAACGACTTGAAACGACTTAAAACGACTTGAAACGACTTAAAACGACATGACGACTTAAAACGACTTGAAACGACTTAAAACGACTTAAAACGACTTGAAACGACTTAAGACGACTTGAAACGACTTGAAACGACTTAAAACGACTTGAAACGACTTAAAACGACTTGAAACGACTTAAAACGACTTGACGACTTAAAACGACTTGAAACGACTTGAAACGACTTAAAACGACTTGAAACGACTTAAAACGACTTGAAACGACTTAAAACGACTTGAAACGACTTAAAACGACTTGAAACGACTTAAAACGACATGACGACTTAAAACGACTTGAAACGACTTGAAACGACTTAAAACGACTTGAAACGACTTAAAACGACTTGAAACGACTTGAAACGACTTAAAATGACTTGAAACGACTTGAAACGACTTAAAACGACTTAAAACGACTTGAAACGACTTAAGACGACTTGAAACGACTTGAAACGACTTAAAACGACTTGAAACGACTTAAAACGACTTGAAACGACTTAAAACGACTTGACGACTTAAAACGACTTGAAACGACTTGAAACGACTTAAAACGACTTGAAACGACTTAAAACGACTTGAAACGACTTAAAACGACTTGAAACGACTTAAAACGACTTGAAACGACTTAAAACGACATGACGACTTAAAACGACTTGAAACGACTTGAAACGACTTAAAACGACTTGAAACGACTTAAAACGACTTGAAACGACTTGAAACGACTTAAAACGACTTGAAACGACTTAAAACGACTTGAAACGACTTAAAACGACTTGAAACGACTTAAAACGACATGACGACTTAAAACGACTTGAAACGACTTGAAACGACTTAAAACGACTTGAAACGACTTAAAACGACTTGAAACGACTTGAAACGACTTAAAATGACTTGAAACGACTTAAAACGACTTGAAACGACTTGAAACGACTTGAAACTACTTAAAACGACTTAAAACGACTTGAAACGACTTAAAAGGACTTGAAACGACTTAAAACGACTTGAAACGACTTGACGACTCGTTTTAAGTCGTTTTAAGCTGTTTCAAGTCGTTTTAAGTCGTTTCAAGTCGTTTCAAGTCGTTTCAAGTCGTTTTAAGTCGTTTCAAGTCGTTTCAAGTCGTTTTAAGTCGTCAAGTCGTTGTAAGTCGTCAAGTCGTTATAAGTCGTTTTAAGTAGTTTCAAGTCGTTTTAAGTCGTCAAGTCGTTTCAAGTCGTTTTAAGTCGTTTCAAGTCGTTTTTAGTCGTTTCAAGTCGTTTTAAGTCGTTTCAAGTCATTTTACGACTTGAAACGATTTAAAACGACTTGAAACGACTTAAAACGACTTGAAACCACTTAAAACTACTTAAAATGACTTGAAACGACTTAAAAGGACTTGAAACGACTTAAAACGACTTGAAACGACTTGACGACTAAAAAGGCCTTGAAACGACTTAGAACGACTTATAACGACTTGACAACTTAAAACGACTTGACGACTTAAAACGACTTGAAACGACTTAAAACGACTTGAAAAGACTTAAAACGACTTGAAACGACTTAAAACGACTTGAAACGACTTAAAACGACATGACGACTTAAAACGACTTGAAACGACTTAAAACGACTTAAAACGACTTGAAACGACTTAAGACGACTTGAAACGACTTGAAACGACTTAAAACGACTTGAAACGACTTAAAACGACTTGAAACGACTTAAAACGACTTGACGACTTAAAACGACTTGAAACGACTTGAAACGACTTAAAACGACTTGAAACGACTTAAAACGACTTGAAACGACTTAAAACGACTTGAAACGACTTAAAACGACTTGAAACGACTTAAAACGACATGACGACTTAAAACGACTTGAAACGACTTGAAACGACTTAAAACGACTTGAAACGACTTAAAACGACTTGAAACGACTTGAAACGACTTAAAATGACTTGAAACGACTTAAAACGACTTGAAACGACTTGAAACGACTTGAAACTACTTAAAACGACTTAAAACGACTTGAAACGACTTAAAAGGACTTGAAACGACTTAAAACGACTTGAAACGACTTGACGACTCGTTTTAAGTCGTTTTAAGCTGTTTCAAGTCATTTTAAGTCGTTTCAAGTCGTTTTAAGTCGTTTCAAGTCGTTTTAAGTCGTTTTAAGTAGTTTCAAGTCGTTTCAAGTCGTCAAGTCGTTTCAAGTAGTTTTAAGTCGTTTCAAGTCGTTTTAAGTCGTTTCAAGTCAGTTTAAGTCGTTTCAAGTCATTTTAAGTCGTCAAGTCGTTGTAAGTCGTCAAGTCGTTATAAGTCGTTTTAAGTAGTTTCAAGTCGTTTTAAGTCGTCAAGTCGTTTCAAGTCGTTTTAAGTCGTTTCAAGTCGTTTTTAGTCGTTTCAAGTCGTTTTAAGTCGTTTCAAGTCATTTTACGACTTGAAACGACTTAAAACGACTTGAAACGACTTAAAACGACTTGAAACCACTTAAAACTACTTAAAATGACTTGAAACGACTTAAAAGGACTTGAAACGACTTAAAACGACTTGAAACGACTTGACGACTAAAAAGGCCTTGAAACGACTTAGAACGACTTATAACGACTTAACGACAACTTAAAACGACTTAAAACGACTTAAAACGACTTGAAACGACTTAAAACGACTTGAAAAGACTTAAAACGACTTGAAACGACTTAAAACGACTTGAAACGACTTAAAACGACATGACGACTTAAAACGACTTGAAACGACTTAAAACGACTTAAAACGACTTGAAACGACTTAAGACGACTTGAAACGACTTGAAACGACTTAAAACGACTTGAAACGACTTAAAACGACTTGAAACGACTTAAAACGACTTGACGACTTAAAACGACTTGAAACGACTTGAAACGACTTAAAACGACTTGAAACGACTTAAAACGACTTGAAACGACTTAAAACGACTTGAAACGACTTAAAACGACTTGAAACGACTTAAAACGACATGACGACTTAAAACGACTTGAAACGACTTGAAACGACTTAAAACGACTTGAAACGACTTAAAACGACTTGAAACGACTTGAAACGACTTAAAATGACTTGAAACGACTTAAAACGACTTGAAACGACTTGAATCGACTTGAAACTACTTAAAACGACTTAAAACGACTTGAAACGACTTAAAAGGACTTGAAACGACTTAAAACGACTTGAAACGACTTGACGACTCGTTTTAAGTCGTTTTAAGCTGTTTCAAGTCATTTTAAGTCGTTTCAAGTCGTTTTAAGTCGTTTCAAGTCGTTTTAAGTCGTTTTAAGTAGTTTCAAGTCGTTTCAAGTCGTCAAGTCGTTTCAAGTAGTTTTAAGTCGTTTCAAGTCGTTTTAAGTCGTTTCAAGTCAGTTTAAGTCGTTTCAAGTCATTTTAAGTCGTTTTAAGTCGTTTCAAGTCGTTTCAAGTCGTTTTAAGTCGTTTCAAGTCGTTTCAAGTCGTTTCAAGTCGTTTTAAATCGTTTCAAGTCGTTTCAAGTCATTTTAAGTCGTCAAGTCGTTTTAAGTCGTCAAGTCGTTATAAGTCGTTTTAAGTCGTTTCAAGTCGTTTTAAGTCGTCAAGTCGTTACAAGTCGTTTTAAGTCGTTTCAAGTCGTTTTTAGTCGTTTCAAGTCGTTTTAAGTCGTTTCAAGTCATTTTACGACTTGAAACGACTTAAAACGACTTGAAACGACTTAAAACGACTTGAAACCACTTAAAACTACTTAAAATGACTTGAAACGACTTAAAAGGACTTGAAACGACTTAAAACGACTTGAAACGACTTGACGACTTAAAACGACTTGAAACGACTTAGAACGACTTATAACGACTTGACAACTTAAAACGACTTGACGACTTAAAACGACTTGAAACGACTTAAAACGACTTGAAAAGACTTAAAACGACTTGAAACGACTTGAAACGACTTGAAACGACTTAAAACGACATGACGACTTAAAACGACTTGAAACGACTTAAAACGACTTAAAACGACTTGAAACGACTTAAAACGACTTGAAACGACTTAAAACGACTTGAAACGACTTAAAACGACTTGAAACGACTTAAAACGACATGACGACTTAAAACGACTTGAAACGACTTGAAACGACTTAAAACGACTTGAAACGACTTAAAACGACTTGAAACGACTTGAAACGACTTAAAATGACTTGAAACGACTTAAAACGACTTGAAACGACTTGAAACGACTTGAAACTACTTAAAACGACTTAAAACGACTTGAAACGACTTAAAAGGACTTGAAACGACTTAAAACGACTTGAAACGACTTGACGACTCGTTTTAAGTCGTTTTAAGCTGTTTCAAGTCGTTTTAAGTCGTTTCAAGTCGTTTCAAGTCGTTTCAAGTCGTTTTAAGTCGTTTCAAGTCGTTTCAAGTCGTTTTAAGTCGTCAAGTCGTTGTAAGTCGTCAAGTCGTTATAAGTCGTTTTAAGTAGTTTCAAGTCGTTTTAAGTCGTCAAGTCGTTTCAAGTCGTTTTAAGTCGTTTCAAGTCGTTTTTAGTCGTTTCAAGTCGTTTTAAGTCGTTTCAAGTCATTTTACGACTTGAAACGATTTAAAACGACTTGAAACGACTTAAAACGACTTGAAACCACTTAAAACTACTTAAAATGACTTGAAACGACTTAAAAGGACTTGAAACGACTTAAAACGACTTGAAACGACTTGACGACTAAAAAGGCCTTGAAACGACTTAGAACGACTTATAACGACTTGACAACTTAAAACGACTTGACGACTTAAAACGACTTGAAACGACTTAAAACGACTTGAAAAGACTTAAAACGACTTGAAACGACTTAAAACGACTTGAAACGACTTAAAACGACATGACGACTTAAAACGACTTGAAACGACTTAAAACGACTTAAAACGACTTGAAACGACTTAAGACGACTTGAAACGACTTGAAACGACTTAAAACGACTTGAAACGACTTAAAACGACTTGAAACGACTTAAAACGACTTGACGACTTAAAACGACTTGAAACGACTTGAAACGACTTAAAACGACTTGAAACGACTTAAAACGACTTGAAACGACTTAAAACGACTTGAAACGACTTAAAACGACTTGAAACGACTTAAAACGACATGACGACTTAAAACGACTTGAAACGACTTGAAACGACTTAAAACGACTTGAAACGACTTAAAACGACTTGAAACGACTTGAAACGACTTAAAATGACTTGAAACGACTTAAAACGACTTGAAACGACTTGAAACGACTTGAAACTACTTAAAACGACTTAAAACGACTTGAAACGACTTAAAAGGACTTGAAACGACTTAAAACGACTTGAAACGACTTGACGACTCGTTTTAAGTCGTTTTAAGCTGTTTCAAGTCATTTTAAGTCGTTTCAAGTCGTTTTAAGTCGTTTCAAGTCGTTTTAAGTCGTTTTAAGTAGTTTCAAGTCGTTTCAAGTCGTCAAGTCGTTTCAAGTAGTTTTAAGTCGTTTCAAGTCGTTTTAAGTCGTTTCAAGTCAGTTTAAGTCGTTTCAAGTCATTTTAAGTCGTTTTAAGTCGTTTCAAGTCGTTTCAAGTCGTTTTAAGTCGTTTCAAGTCGTTTCAAGTCGTTTCAAGTCGTTTTAAATCGTTTCAAGTCGTTTCAAGTCATTTTAAGTCGTCAAGTCGTTTTAAGTCGTCAAGTCGTTATAAGTCGTTTTAAGTCGTTTCAAGTCGTTTTAAGTCGTCAAGTCGTTACAAGTCGTTTTAAGTCGTTTCAAGTCGTTTTTAGTCGTTTCAAGTCGTTTTAAGTCGTTTCAAGTCATTTTACGACTTGAAACGACTTAAAACGACTTGAAACGACTTAAAACGACTTGAAACCACTTAAAACTACTTAAAATGACTTGAAACGACTTAAAAGGACTTGAAACGACTTAAAACGACTTGAAACGACTTGACGACTTAAAACGACTTGAAACGACTTAGAACGACTTATAACGACTTGACAACTTAAAACGACTTGACGACTTAAAACGACTTGAAACGACTTAAAACGACTTGAAAAGACTTAAAACGACTTGAAACGACTTGAAACGACTTGAAACGACTTAAAACGACATGACGACTTAAAACGACTTGAAACGACTTAAAACGACTTAAAACGACTTGAAACGACTTAAAACGACTTGAAACGACTTAAAACGACTTGAAACGACTTAAAACGACTTGAAACGACTTAAAACGACATGACGACTTAAAACGACTTGAAACGACTTGAAACGACTTAAAACGACTTGAAACGACTTAAAACGACTTGAAACGACTTGAAACGACTTAAAATGACTTGAAACGACTTAAAACGACTTGAAACGACTTGAAACGACTTGAAACTACTTAAAACGACTTAAAACGACTTGAAACGACTTAAAAGGACTTGAAACGACTTAAAACGACTTGAAACGACTTGACGACTCGTTTTAAGTCAAGTCGTTTTAAGTCGTTTTAAGCTGTTTCAAGTCATTTTAAGTCGTTTCAAGTCGTTTTAAGTCGTTTCAACTCGTTTTAAGTCGTTTTAAGTAGTTTCAAGTCGTTTTAAGTCGTCAAGTCGTTACAAGTCGTTTCAAGTCGTTTCAAGTCGTTTTTAGTCGTTTCAAGTCGTTTTAAGTCGTTTCAAGTCATTTTACGACTTGAAACGACTTAAAACGACTTGAAACGACTTAAAACGACTTGAAACGACTTGACGACTTAAAACTACTTGAAACGACTTAAAACGACTTATAACGACTTGACGACTTAAAACGACTTGACGACTTCTCCTCAAACATTTCGCTGCGTGCCTGCAGAAGGATCTGCGATGAGTTGGATGTCCCTTCGCACTCCGTCTCAGACTACGCCATCATCCGCCAAGTCTGCCATGTCGTCTCTCTTCGATCCGCTTCCATTGTTGCTGCAGCGATCTCTGCCCTTCTTCGCCACGTGGGTTCTTCTCGAGTTCGAATCGGACCTCTCTTTTGCTCGGATTTATGTGAATTCACTGGGTATTTCCTGAGGATATTTCTTTGTTTATTTGTGCGTTTATCCTTGTCTCACCTCAACATTCCAACTTTCTTTTTAGCTCACTCACCCCTTGCTCTTTACACATTCTGCACCACTAACCGCCTTTGATATAAACTACGTTAAATGCACTTATATTCAATCGGAATTTAAACGAATATTAGAGATCAGCATCATAGCCAGAGTTGTAGCTATCAAAGGTTCGCATGGCGAGCTTCACAACATGGATATTCCTTATGAATACGGCAGCAACATGCACTTCAACACTTATAGGTTTCTTTCTGCTTTCGTCTGGTATCTGAGAAAAACATTTGCATTTCTATAAATCAATCAATAATACCAATGGAATTCTCTGCAGTTTCACGAACGACCAGAAGACGCCGACTCTCGTTTCCACCGACAGCCACTTTCAGTACTCGATGGGCGTTCGAATGCCGACTTTCTATGATGTTCTTCTCGTCAATCGATATTATGAATGTTTCGGTAGGCGTGTTCTTTTTCGATGGGAAAATGTGAAGGAAAAGATATAAAAGAAAGGAAAAGCAAAGTGTCCATGCTTTAAATAATAGTCAAATGAGTGTTCCTCAGAAGCCAACTGCGGCAGTGAGGAAGTGAAATGTGAAAATAGCGGCGTGCAGGATGTGAACGCGTGCAGCGAGTGCCTCTGCCCGACCGGCTACGGTGGGCCGACCTGCGCGGAGATTGTTGGTCATTTTTAGGATTTTTAAATTTATAATTAAGAGAGAAGTTAAGCGATCATTTATTTATATTTATTAATTTCCATGTTTCTCGTCTGGAGAAATGAAATTTCTCCACAAGTCACGCAAAGTTGCCTTCTATTATAGGACTCGAAATTCGAGATGTTTGCTGCCGAAGAGGAGGACAGGTCAATGACTCTAGTGGTTGGGAACAGTGGAAACAGTGCTGTGGGTTTGAACTTCCCGAAGAGAACTTCTCAGTGAGTCTAATGGCTGGGGACAGCGATCCGAGCCTCCTTGAAGTTCCCGAAGAGAACTTCTATGTCATTCAGGTTCAGAGCAGTATTTTGAATCATGCGCGCTATTCACATGCCAACCTTTGAGGCGCCACCTGGTAGGCGAGAAGTGACAATAACCGCCGTTGAAGTCAGACTGAGGGCACCCGACTGTCTGTACGGCGGCGCCGTGATCTGGACTGCGAAAGATACTCGATTGGCCGGGTTCAAGTAAGTAAACCGATCAATTATGGGGAACAAGCAGTATATTGAGATTACTATATCTTCAAAATATATTTGTTCAGATTTTGCGCGAAAGAGCAGACGGAACCTCGTTATGTCTCGGAGGGCGAGCAGGTCTTCTTCAGCATCTGGAGCAGTTATGGCAAAACAAGTCTTAACATCACATATCGACTTGATTATGTCTTTGAAGAATAGTACCTCCCTCCCTTCCAATATTACGTTCCATGGGATGAATTGATGGCAAATTCATTCAAAATTGTGGTAAAACAGATATTGTAGTGATGATTCCATTGAATTCGAGCTTTGATTCTTTTTTTAGAACAAAATGTTGTTATGAAACTTTTCGTGTCCCGCATAGAAAAATAGTAACTCTCCCTTTATTGCTAGTAGAACCTCTCACTCTAATAGTGCCCCTCCATCGCTTATCTATTAGCAACTGTTGTATGTACATATGACGTGATTTGCGAGAGAATCAAAATGTCTGGGGCCCTTGAAAAATCATCATCTCCGATTTTGCTTAAAAGAAGTTTATTAGTAAATTCGGACCCGGAGAATCGATTGGGATGGGTTTTGAAGCTTAAAAATTTCGTTTTGAAAAGTTATGAGGAGTTGAAAAGAAGTTTTTGAAGCAGTCGAGTAGGGCGCATGTTTATGAACATTTCTTCTCGCACAGTAAAGTAATAAACTTGAAAATTTTAATATAGATAGAAAAGATATTGCCCAAACGAACTGTTAAGATAGATTTTGAAAATTTGTCAATATCGATTTTTTACGTGTTCTCAAATTCAATGACGAATGAACGCGTTAGAATGCAAAATCGGGAGACCATTTTGTATCTTTCGTATAGAGCATAAAAACGGCTTTCGAATGATATATAGGATGTTCCATTTTGAGGAACTCTTGCGTCTTTTGTATGCGAATATGTCATATGCCACTGTGAAAACCCGCGCCGAATCGCGGCGCGACTGCGAAAACTAGCGCCGAATCGCGGCGCGACGCGATATTGGCCACATTCGAATATTTATTTTTTATGCATCTAATGCTATCTTGCTTTTCATGTCTCTTTTAACTTTATTAAGACAATTATGCTAATTTTTGAACAAAAAATACACTTTTCAGCCAAATATTAACGAATTTACTCATCTCCACAAAAGGAGACCTAGTTGTCGTGAAAGTATGTTAAATTTGCTACAAAACAATCTTAAAACGAAAATTAAAGATAGCTCTTTTTCGCTACAAATCAAAAAGCGACTCAAACCAGATACAACATTATGCATAAACACCAATCACTAGGTTCACCACGGTTTTCTGTTGGAATATTCCAATTTTACTGTTCGAATATTCCAATTCACACCATGAAAATCGGTGGTGAACCTGGTGAATTGGTGTATATGCATAATGTTGTATCTTTTTGAGTGGTTTTTTTGATTTGTAGCGAAAAAGAGCTATCTTTAATTTTCGTTTTAAGAATGTTGTTTTGTAGCTAATTTAACATACTTTCACGACAGCTAGGTCTCTTTTTGTGGAGATGAGTGAATTCGTTAATATTTGGCTGAAAAGTGTTTTTTGCAGACATCAGCAAACAATAACAGAATAAAAAAATGCATACGAGTCAAGTCTTTTTTAATCATAATTAGTATTAGAAGAGGGAAATAACAGCAGCATACTCGCGTAGGCAATCTCAGGCTTAAAATGTGGCACAAACGAAGCATACACAAGAAGGATGGTTACCGTAGCTGAGCGATCCATTTTTGGCTGTCATTCTGAGAACTGTTTCAGAGCTAATTGTAAGAAGGATAAGGAAAGCAGTGATTACAGATTGCAATGTTGCCATGGACGTCCTCTCCACATTCATCTTGCCATACTCTCATTATCTTTCTCATTACTACTTCACACATATGGCTGACATTATAGAATCGTCTTTGTCAGGCGAGGGATAAGAGAGCTCACATCAGCCTCAGGTGCTCCAAATATCACTACAATTATATAGATATAAAATTTTCTACACAAATATAAACAAAAGGAAAATGAACAAACGGATGGTAAGAATAAAAATTATATTCAAATTCGAGAAATGATAGCTACAACTCTGGCTATGATGCTGATCTCTAATATTCGTTTAAATTCCGATTGAATATAAGTGCATTTAACGTAGTTTATATCAAAGGCGGTTAGTGGTGCAGAATGTGTAAAGAGCAAGGGGTGAGTGAGCTAAAAAGAAAGTTGGAATGTTGAGGTGAGACAAGGATAAACGCACAAATAAACAGAGAAATATCCTCAGGAAATACCCAGTGAATTCACATAAATCCGAGCAAAAGAGAGGCGGTACATGGCACTGACACTCTACAGACTGGGTCATTCATCCGTGAGGAACAACAATCTCATATGGTTCTGATGCGGTGGCGGACAACGGTAGACTCCTACGATTCTTTCAGAGACTAAGCCTCTCTGCGACGGCAGCGATGAGAGCTGCGCCCCGGGCCGAGCCCTCGTCTGCCGGCACCAGCTCCCAATGGCAGTCGGTCGGCTCGAGAGTGGACAGCTTTTCCTTGAGAAGAGCATGATAAGTGGGATGGAACTGGATGAGAGCCCCGCCAACTCCGATTCGAACTCGAGAAGAACCCACGTGGCGAAGAAGGGCAGAGATCGCTGCAGCAACAATGGAAGCGGATCGAAGAGAGACGACATGGCAGACTTGGCGGATGATGGCGTAGTCTGAGACGGAGTGCGAAGGGACATCCAACTCATCGCAGATCCTTCTGCAGGCACGCAGCGAGTTGTCTTCTCCCTCACCGAGTATCTCGAGGATGTATTTGGTGGGGAAGGAGTCGACATCTTCCAGCTTCTCGCACGGCTCTCCGTCGAAGAGAAGCCGGTCCAGCACGAGCTGCGACAGCAGCCTCCTCACCAACTCTCCCAGGTACAGCGCCCCCGTCAACTTGCCGATTATTTGCTTGCCCTTGTGGACTGAGGCCGCATCGACTTCTCGGTCGAAAAAGGTGAGAACGTCATCCAATTCATCCTTCTTGCCAAACTCCTCCCATTCGGTAACCACAACCAACTCAGGATAAGTGTATCCTCGCGCGGCAGCATCAAACTTCGTGATGTTCGAAGTCTTCTCCAGATAAGCCGAGTTGCACCCATATCCAATGACGACCCCCACAGTGCATTCCGGCCCGTATCGATGAGCAGCAGCAGCGAGCTGGCCTACCGTATCGTTCATTACTGCCTTGATTTGAGCTCGAGTGGACATATTAAGCTCAAGCGCATCCTCAAGCAGCCGACAGACATCTTTCTGAAGACAGTCCTTGATATCGAAGCCCTTTGTCCACCAGAGAAGCGGATGGAGAGCAACTCACATGGATACGAGAAAACAAAGCAGATAGGAAGATTAGCTTCAACGAGATCAAATTCCTTCAAAAATTTCTGCAGACAGTTCACAATGAAAGTGAAGAGCTGATCTCCAGTTCCTTTCATGACATGATTCGGGATGATGTAATTGTTGTTAACAGCCTTCGCCTCCACTCCAACTCCGTTGAGAGTAAGAAGCATAATGCGGAGATTCTTGCCGCTTAAGTCGATTGCAACGTACTGGCCTTCTTCAGAGCCGTCAGGAAGTGCGGGGACGTAGGAGGGGAGCATGGCAATGGACGAGCCCCCCACCGTCTTCAGACCCGCCTTCATCTCCGCCTCGATCTTCTCGCTGATTTCGCGTAGCTTCCCGTCATCAATATCGAACTGCGATAGCAGCTCTTGGACTTCATCGCTCAGCATTACTGAATGGCGGTTGGATCTTCGCCCAGAGGCTTGGCAGAGGAAGCGAAGAGGAGAGAAGCAGACTCACTTCCTCTCGTGTTCCCTCAAAATTGGGTAATTAAACCACTTGAGTAATTAAACCACTTGGGTAATTAAACCAAAAATCTGTTCTCAAACGGGTATCGAACCGAGACCTCGAGCTTGACGGTCAAACGCTTACCAATACTCTACATACGATACAATTAGATCGGTCCACTCTCTTCTTCTTCTCTTACGTTATACTTTTCTTTCTGTCTCCATCTATTTCTATCGGGACATCACCCCTTAACAAGAATACTTATTGTTAGGAGAATTAGCAGAGACATTTGTTGAAGTTCCCTTGTAGTTAAATATACGAGGAGGAGGCGATGAAGTGGTTGGAAATGAGTGTCTACCGAAGGAAGGCAAGCGAAAGAGAGAGGAACGAGGTCCCTCAGACCATCCCGTAACTTTTATGGGCAAAGCAGTTAGCTGGGCGACTTTGCACAGCTGAAGGGAACGGCGATGTGCCTTGCGTCAGACAAAGGACTCTGCCACGAGGAGTTGCTCAAGGAACTAGACCGATCTTTCCCCTTCCCTTCTTCTTCTTCTTTTTTATTCTCTGCCTTCTCCGCTACATTGCGTCGGCCATGCTGGCGGGAATGGAAGCGGGGAAGCAAACATAGGAATAGCAAAAGTATACTGTATGCGATGCTGTGACCTTTGGAACGAAGCGCTGGAATTTTTATGCTTCTTTAACAACTCATCCTGGTTTAGTTGTTGTTATCCAAATTGTATAAAGTTCGGATAGATTTTCGCGTTCTTTCAACATCCAACCAATAAAATATTTAAAAAAAAATCATGCATATAGAATTTCAAGGCAAATTAAAATATCAATAATTTCTTCGTCGAGTCTTGACTTAGATATATTTAATCATGTTTGGGAATAAACTCCTCTTTCAATAAAGATTAACAAACTCTGCAAAATGCGCACGTTCCGTCTAAATTTTTTGTTTTAATATTATTTTAAGAAAACCCCTCTCTTTCTTGTGGTTCTCAATGTTACAAATTATCAATGATTTAATCGAAAGAATCTCTCACCTTTTGAAAGGAAACCAAAGTCAAAATTCGTAGTAGAAAGATTTTATATTATATTTTTTTTATTGAAAAGAGATTTGTCATTATCAAAAATTTATAGCCAAATAGTAAGAAAGTATTATGAAACTGCCATAAACTTCACAAAAGAATGAACTATGTCGGCCGCCTATCAAAGCATCGTCTTACAGTAATCATTGTATTTATGGGCGTGACATTGCGTGTAAACATTCGCGAATACTGTTCACGGACACCGTCTTATTTGCCTTAACTCAGTCATTACGCGTTTCTCATCCGCATTTTTCGACTTCATATTTTGTAAAAAAAAAAAAAAAAAAAAAAAGTACTCGATAACGACTTCTTTTATGTGTAAATACATGTCTTTCGCTTTCCAGATTTCTATCGTGCACCAATATATCGAACACGTGTGTTTTTTAGAACGTCTTTTATAGTCAGAACCTTAAGTGTATGAAAAAAGTGACGACTATTTTGGAACAGTAGGAATATATTAATGAATTTCTTCGTCGCAGATCTCTCTCATGCTTTCGCCTTTGCATTAGCACGCAGTTCCGCGATTTCTATGTTTCAAAATGGAAGGAAGAATATTGCCAGCTCCAATGGCTTCGTGGCAGCCTCGTGCTGATCCAATTTCTATTTATTAAACTCTCTCTCTCTCTCTCTCTCTCTCGCTCACTCTCTCTCATTCTCCTTATCTCTCTGTTCTTTCTATTTCTCGGTCTCTAACTATCTCGTTTTTTTTGCTGTATTCTTCTTTTCTCTCTCATATTTCTATCCTAACTTTCTTTCACCGTTCGTCACGAATAACACTTTTCCAGCAGGGACGTCAAAACATCTCACTCAGGTGTTTAAACGAAATTTTGAGCTATTGGGGCATTTGCGGAGCCAAAGTTCAATGCACAAAATGTTCACAGTTGTGCCCATAAAAACATGGCGATAGTTAACTATTAGTTAATCGAAAGAATATCTCAACATTTCAAAGAAAACCAAAGTCAAATTTCTTAATAAAAGATTTTATATTATATCATAGGAATTTATTTTTTTATTATTGAAAACAGATTTGTCAATGTCAAAAATTTATAACCAAATAGTATGAAAGTATTATGAAACGGGCCAAAACCTTCACAAAAGAATGAACTATGTCGGCCGCCTATCAAATCATCGTCTTACAGTAATCATTGTACATAATTATGGGCGTGACATTGTAAACAATCGCGAATATTTTTATTTTCCTCAACGCAGTCATTACTCGTTTCTCAGCCGCATTATTATACGTTAGTATAAGCATAAAGATCTGTGAATTTTTCCTCGATTTTCCTCGAATTTTTCCTATCTTTGTTTTTAATATTTTGTGTCAAAAAATAAAGCATTAGTCTTTCCAATCGGTACAATTGATAGTATGTTTGTGATAAAGAGATATTGAATAAAAAATTTTTTATCCATTTTACATAGATAAAAGTGAGATGGATGATTTTAAAAGGAAGTTGGTTACTTTTTGATTTTCGAATTTGGTGTCTTCAATGTGTACAAGCGACATGTAATGCATGTTCTTGACACTTTTTCTTGTCATGTAATCATCTTCCGAAAAACTTTGAAAAAGGCTTCAACCGTTGAATCAAGCTAATCTGCTCCAATGGCTTCGTGGCAGCGTCGTGGTGATCCAATTTGTATTCATCAAACTCTCTCTCTCTCTCTTTCTCTCTCTCTCTCAAGCTTATTCTCTATCTCTTCTTTCTATTTCTCGGTCTCTAACTATCTCGTTTTTTTTGCTGTATTCTTCTTTTCTCTCTCATATTTCTCCCTTAACTTTCTTTCACCGTTCGTCATGAATAACACTTTTCTAGCCGGGACCGTCAAAACACCTCACTCAGGTGTTCAAACGGAATGTTAAACTATTGAGGCATTTAAGGGGTTAAAGATCAATGCATAAAATGTTCAGAGTTGTGCCCATAAAAAAACATGGCGAGAGTTAGACTGATCTCTGCAACCTCTCTCTCTCTCTCTCTCTCTCTTTCTCTGCTCTCTTTCCATTTCTAAATCTCAAATCCATCCTCTCTCTGTTATCCCTCTCTCTGCCTCTGTCTCTTTCCCTTTTCTCTCTAGCTCTCTTATCCCTCTTTCTCTCCACACTCTACCCCTCCCACACTCATTTAGTGTGAGACAGGCCACGTGCGCGCGGTGGCAAATAGCCGCTTCTTGCTCCCCTCACAACTTTGAGCAAAATTTTTGTCCACCATATTCGTCTGGGTTTTCAGTCAGAGAAGCCAAAATTAATTTTAAAAAAATTGCAACGAAAATGATGAATTAGAATTATAAAGAATGAAGTTTCTGCGAACTTTTATTCGAATATGTTTCTGTGGTCATCACTGCAGGCAAAAGAAGACGCCGACCTCGCACCGGTCCAAAATTTTTCAAAGTGACAAATTTTCATCGGTTATAATCGTCACGTCATGCAAAGGCTGCAGCATCTCTTCTTTCCGACTCACACCAAATTGTATTCCCTTTCCGCCGCACTCGGCTGCCTTGTTATGTTCAACTTGATCAAAAGGATTTTATTAACAGATCTTTTAATTTCTAGTTGTCGCGCCCACAATTAGCATATTACTTTTAATGCCTACGTTTCTTATGTTAATAAGAGCAACGCCTGCAGTTATCTTTTATTCCACTCACTAAATGATCAGCGTTTGTTGCTTTGTGCATAAATGTGTACATATTTCTTACTTTATAAATCATAATTGAACATTTGATCACAATCTATTCAAATTTTACAATAGCGAAAAAAAAAACCTTTTTGAACAGGAAGCATTGTCTTTCTGCTGTATTTCTTCCGTTTTGAAAATCAGCCTGTCATGTTGAACAAGAGTGTCGATTCCATCTTATCCGAACAAATATGTGCATGCGTGCACAAATTGAAAGAATACATGAACATTAAAAATGTCAGAATTGTGTCCATTTTATGTATCTCTCTTTCTTTTTATCTTTCGCTCTCATTGCTGTTGCATGCGAAATCTCTCTCTCTCTCTCTCTCTTTCTTTCCCTCTCTCTCTCTCTCTCTCTCTCTCTCTCTCTCTCTTTCTTTCCCTCTCTCTCTTTTAGTTGTATTTGCGTGAGAAAGTGCAACGAAATTCTTATTCGAGGCAATGGAATTAGAGAGAAGGAGACAGAATTGACAGACGCTGAAAGAAAACGAGTGCGAAAGATAGACACGGGAAAATATGTGTTTTTCCACGATGCCTAGAGAAACGACCATATAAAAGAGTACATGACGCGATTTGAGAGAGAATCAAAACGAATCAAACTGCCCGGGACCCGGCCAAAATCGACCAGCTAGGAATTGCTTGTGCTGTACATCAGGGGTGGCCGGCCACGGCCCCTCAGGGCCGATATATAACAAACTTGTTCAAGAATAGTCGGACAATTTAATTCAAATTTTATTTCTTTTCCCTCTACTACTAACGTTATTTGGTTCCATGATCTTCAATTAGATGTGACTGTTACTCACCCGAAACTAACACTAAAAATATTATCTTGCTAAAAATTAATCGGCCAAACGAATCATCGATTGGAAATTTGTATTTAAAAAAAAAGATGAATGGATGGGCAAATACTTCCATCCCACTCAGTGCGCGTGCCCTCTTCCTATTGCAGAATGTGGACCACTTCCATATGACTGGCAAAAGGAGGGGAGCGAGAAGCGGCTGTTTGCCATTCAAGCACGTGGCCTCCCACACTAAACGAGCGTGAGAGGGGTAGAGAGTGGAGAGAAAGAGGGATAAGAGAGGGAGAGAGAAAGGGCAAGAGACAAAGACAGAGAGATGGATAATCGAGAGCGGATGGATTAGAGATTGAGAAGGGGAAAGAGAGCAGAGAAAAGAGAGAGATAGAGAGAGAGAGAGGTTGCAGAGACCAGCCTCACTATCGCCATGTTTTTATGGGCACAACTGTGAACATTTTGTGCATTGAACTTTGGCTCCGCAAATGCCCCAATAGCTCAAAATTTCGTTTAAACACCTGAGTGAGATGTTTTGACGTCCCTGCTGGAAAAGTGTTATTCGTGACGAACGGTGAAAGAAAGTTAGGATAGAAATATGAGAGAGAAAAGAAGAATACAGCAAAAAAAACGAGATAGTTAGAGACCGAGAAATAGAAAGAACAGAGAGATAAGGAGAATGAGAGAGAGTGAGCGAGAGAGAGAGAGAGAGAGAGAGAGTTTAATAAATAGAAATTGGATCAGCACGAGGCTGCCACGAAGCCATTGGAGCTGGCAATATTCTTCCTTCCATTTTGAAACATAGAAATCGCGGAACTGCGTGCTAATGCAAAGGCGAAAGCATGAGAGAGATCTGCGACGAAGAAATTCATTAATATATTCCTACTGTTCCAAAATAGTCGTCACTTTTTTCATACACTTAAGGTTCTGACTATAAAAGACGTTCTAAAAAACACACGTGTTCGATATATTGGTGCACGATAGAAATCTGGAAAGCGAAAGATATGTATTTACACATAAAAGAAGTCGTTATCGAGTACTTTTTTTTTTTTTTTTTACAAAATATGAAGTCGAAAAATGCGGATGAGAAACGCGTAATGACTGAGTTAAGGCAAATAAGACGGTGTCCGTGAACAGTATTCGCGAATGTTTACACGCAATGTCACGCCCATAAATACAATGATTACTGTAAGACGATGCTTTGATAGGCGGCCGACATAGTTCATTATTTTGTGAAGCTTTTGGCCAGTTTCATAATACTTTCTTACTAATTGGCTATACATTTTTGATCTTTTTTCAATAAAAAAATAATAAATTCGTATGATATAATATAAAATCTTTCTATAAAGAAATTTGACTTTGGTTTCCTTTCAAAATGTTGAGATATCCTTTCGATTAACTAATTGATAATTTGTAACCTTGAGAACCACAAGAAAGAGAGCGATTTCGTAAAATAATAATAAAAAAATTTTTAGATGGAACACGTGAGTTTTCAGCGTTTAAGTCAAGACTTGTCGAAGGTATCGTCGACATAATGTCAAATAGAAATAATTGATATTTTAATATGCCTTGGAATTGGATATGCATGATTTTTTTTATATTTTATTGGTTGGATGTTGAAAGAATGCGAAAATCTATCCGAACTTTATACAATTTGGATAACAACAACTAAACCAGGCCGAGTTGTTAAAGAAGCATAAAAATGCCAGCGCTTTGTTCCAAAGGTCACAGTATACTTTTGCTATTCCTATGTTTGCTTCCCCCCTTGCATTCCCGCCAGCAAGGCCGACGCAATGTACAGGAGAAATAGAGATTAAAAAAGAAGAAGAAGAAGAAGGAAAGCGGAAAGATCGGTCTAGCTCCTAGAGCAACTCCTCGTGGCAGAGCCCTTTGTCTGACGCAATCCACTTCAACACCTCCATTACTACTTTGCCACACCTTTCCAAGACCGTGTATTGATTCTAACGAAAGAGAGATATCTACGGTTAATACATAGCAATTGGATAAACAGACTGATGATGATGAGAGAGAGAGACATTTGCAGTGCTCGAAGAAATGGCACGAGCTTCATGGGCAAAGCGAACTGGGTGTTCACTGTGGCCATGCTGCTGCTCGGCGTCATCTGGCTGGCCGTAGACACGCTCACCACTCTCGCGGCAGCAGTCAGGCCTACTCAACGGAACCCTTCTCTCGCTGGCCGCTGCGGCGTGATTCTCTGGATGCTGCTGTCGTGTACGATGATGCAATCTTGATTATTTTCTTTCTCTTTTTTAATTAATAAAGCAAAAACAATAATAATAAAATATGTTTCTTTGCACATTTAATTTGTCAAATTTGATAATAATAATAATAATAATAATCCGAGATTTATTAGCCATCATTTTTTTTGTGTGCACCCTTTCGATGTGACTGCTCCTCTACTACCTCAACTACGCTGAGATCATTCGGCCCTCACTCAGACATCATCTACTTCGTATATAATCCCTGCCAACCCATTGCCATTGCACATATGTATACATCGTACTGGTACACTTATCTCTGTTTCCACCAATAACTAGTATATAATTTGACGACGACTACCAATAATGCAGCTAGTTTATTCGTCCTCGAGAATGGTAGGAAGATGAGGCCGGCTGGAGTGTAGCCATCTCATAGATGGCTTGTGCCACCTGGGACGTCTCACTGGCCACTCCGGCCTCGTGGGCCGTCTGAATTCCTCTTCCGTGATAACGGGCACCTCTTCCTCGGGGTCATAGCGGATGGCGTTTCGCGGAGCAGGCTGCTTCCCTTCCGCGCACTCACTCGCTTTCCTTCTTCTTCTCTTCTTGCTTAGCTGCGGCTGCTGCTGCTGAAAGGATAATCTCCTCTATTTAACAACTCCGAATGTAGGCAGACACAATATCATTCGTATAATGATCGCTTCCTTTATTACCATAAAAATATGGAGAAAATCATTTTGTATTTTTAGCTTGCTCATTTAATGCTTCTTGTTAATGGGCGCACTAGCGAGAAGGCGATAATAAAACTTTTAATAGCGCGTCTATCAATTCGTATAAGCAGCTACCAGCCAAGACTTGTGATGAATGCACAGCAGATTGTGATGAACAAAGAAAGACAATCACTCTGCTACATCTCTCTCTCTGGTATTGTTTCATATTGAAAGGAGACAAAGATAGGGAAGTGCCACATGGAAGAGATGCCAACCTTGGTCGCCGTGTTGTTCTGATTCTTCGCTTCATACTCTGCTGGATCAGCAACATAGAAATGCATGTCTTCTTCGTCGAAGATAAAGTCAGCCATCTAAAGAAAAGATTAGACTGACTTAAAAATGAGGTTCTTCCAAGAAGATTGTGTGACACGTTCAAGCTACATACATACACTGAATATGAAGAAAGTAGCGAAAATGAAATGTAATCTACCTTCCAGCTCTTTTCGGAGCAGGTTTTGATCTAATGTTATAATTCAATCGTGTACGTTGCGCCTTTTGCGTAGGATGCAAGACATGGGTGTGAATACAAAGTATTGCTAGCGACTGCGGAAGGAAGAGTGTCTCTTGCCTCGTAGAAGATCTCGCTCCACGTCTTGCCAGTCACGACTTGGATGTCGAAGACGCCCGAGCGGTACTGGTGGCGACGCTCGATTTGGTCTTCGACTTCCTCGATCTGCCAAGTAGTAGGTTGGTTGTTCCCATTCGGTGGTGAATTGCCACACCTGCTTTTAGAGTCTTGCTTGCCTTGCTAATGCATGCTTGTTCCAATTTTTAATCTCATGATCATTTGTCCGACTTGGAAGTAAAGATGAAAGGTTTAATAATTATCTTTAAAAAACATTTTTAAATAGTTATTTAAGAATTTTTTTGTTTCAAAAATTTTTTTAAACTAAAGAAAAATCTACATATCTGACCGTCGCACAGATGGGAAAGTCGCGCCAGGCGATCTCGTCGATGACCCGGCGGATGCTCGAGATCCGCAGACGGCTCATGGCAGAGCCTGCCCACTCCACTTTCCGCCTCGCAATAACTTCTTCTCTTCTGCCCCTGGGATCCCATTCTGGAAAAAAAATCGGCATCTGGCACATGAACAACCCTTGTACTTAAATATGTATGTAAATTTTCGCACATGCCTATGAGGTGGCGGCGATGAAGTGGTTGGAAATGAGTGTCTACCGAAGGAAGGCAAGCGAAAGAGGGAGGTACGAGGTCTCTCAGACCATCCCGTGACTTTTATGGACAAATCAGTTAGCTGGGCGACTTTGCTCAGCTGATGGGAACGGCGCTGTGCCTTGCGTCAGACAAAGGGCTCTGCCACGAGGAGTTGCTCAAGGAACTAGACCGATCTTTCCACTTTCCTTCTTCTTCTTCTTCTTTTTTATTCTATCCTTCTCCTCTAGATTGCGTCATCCTTGCTGGCTGGAACGGGAGGGGGAAGCAAACATAGGAATAGCAAAAGTATACTGTATGCGATGATGTGACCTTTGGAACGAAGCGCTGGCATTTTTATGCTTCTTTAACAACTCGGCCTGCTTTAGTTGTTGTTATCCCAATTGTTCAGATAGATTTTCGCATTCTTTCAACATCCAACCAACTGAATATTAAAAAAAATCATACATATCGAATTTCCAGGCGAACTGAAATATCAATAATTTCCATCTGATATTATGTCGAAAATACCTTCGACGAGTCTTGCCTTTGATATATTTAATCATGTTTGGCAATAAACTCCTCTTTCAATAAAGATTAACAAACTCTGCAAAATGCACACGTTCGTCTAAATTTCTTTAAATATTATTTTAAGAAAACCCCTCTCAAGTTGCCTGTCGCTCGGTCGAGAGAGCATGTGAAATTGGAGGGCGGCTATGACCTACCGTAGCTAATTCTCTACCCGCCAGTTTTCACGTTACAATTATTCAGAATGCAATGTAAGAAAATCGCTCAAACTTTCTGGATACATGTTTTACGCCAAGATGAACATGATCAGATAGAGAAAAACTTAGGTTAATCATTCCCCTGATACCTCCTTTAATGTTAGTATCGGGTGAGTAACAGTCATATCTAATTGAAGCATGTATGTAACTAAATAACGTTAGTATTAGAAAGAAAAGAAATAAAATTAAAATTAAATTGCCCGACTATTCTTGAACAAGTTCATTATATGTACGGCAGGGGTGGCGACCGATATCCGGCCCGGACCCGACATAGGCCCCTGCCCCGGCCTCCGAGGTCGGCCCCGAAAGAGGCCTCCAAAGCTGAAAAAAATCAATGTAATGCCTGCGTCGGAGGAAAATTAATCCAAAATTAAGATAAAAAAATCATATGCGCATCACATCTATAATGCATACGAAATAAAGCGGGGCACTACGAATTGGGTTGTGATTTGTTCACCTGGGCCCCCGGGTGAATCTTTGAAACGGTTCTTTCTTTTCGTATTTCTTGAGCAGACGATAATGTTCCGCTCACCTAAACCAACGTATGTCATTCACTTGGTTTATATCTGCTATGTACTCAGAAGTGGCGCACAATAAGACAACTCAGTCTGGTACAAAGGTTGCTTTTTTGTTTGAAATTGAAAAACTATTGTTGCTATTTCTAGTTTGAAGAAATTAATTTGAATTTATTTAAGAACACACAGCAAACCATTTCTTACTATTAAACCCAACAAGGCAATATGTGGCCCAGGGATGAGATATAGGTATGTATGTACAGTTGGATAGATGCACGTCTGAGTTCACTGCCCCGCACGTTTTGAGATATAGAAAATGTTCATTCAAGTCCTCATAGCAAACGAACGAGGCATTTTCTGACGACTAGACCACTTCATCGATTCCTCATAATAGAAAAACCTATATGAACTTTTGAACAAATTCCTAGCTGGTCGATTTTGGCCGGGTCCCCGGGCAGTTTGATTTTTTTTTTGCTTTTCTGGCTGCTGCCTTTCCATGACGTGGCGATTACAACCGATGAAAAATTCGTCACGTTGAAAAATTTTGTGCCGGTGCGAGGTCGATGTTTTCCTTTGTCTGAAATGATTGCCACAGTAACAAATTCGAATAAAAGTTCGGAGCAACTTCACTCATTTTAATTTTCCGAATACTGAATTTCTAAACTCGCTCCATTATTCCAAAGAGTGCAAATTGTGTATATTTACGTATATCAGAGTTTAATTTTATTTCTTTTGATTCTACTACTAACGTTATTTAGTTCCATGCTTCAATTAGATATGACTGTTACTCACCCGATACTAACATTAATGATTAATCACCCAAACGAATCATCGACTGGAAATTTAAATAAATAAAAAAAGATGAATGGATGAGCAAATACATCCATGCCAGTCAGTGCGCGTTCTCCCCTTCATATTGCAGAATATGGGCCACTTCCATGCGACTGGCAAAAGGAGGGGAGCGAGAAGCGGCTGTTTGCCATTCAAGCACGTGGCCTCCCACACTAAACGAGCGTGAGAGGGGTAGAGAGTGGAGAGAAAGAGGGATAAAAGAGGGAGAGAGAAAAGGAAAGAGACAAAGACAGAGAGATGGATAACCGAGGGAGGATGGATAAGAGATTGAGAAGGTGAAAGAGAGCAGAGAAAGAGAGAGAGAGATAGAGAGAGAGAGAGAGATAGAGAGAGAGAGAGAGAGATAGAGAGAGAGAGAGATAGAGAGAGAGAGAGAGAGATAGAGAGAGAGAGAGATAGAGAGAGAGAGAGAGAGAGATAAAGAGAGAGAGAGAGATAGAGAGAGAGAGAGAGATAGAGAGAGAGAGAGAGAGGTTGCAGAGATTTTATGGGCACAACTTTGAACATTCTATGCATTGAACTTTGGCTCCTCAAATGCCCCAATAGCTCAAAATTCCGTTTGAACACCTGAGTGAGATGTTTTGACGTTCCCTGCCAGAAAAGTGTTATTCACGAATGGTGAAAGAAAGTTAAGGGAGAAATATGAGAGAGAAAAGAAGAATACAGCAAAAAACGAGATAGGTAGAGACCGAGAAATAGAAAGAAGAGAAAGATAAAGAGAATGAGAGGGAGAAAGAAAGAGAGTTTGATGAATAGAAATTGGATCACCACGAGGCTGCCACGAAGCCACTACCGACATTCTTCCTTCAACTTTGAAACGTCGCAGAAGTCCGTTATAATGCAAAGGAGAAAGCTTGAGAAAGAACTGCGACGAAGCAATGCATTATTATACTTCAACTGTTCCAAATAGTCGTTTTTTCACACAATAAAGGTTCTGACGATTTCTCAAACGAGATTGTAAAAAAAAACACACCTGTTCGATATATTGGTGCACGCGAGAGAAAAATATGAATCTACGCACAAAAAATCGTTATCGAGCACTCTCTAGCAGATGAACTTGATATTTGCTAATACGTCACATAGCTTAATAAGTCAAAATTTTTCAAGCCTTTTTTAAATTTTTACAAAGATCATTTCTTGACAAGAAAAAGGGTCATTAACGTGCGCTCAAGAATAAAAAGTCGCTTGTCCACATTGAAGGCACCAAATTCGAAAGTCAAAAATAAACGACTTCCTCTTTCCATCATCCATCTCACTTCTATGTACATAGATAGAAGTGAGATGGATGATGGAAAGAGGAAGTCGTTTATTTTTGACTTTCGAATTTGGTGCCTTCAATGTGTACAAGCGACTTTTTATTCTTTAGCGCACGTTCATGATCCTTTTTCTTGTAAAAAAATGATCTTTGTAAAAATTTAAAAAAAAGGTTTTGACATATTAAGCTATGTGACGTATTAGCAAATATCAAGTTCAGCTGCTAGAGAGTGCTCGATAACGGTATTTTTCTCTTGCATGCACCAATATATCGAACAGGTCTGTTTTTTTACAATGTCGTTTGAGAAATCGTCAGAACCTTTAATGTGTGAAAAAACGACTATTTTGGAACAGTAGAAGTATAATAATGAATTTCTTCGTCGCAGTTCTTTCTCATGCTTTCTCCTTTGCATTATAACGGACTTCTGCGACTTCTATGTTTCAAAGTTGAAGGAAGAATGTTGCTAGTGGCTTCGTGGCAGCCTTGTGGTGATCCAATTTCTGTTCATCAAACTCTCTCTCTTGCTCCCTCTCATTCTCTTTATCTTTTTCTCACTTTTTCTAGCCCTGTATTGGATCAATGTAGCCAATAATCTGCTACTATAATTCTGACAGCATACTGAAACAACCCTGAAAATTTCATGAAGTTTCGTTTACGTTGAAGGAAAATATAGCAAAATATCATGGTGTTCGTTTCTTTGTACTGTATATATGCATGTACATATATTAGATAAAAATTTTTTTATTCAAGATCTCATTATCAAAAACAGAATCAAACACACTACCAAACGTGCGGATTGGAAAAAACCAATGTTTTATTTTTTTGAGACAAAATATAAAAAGCAAAGATTGGAGAAATTCGAGGAAAAATTCATAGATCTTTATGCTTATACTAACGTATGATTATGCGGATGAGAAACGAGAAATGACTGAGGTGAGTTAAGGAAAATAAGAAGGTGACCGTATTCGCGAATGTTTACACGCAATGTCACGCCCATAAATAAGTACAATGATTACTGTAAGACGATACTTTAATAGGCGGCCGACGTTGTTCATTCTTTTGTGAAGTTTATGGCCAGTTTCATAATACTTTCTTATTACTACATAGATATAAAATTTTGATAATGACAAATTCTTTTTACCTTTCAATAATTAAAAAATTCATATGAAATAAAATAAATATTTCTGCTAAGAAATTTGACTTTGGTTTCCTTTCAAATGGTGAGAGATTTTTTTCCATTACATAATTGTTAATTTATAACATTGAGAACAACAAGAAAGAGAGCTATTTCGTGAAATAATATCTAAAAATTTAGACGGAACATATGCATTTTGCAGAGTTTGTCAATCTCTATTGAAAGATGAGCTTATTGCCAAAAATGATTAAATATATCAAAGTCAAGATCTTCGACATAAAGTCAGTGGAAATTATTGATAGTTTAGTTCTCCATGAAATTCGATATGTATGATTTTTTAAACATTCAATTTGTTTGATGTTGAAAGAATGCGAAAATCTATCTGAACTATATACAATTGGGTTAACAACGACTAAACCAGGCTGAGCTGTTAAAGAAGCATTAAAATGCCAGCGCTTCGTTCCAAAGGTCACATCATCGCATACAGTATACTTTTGCTATTCCTATGTTTGCTTCCCCCTCCCGTTCCAGCCAGCAAGGATGACGCAATCTAGAGGAGAAGGATAGAATAAAAAAGAAGAAGAAGAAGAAGGAAAGTGGAAAGATCGGTCTAGTTCCTTGAGCAACTCCTCGTGGCAGAGCCCTTTGTCTGACGCAAGGCACAGCGCCGTTCCCATCAGCTGAGCAAAGTCGCCCAGCTAACTGCTTTGCCCATAAAAGTCACGGGATGGTCTGAGGGACCTCGTTCCTCCCTCTTTCGCTTGCCTTACTTCGGTAGACACTCTTTTCCAACCACTTCATCGCCGCCTCCTCATATATTTAAGTTTAAGGGAACTTCAGCAAATGTCTCTGCTTATTCTCTTCTGCATTCTTGTTAAGGGGTGATGTCCCGATAGAAATAGATGGAGGAAGAAAGAGAAATAGAAGAGAGTGATCCGATCTAATTATTGTGCTGCCACAAGATTCCAATCCCGACTCCTTCAAAGTCCTCCATACTTCACTGTAAATTCCTGGACTTCCTGGAGCAATGCTAGCCCCTAATCTATTAATGAAGTGCAAAACATTTGCGAACGAATTACCCGTAAAATTGCAGCCAGCCATGCTTCTTCTTTCTCTGCTGGCTGCTTCATTCCTCACGAGTTGCTGCCTCCACGCCATTCACCCGATAGTTGAGGTTGTTTGAAAAAAAAGTAGCGTTTTTTTTGTTTGCTAAATTTCAGAATAAAAATGCTTGAAAATAGAATTGATAAAACTTTGGACGACAGACTATAGCTATTTAAACGTGGCTTTCGAATTTTTCAAATCATTTGTCCTAATAAAAAAGAAAATGTTTGAGGAGGAAATTGTCGACTTCGTCTCACGGCCAGAGTACCCCCAAAAAATGGAGGACCTCGACACGAAGATGAATGCCGAGCTTCAAATCAGAAGCGACAAGAGAAAGCACGCTCTCGAAGAGCGACTTCAGGTTAATTTCAATATTATTGGTTTGGGAAATCTCGACTACGGAAGACGCTCAATATTAACCATTTGCGGTGAACGGTTCATCATCCTGTAGAAGGAATAACTTGGAGCGTTTTTTTTTATATTGAACATTTAACAAAGTACATGCAGACATCTATGCATTTAGACTATAATCTCTAATAATTTTTTAAACATGCAACCTGCTTAATATTCTTAATATTCTTAATAGAGAGTAGCCGATGCGGGCTTCAAGGCGAACTCGCTTGACAACACCTTCGTTGCTGATCTATATGAACAAGGACGATTGGATGGGGAATATTACGAGGGCGACATCCTTCTCACCCAGTAAAGAATTCATTGTTCAATTAGAAAGATTTTATAATTTCATTATTATTTTCCGATATCTAAGAGACCTACAAAAAATTGATATCCCCAATTTATGAGAGGGAGAAATGAATAAATAATCCAAATATTAATAGGGAGCAGCTAGACGCACTCTCAGTGAAGTCGACTTCCTCTCGCGCTCATCGTCACGTGAGGGGCCAAAAGAAACACGTAAGCCGACTGCCGACCAGAAAGTGGAACACCGTCATTCCCTACTCATTCGATGCCGAATATCGTAAGTGTTTGATAATTCAGCCGCTCCTTTAGACTCCGAATTTAATGATGATTTTCGAAATGTGCAAAACTCATTAGAAAAGATAAACAAGAAAGACGCCTTAGTTAGGGCACCAACTAAGTAAGAACTGATTCACAAAAGTTCCGTTCAGCTGCTTTCGGAAAGGCCGCAATTCGTGAAGGCATCAAGTTCTGGCAGGAAAACACGTGTCTTCGCTTTGAGGTTGGGACAGCAGAGCATTATTAATGATTGTGCAAAAGTCCGATAAATAGGAAGACGCCGAAGGAGCGGAGCGCATCAAATTCATCGATGGTCTCGGCTGTTATTCGTATCTCGGCCGGATTGGCCGCGAACAGGAGATATCGATTGGCACCGGTTGCGCGAATGTTAGTTTTTACTTAGTTGTCACTTGTAAATAAATCGATATTAAGGTCAGTCGATATATGTAAATATATATGTAATCCGTCTACAGTACTCCCGATTCCTTGCTTCTATTTCCAGCCTGGCATCGTGACGCATCAACTTGTACACGTGTTCGGCTTGTTCCACACCCAATCACGACAAGACCGAAACCGCTATGTCATCGTTAATAAGCCGAGTATTTCGGTGCGTCCTGAGTGATTACGGTGGGCTTTGAGATGACAAATGCGAAATGTCGACTTTAGGAGGGCGCTGCGCACAACTTTGACAAAGGCTCGCATGGCGAGCTTGATGACATGTATATTCCTTATGAGTACGGCAGCAACATGCACTTCAACCCTTATAGGTTTCTTTCTGCTTTCGTCTGGTATCTGAGAAAAACATTTGCATTTCTATAAATCAATCAATAATACCAATGGAATTCTCTGCAGTTTCACGAACGACCAGAAGACGCCGACTCTCGTTTCCACCGACAGCCACTTTCAGTACTCGATGGGCGTTCGAATGCCGACTTTCTATGATGTTCTTCTCGTCAATCGATATTATGAATGTTTCGGTAGGCGTGTTCTTTTTCGATGGGAAAATGTGAAGGAAAAGATATAAAAGAAAGGAAAAGCAAAGTGTCCATGCTTTAAATAATAGTCAAATGAATGTTCCTCAGAAGCCAACTGCGGCAGTGAGGAAGTGAAATGTGAAAATAGCGGCGTGCAGGATGTGAACGCGTGCAGCGAGTGCCTCTGCCCGACCGGCTACGGTGGGCCGACCTGCGCGGAGATTGTTGGTCATTTTTAGGATTTTTAAATTTATAATTAAGAGAGAAGTTAAGCGATCATTTATTTATATTTATTAATTTCCATGTTTCTCGTCTGGAGAAATGAAATTTCTCCACAAGTCACGCAAAGTTGCCTTCTATTATAGGACTCGAAATTCGAGATGTTTGCTGCCGAAGAGGAGGACAGGTCAATGACTCTAGTGGTTGGGAACAGTGGAAACAGTGCTGTGGGTTTGAACTTCCCGAAGAGAACTTCTCAGTGAGTCTAATGGCTGGGGACAGCGATCCGAGCCTCCTTGAAGTTCCCGAAGAGAACTTCTATGTCATTCAGGTTCAGAGCAGTATTTTGAATCATGCGCGCTATTCACATGCCAACCTTTGAGGCGCCACCTGGTAGGCGAGAAGTGACAATAACCGCCGTTGAAGTCAGACTGAGGGCACCCGACTGTATGTACGGCGGCGCCGTGATCTGGACTGCGAAAGATACTCGATTGGCCGGGTTCAAGTAAGTAAACCGATCAATTATGGGGAACAAGCAGTATATTGAGATTACTATATCTTCAAAATATATTTGTTCAGATTTTGCGCGAAAGAGCAGACGGAACCTCGTTATGTCTCGGAGGGCGAGCAGGTCTTCTTCTGCATCTGGAGCAGTTATGGCAAAACAAGTCTTAACATCACATATCGACTTGATTATGTCTTTGAAGAATAGTACCTCCCTCCCTTCCAATATTACGTTCCATGGGATGAATTGATGGCAAATTCATTCAAAATTGTGGTAAAACAGATATTGTAGTGATGATTCCATTGAATTCGAGCTTTGATTCTTTTTTTAGAACAAAATGTTGTTATGAAACTTTTCGTGTCCCGCATAGAAAAATAGTAACTCTCCCTTTATTGCTAGTAGAACCTCTCACTCTAATAGTGCCCCTCCATCGCTTCTCTATTAGCAACTGTTGTATGTACATATGACGTGATTTGCGAGAGAATCAAAATGTCTGGGGCCCTTGAAAAATCATCATCTCCGATTTTGCTTAAAAGAAGTTTATTAGTAAATTCGGACCCGGAGAATCGATTGGGATGGGTTTTGAAGCTTAAAAATTTCGTTTTGAAAAGTTATGAGGAGTTGAAAAGAAGTTTTTGAAGCAGTCGAGTAGGGCGCATGTTTATGAACATTTCTTCTCGCACAGTAAAGTAATAAACTTGAAAATTTTAATATAGATAGAAAAGATATTGCCCAAACGAACTGTTAAGATAGATTTTGAAAATTTGTCAATATCGATTTTTTACGTGTTCTCAAATTCAATGACGAATGAACGCGTTAGAATGCAAAATCGGGAGACCATTTTGTATCTTTCGTATAGAGCATAAAAACGGCTTTCGAATGATATATAGGATGTTCCATCCGAGCCTCCTTGAAGTTCCCGAAGAGAACTTCTATGTCATTCAGGTTCAGAGCAGTATTTTGAATCATGCGCGCTATTCACATGCCAACCTTTGAGGCGCCACCTGGTAGGCGAGAAGTGACAATAACCGCCGTTGAAGTCAGACTGAGGGCACCCGACTGTCTGTACGGCGGCGCCGTGATCTGGACTGCGAAAGATACTCGATTGGCCGGGTTCAAGTAAGTAAACCGATCAATTATGGGGAACAAGCAGTATATTGAGATTACTATATCTTCAAAATATATTTGTTCAGATTTTGCGCGAAAGAGCAGACGGAACCTCGTTATGTCTCGGAGGGCGAGCAGGTCTTCTTCAGCATCTGGAGCAGTTATGGCAAAACAAGTCTTAACATCACATATCGACTTGATTATGTCTTTGAAGAATAGTACCTCCCTCCCTTCCAATATTACGTTACATGGGATGAATTGATGGCAAATTCATTCAAAATTGTGGTAAAACAGATATTGTAGTGATGATTCCATTGAATTCGAGCTTTGATTCTTTTTTTAGAACAAAATGTTGTTATGAAACTTTTCGTGTCCCGCATAGAAAAATAGTAACTCTCCCTTTATTGCTAGTAGAACCTCTCACTCTAATAGTGCCCCTCCATCGCTTATCTATTAGCAACTGTTGTATGTACATATGACGTGATTTGCGAGAGAATCAAAATGTCTGGGGCCCTTGAAAAATCATCATCTCCGATTTTGCTTAAAAGAAGTTTATTGGTAAATTCAGACCCGGAGAATCGATTGGGATGGGTTTTGAACCTTAAAAATTTCGTTTTGAAAAGTTATGAGGAGTTGAAAAGAAGTTTTTGAAGCAGTCGAGTAGTGTACGGCGGCGCCGTGATCTGGACTGCGAAAGATACTCGATTGGCCGGGTTCAAGTAAGTAAACCGATCAATTATGGGGAACAAGCAGTATATTGAGATTACTATATCTTCAAAATATATTTGTTCAGATTTTGCGCGAAAGAGCAGACGGAACCTCGTTATGTCTCGGAGGTCGAGCAGGTCTTCTTCAGCATCTGGAGCAGTTATGGCAAAACAAGTCTTAACATCACATATCGACTTGATTATGTCTTTGAAGAATAGTACCTCCCTCCCTTCCAATATTACGTTACATGGGATGAATTGATGGCAAATTCATTCAAAATTGTGGTAAAACAGATATTGTAGTGATGATTCCATTGAATTCGAGCTTTGATTCTTTTTTTAGAACAAAATGTTGTTATGAAACTTTTCGTGTCCCGCATAGAAAAATAGTAACTCTCCCTTTATTGCTAGTAGAACCTCTTACTCTAATAGTGCCCCTCCATCGCTTATCTATTAGCAACTGTTGTATGTACATATGACGTGATTTGCGAGAGAATCAAAATGTCTGGGGCCCTTGAAAAATCATCATCTCCGATTTTGCTTAAAAGAAGTTTATTGGTAAATTCAGACCCGGAGAATCGATTGGGATGGGTTTTGAAGCTTAAAAATTTCGTTTTGAAAAGTTATGAGGAGTTGAAAAGAAGTTTTTGAAGCAGTCGAGTAGGGCGCATGTTTATGAACATTTCTTCTCGCACAGTAAAGTAATAAACTTGAAAATTTTAATATAGATAGAAAAGATATTGCCCAAACGAACTGTTAAGATAGATTTTGAAAATTTGTCAATATCGATTTTTTACGTGTTCTCAAATTCAATGACGAATGAACGCGTTAGAATGCAAAATCGGGAGACCATTTTGTATCTTTCGTATAGAGCATAAAAACGGCTTTCGAATGATATATAGGATGTTCCATTTTGAGGAACTCTTGCGTCTTTTGTATGCGAATATGTCATATGCCACTGTGAAAACCCGCGCCGAATCGCGGCGCGACTGCGAAAACTAGCGCCGAATCGCGGCGCGACGCGATATTGGCCACATTCGAATATTTATTTTTTATGCATCTAATGCTATTTTGCTTTTCATGTCTCTTTTAACTTTATTAAGACAATTATGCTAATTTTTGAACAAAAAATACACTTTTCAGCCAAATATTAACGAATTTACTCATCTCCACAAAAGGAGACCTAGTTGTCGTGAAAGTATGTTAAATTTGCTACAAAACAATCTTAAAACGAAAATTAAAGATAGCTCTTTTTCGCTACAAATCAAAAAGCGACTCAAACCAGATACAACATTATGCATAAACACCAATCACGAGGTTCACCACGGTTTTCTGTTGGAATATTCCAATTTTACTGTTCGAATATTCCAATTCACACCATGAAAATCGGTGGTGAACCTGGTGAATTGGTGTATATGCATAATGTTGTATCTTTTTGAGTGGTTTTTTTGATTTGTAGCGAAAAAGAGCTATCTTTAATTTTCGTTTTAAGAATGTTGTTTTGTAGCTAATCTAACATACTTTCACGACAGCTAGGTCTCTTTTTGTGGAGATGAGTGAATTCGTTAATATTTGGCTGAAAAGTGTTTTTTTTTTCAAAAATGAGCCTAATTGTCTTAATAAAGTTAAAAGAGACATTAAAAACAAAATATCATTAGATGCATAAAAAAATAAATATTCAAATGCGGCACAGCGATTCGGCACTGGTTTTCGCAGTCACGCCGCGATTCGGCGCGTGTTTTCACAGTTGCATATGACATATTCGCATACAAAAGACGCAAGAGTTCCTCAAAATGGAACATCGTATATATCATTCGAAAGTGCTTTTTATGATCTACCCGATAGGTACAAAATGGTCTGCCGATTTTGCAATTTAACGCGTTTATTCGTCATTGAATTTGAGAACACGTAAAATATCGATAATTAAAAAATTTCAAATTCCATCTTGACAGTTCATTTTAGCAATATCTTCTCTATCTATATTAAAATTTTCACGTTTATTGCTTTACTGGGCGAGTAGAAATGTTCATAAACATGCGCACAACTCGAGCACCCCAAAAAGCAGCGCAGTTTTTCAACTCTTCATAACTTCTAAAAGAGACATTTTTAAGCATCGGGAACCATTCCGATCGATTCTACGGGTCTGAATTTACCTATAAACAACTATTAAGCGAAATATGAGATGATGATTTTTCTAGGGCCCCAGCCCTTTTGGCAAATTTTGATTCTCTCGCAAATCGCGTCATATGTATGTATGTATCTCTCATCACAGGGTCACATATTGCTTTGTTGGGTTTAATTGTAAGATAGTGTTTGCTGTGTCATCTTAAATAAATTGTTTCTGCAATATTATCTTCGATAAATTCAAATTCATTTCGTCAGGCTAGAAATTGCAACAAAAAGTTTTTCAATAGCAAAAAAATAACCTTCGTACCAGACTGAGTTGAATTATTGTGAGCCACATTTGTGTACATAGCAAAACAAAGTGAATATTTGCTTCGGATATGGACTCGGACATACATTTGTTCAGATGACCGAAACATTATCGTCTGCTCAAGGAATTCGAAAAGAAAGAACTGTTTCAAAGATTCACCATTATGTGTATGTAAATATAATGAACTTGTTCAAGAATGGTTAAAATGCAGTGTTTTCTCTAATAGTACCCCCCCCCCCATTATTAGAACCCAAGGTTGGGCCCGGCCCTAGAGGGCCCTGGAAATTAGGCCCGCCCGGCCCTTGGAGCGGGCGGCGTGCAGGTCTGCTTTCAAGTAAGCGGAACTCCCAGACCTGGTCTCTTTGCAATGCTCGCCCTCTTTTGTTTCGATCTCGATTCGCCGATCTTTACTATCCTTTCCGGGCCACCGAGAACCTCTGAAGGAATTATAGAAATCAGCGATTGTTGCTTTCGCGATTCCGCCACTTATCTGAAATTAAGCCACTCATAGATTTCGACATTTTTACACAATTCGAGAAATAGGAAAAATTATGTGAAAGATCAGTTCGACTAAAAAATTGTGTCACGTGTCTTCGCTTTGAGGTTGGGACAGCAGAGCATTATTAATGATTGTGCAAAAGTCCGATAAATAGGAAGACGCCGAAGGAGCGGAGCGCATCAAATTCATCGATGGTCTCGGCTGTTATTCGTATCTCGGCCGGATTGGCCGCGAACAGGAGATATCGATTGGCACCGGTTGCGCGAATGTTAGTTTTTACTTAGTTGTCACTTGTAAATAAATCGATATTAAGGTCAGTCGATATATGTAAATATATATGTAATCCGTCTACAGTACTCCCGATTCCTTGCTTCTATTTCCAGCCTGGCATCGTGACGCATCAACTTGTACACGTGTTCGGCTTGTTCCACACCCAATCACGACAAGACCGAAACCGCTATGTCATCGTTAATAAGCCGAGTATTTCGGTGCGTCCTGAGTGATTACGGTGGGCTTTGAGATGACAAATGCGAAATGTCGACTTTAGGAGGGCGCTGCGCACAACTTTGACAAAGGCTCGCATGGCGAGCTTGATGACATGTATATTCCTTATGTGTACGGCAGCAACATGCACTTCAACCCTTATAGGTTTCTTTCTGCTTTCGTCTGGTATCTGAGAAAAACATTTGCATTTCTATAAATCAATCAATAATACCAATGGAATTCTCTGCAGTTTCACGAACGACCAGAAGACGCCGACTCTCGTTTCCACCGACAGCCACTTTCAGTACTCGATGGGCGTTCGAATGCCGACTTTCTATGATGTTCTTCTCGTCAATCGATATTATGAATGTTTCGGTAGGCGTGTTCTTTTTCGATGGGAAAATGTGAAGGAAAAGATATAAAAGAAAGGAAAAGCAAAGTGTCCATGCTTTAAATAATAGTCAAATGAGTGTTCCTCAGAAGCCAACTGCGGCAGTGAGGAAGTGAAATGTGAAAATAGCGGCGTGCAGGATGTGAACGCGTGCAGCGAGTGCCTCTGCCCGACCGGCTACGGTGGGCCGACCTGCGCGGAGATTGTTGGTCATTTTTAGGATTTTTAAATCTATAATTAAGAGAGAAGTTAAGCGATCATTTATTTATATTTATTAATTTCCATGTTTCTCGTCTGGAGAAATGAAATTTCTCCACAAGTCACGCAAAGTTGCCTTCTATTATAGGACTCGAAATTCGAGATGTTTGCTGCCGAAGAGGAGGACAGGTCAATGACTCTAGTGGTTGGGAACAGTGGAAACAGTGCTGTGGGTTTGAACTTCCCGAAGAGAACTTCTCAGTGAGTCTAATGGCTGGGGACAGCGATCCGAGCCTCCTTGAAGTTCCCGAAGAGAACTTCTATGTCATTCAGGTTCAGAGCAGTATTTTGAATCATGCGCGCTATTCACATGCCAACCTTTGAGGCGCCACCTGGTAGGCGAGAAGTGACAATAACCGCCGTTGAAGTCAGACTGAGGGCACCCGACTGTATGTACGGCGGCGCCGTGATCTGGACTGCGAAAGATACTCGATTGGCCGGGTTCAAGTAAGTAAACCGATCAATTATGGGGAACAAGCAGTATATTGAGATTACTATATCTTCAAAATATATTTGTTCAGATTTTGCGCGAAAGAGCAGACGGAACCTCGTTATGTCTCGGAGGGCGAGCAGGTCTTCTTCAGCATCTGGAGCAGTTATGGCAAAACAAGTCTTAACATCACATATCGACTTGATTATGTCTTTGAAGAATAGTACCTCCCTCCCTTCCAATATTACGTTCCATGGGATGAATTGATGGCAAATTCATTCAAAATTGTGGTAAAACAGATATTGTAGTGATGATTCCATTGAATTCGAGCTTTGATTCTTTTTTTAGAACAAAATGTTGTTATGAAACTTTTCGTGTCCCGCATAGAAAAATAGTAACTCTCCCTTTATTGCTAGTAGAACCTCTCACTCTAATAGTGCCCCTCCATCGCTTATCTATTAGCAACTGTTGTATGTACATATGACGTGATTTGCGAGAGAATCAAAATGTCTGGGGCCCTTGAAAAATCATCATCTCCGATTTTGCTTAAAAGAAGTTTATTAGTAAATTCGGACCCGGAGAATCGATTGGGATGGGTTTTGAAGCTTAAAAATTTCGTTTTGAAAAGTTATGAGGAGTTGAAAAGAAGTTTTTGAAGCAGTCGAGTAGGGCGCATGTTTATGAACATTTCTTCTCGCACAGTAAAGTAATAAACTTGAAAATTTTAATATAGATAGAAAAGATATTGCCCAAACGAACTGTTAAGATAGATTTTGAAAATTTGTCAATATCGATTTTTTACGTGTTCTCAAATTCAATGACGAATGAACGCGTTAGAATGCAAAATCGGGAGACCATTTTGTATCTTTCGTATAGAGCATAAAAACGGCTTTCGAATGATATATAGGATGTTCCATCCGAGCCTCCTTGAAGTTCCCGAAGAGAACTTCTATGTCATTCAGGTTCAGAGCAGTATTTTGAATCATGCGCGCTATTCACATGCCAACCTTTGAGGCGCCACCTGGTAGGCGAGAAGTGACAATAACCGCCGTTGAAGTCAGACTGAGGGCACCCGACTGTCTGTACGGCGGCGCCGTGATCTGGACTGCGAAAGATACTCGATTGGCCGGGTTCAAGTAAGTAAACCGATCAATTATGGGGAACAAGCAGTATATTGAGATTACTATATCTTCAAAATATATTTGTTCAGATTTTGCGCGAAAGAGCAGACGGAACCTCGTTATGTCTCGGAGGGCGAGCAGGTCTTCTTCAGCATCTGGAGCAGTTATGGCAAAACAAGTCTTAACATCACATATCGACTTGATTATGTCTTTGAAGAATAGTACCTCCCTCCCTTCCAATATTACGTTACATGGGATGAATTGATGGCAAATTCATTCAAAATTGTGGTAAAACAGATATTGTAGTGATGATTCCATTGAATTCGAGCTTTGATTCTTTTTTTAGAACAAAATGTTGTTATGAAACTTTTCGTGTCCCGCATAGAAAAATAGTAACTCTCCCTTTATTGCTAGTAGAACCTCTCACTCTAATAGTGCCCCTCCATCGCTTATCTATTAGCAACTGTTGTATGTACATATGACGTGATTTGCGAGAGAATCAAAATGTCTGGGGCCCTTGAAAAATCATCATCTCCGATTTTGCTTAAAAGAAGTTTATTGGTAAATTCAGACCCGGAGAATCGATTGGGATGGGTTTTGAACCTTAAAAATTTCGTTTTGAAAAGTTATGAGGAGTTGAAAAGAAGTTTTTGAAGCAGTCGAGTAGTGTACGGCGGCGCCGTGATCTGGACTGCGAAAGATACTCGATTGGCCGGGTTCAAGTAAGTAAACCGATCAATTATGGGGAACAAGCAGTATATTGAGATTACTATATCTTCAAAATATATTTGTTCAGATTTTGCGCGAAAGAGCAGACGGAACCTCGTTATGTCTCGGAGGTCGAGCAGGTCTTCTTCAGCATCTGGAGCAGTTATGGCAAAACAAGTCTTAACATCACATATCGACTTGATTATGTCTTTGAAGAATAGTACCTCCCTCCCTTCCAATATTACGTTACATGGGATGAATTGATGGCAAATTCATTCAAAATTGTGGTAAAACAGATATTGTAGTGATGATTCCATTGAATTCGAGCTTTGATTCTTTTTTTAGAACAAAATGTTGTTATGAAACTTTTCGTGTCCCGCATAGAAAAATAGTAACTCTCCCTTTATTGCTAGTAGAACCTCTTACTCTAATAGTGCCCCTCCATCGCTTATCTATTAGCAACTGTTGTATGTACATATGACGTGATTTGCGAGAGAATCAAAATGTCTGGGGCCCTTGAAAAATCATCATCTCCGATTTTGCTTAAAAGAAGTTTATTGGTAAATTCAGACCCGGAGAATCGATTGGGATGGGTTTTGAAGCTTAAAAATTTCGTTTTGAAAAGTTATGAGGAGTTGAAAAGAAGTTTTTGAAGCAGTCGAGTAGGGCGCATGTTTATGAACATTTCTTCTCGCACAGTAAAGTAATAAACTTGAAAATTTTAATATAGATAGAAAAGATATTGCCCAAACGAACTGTTAAGATAGATTTTGAAAATTTGTCAATATCGATTTTTTACGTGTTCTCAAATTCAATGACGAATGAACGCGTTAGAATGCAAAATCGGGAGACCATTTTGTATCTTTCGTATAGTGCATAAAAACGGCTTTCGAATGATATATAGGATGTTCCATTTTGAGGAACTCTTGCGTCTTTTGTATGCGAATATGTCATATGCCACTGTGAAAACCCGCGCCGAATCGCGGCGCGACTGCGAAAACTAGCGCCGAATCGCGGCGCGACGCGATATTGGCCACATTCGAATATTTATTTTTTATGCATCTAATGCTATTTTGCTTTTCATGTCTCTTTTAACTTTATTAAGACAATTATGCTAATTTTTGAACAAAAAATACACTTTTCAGCCAAATATTAACGAATTTACTCATCTCCACAAAAAGAGACCTAGTTGTCGTGAAAGTATGTTAAATTTGCTACAAAACAATCTTAAAACGAAAATTAAAGATAGCTCTTTTTCGCTACAAATCAAAAAGCGACTCAAACCAGATACAACATTATGCATAAACACCAATCACGAGGTTCACCACGGTTTTCTGTTGGAATATTCCAATTTTACTGTTCGAATATTCCAATTCACACCATGAAAATCGGTGGTGAACCTGGTGAATTGGTGTATATGCATAATGTTGTATCTTTTTGAGTGGTTTTTTTGATTTGTAGCGAAAAAGAGCTATCTTTAATTTTCGTTTTAAGAATGTTGTTTTGTAGCTAATCTAACATACTTTCACGACAGCTAGGTCTCTTTTTGTGGAGATGAGTGAATTCGTTAATATTTGGCTGAAAAGTGTTTTTTTTTTCAAAAATGAGCCTAATTGTCTTAATAAAGTTAAAAGAGACATTAAAAACAAAATATCATTAGATGCATAAAAAAATAAATATTCAAATGCGGCACAGCGATTCGGCACTGGTTTTCGCAGTCACGCCGCGATTCGGCGCGTGTTTTCACAGTTGCATATGACATATTCGCATACAAAAGACGCAAGAGTTCCTCAAAATGGAACATCGTATATATCATTCGAAAGTGCTTTTTATGATCTACCCGATAGGTACAAAATGGTCTGCCGATTTTGCAATTTAACGCGTTTATTCGTCATTGAATTTGAGAACACGTAAAATATCGATAATTAAAAAATTTCAAATTCCATCTTGACAGTTCATTTTAGCAATATCTTCTCTATCTATATTAAAATTTTCACGTTTATTGCTTTACTGGGCGAGTAGAAATGTTCATAAACATGCGCACAACTCGAGCACCCCAAAAAGCAGCGCAGTTTTTCAACTCTTCATAACTTCTAAAAGAGACATTTTTAAGCATCGGGAACCATTCCGATCGATTCTACGGGTCTGAATTTACCTATAAACAACTATTAAGCGAAATATGAGATGATGATTTTTCTAGGGCCCCAGCCCTTTTGGCAAATTTTGATTCTCTCGCAAATCGCGTCATATGTATGTATGTACCTCTCATCACAGGGTCACATATTGCTTTGTTGGGTTTAATTGTAAGATAGTGTTTGCTGTGTCATCTTAAATAAATTGTTTCTGCAATATTATCTTCGATAAATTCAAATTCATTTCGTCAGGCTAGAAATTGCAACAAAAAGTTTTTCAATAGCAAAAAAATAACCTTCGTACCAGACTGAGTTGAATTATTGTGAGCCACATTTGTGTACATAGCAAAACAAAGTGAATATTTGCTTCGGATATGGACTCGGACATACATTTGTTCAGATGACCGAAACATTATCGTCTGCTCAAGGAATTCGAAAAGAAAGAACTGTTTCAAAGATTCACCATTATGTGTATGTAAATATAATGAACTTGTTCAAGAATGGTTAAAATGCAGTGTTTTCTCTAATAGTACCCCCCCCCCCCCATTATTAGAACCCAAGGTTGGGCCCGGCCCTAGAGGGCCCTGGAAATTAGGCCCGCCCGGCCCTTGGAGCGGGCGGCGTGCAGGTCTGCTTTCAAGTAAGCGGAACTCCCAGACCTGGTCTCTTTGCAATGCTCGCCCTCTTTTGTTTCGATCTCGATTCGCCGATCTTTACTATCCTTTCCGGGCCACCGAGAACCTCTGAAGGAATTATAGAAATCAGCGATTGTTGCTTTCGCGATTCCGCCACTTATCTGAAATTAAGCCACTCATAGATTTCGAAATTTTTACACAATTCGAGAAATAGGAAAAATTATGTGAAAGATCAGTTCGACTAAAAAATTGTGACATGAACTCTACCAAATTTGATTATATAAGCCGACTGAAGTTTGCGAGAACACTCTTTTCATAAAGAAGTTCTGCAGGCTGTTACTACGATTCAGTGAAGACTTACTGCCTACTTTGGCTATCATAAATCTTTTAAAAAGTAACCAATGTTTTAATTCGCTCTCTTTTAATTCATCTTTTTCGCCTTAAATTCTTTGGAACGCCCTTTATTTATGCATACCATAGTGAGACGTGGTAATGAAATTTATGAGTGGAAATAAATATAATTAAATGAGAATTCATTTCCATGAGACGCCTATAATTCGTTGGAAAGCCTACACTAGAATAGAGCCACGGTCTGATAGTGAAATGCATTTGTGCAAAGTGTAGTATGAATGATCCGTCTCAAAAGCGAACGTGACGAACGTTTGCGCAGGCGGCGCAACGTAATGGCGAGTCTCACTTCCCACCGCCCCCCCCCCCCCTCCCCGGCCCAAAACACTTGAGAAAGCAAGGATCAGTTCGAATGATTCCCATTTTGGTTAGACTGATGATAAGCGTTGCATGGGGGCCGAGTCTACCGATGTGAGCGAATCAAGAGGAACGAGCCCTGGAGATTGGAGAGGATTGGAGAGAAAGAATGTCTTTAATAAACAAAAAACTATTAGCACAGTAGAAATGTGATTAATGAATTTTTTACTCGACGACCTCTCTCATATCGTTTTTGGTATCGACTTTTCTTTTTGTCTCGATTCTGCGAGTTCAATGTCTGAAAGCACAAGTAGTTGATTGAGTGGAGCTGAAGGAACATTGTTGCCAGCTTCAATGGCTTCGTGGTTGCGTGACGTGGAATTCACAAGAAAATACATGAATGAATGCAAACATTGCCGAATAATGTTCACGGTCGTTTTTACATCTTCCTCTTGAATAATAATTTTCATCGAACATATGTAGACTGAAACGGATGACTGAAAGAGGAAGTTGCTTATTTTTAGACATTCGAAGTTGGTGACTTCAAGGCGACTTTTAACGCTTTGGTGCATGTTCATGGCATCGTGCAAAATTGTCTAAAAAAAATATGTTTGAAACATTCTGGTCATTCTGACATATTACATTCAGGTATGTGTATTAGCAATATCAACTTTTTAAATAAATACATATGTATCTTTCGCTTGCATGATTTCTATCGTGCACCAATATATCGAACAGGTGTGGTTTTAGAATATCGTTTGAGAAATCGTCATAACCTTTATTGTGTGAAAAAAGCGACTACTTTGGAACAGTAAAAGTATATTAATGAATTTTTTCATCTCAGATCTCTCTCATGTTTTCGCCTTTGCATGTTCTGCGATTTCTATGTTTCAAAGTTGAAGGAAGCATTTTGCCAGCTCCAATGGCTTCGTGGCAGCCTCGTGGTGATCCAATTTGTATTCATCAAACTCTCTTTCTCGCTCTCTCGCTCATTCTCTTTATCCCTCTCTCTCTTGCTCATTCTCTTTATTTCTCTCTAATTTCTATATCTCGGTCTATAACTATCTCGTTTTCGCTATATTATTCTTTTCTCTCTCATATTTCTTCCTTTACTTTCTTCCACCATTCGTCGTGAAAACACTTTTCTAGCAAGCAACGTTCAAAACACCTCAGTCAGGTGTTCAAACGGAATTTTCAGCTATCGCAGCAATTGTGGGGCCAAAGATCAATGCATTAAAGAGGCCAATTTAATCATGCTCTGCTGGACGGAAAAGAAATGTCAAATTCTATTTGTCTTTCTTTCCAGCCTCGAAACAACTTTAATGTTACTTTCCTTGTCCGTTTAGGAAGAAGTGATTTGGGCCGGTGAAGAAATTTGTTCAGAGTTGTGCTCATAAAATAAACATGGCCATAGTTAGACTGATCTCTGCAACATCTCTCTCTATCTCTCTCTTTCCCCTTCTCAATCTCTTATCCACACTCTTTCGGTTATCTCTCTCTCTCTCTCTTTCTTTCTCTCTCTCTTTCTCTCTCTCTTTCTCTGCTCTCTTTCTCTAGAGACCGCAAGTGGAAGCGGATCGGCCGCCCGCTCCTCCTCCTTCGCCACGCCAGACTCCCTCTCCTGTCTGTTCTCATCTAATCGTAATTCTATCAAAATCGCAATCGTTCGATCTTTTTTACGCCACAAGTCACCCACATGGGCAACAAATTCAGGATTACCCCTCAAAACGCGACACACTTTACAAAGGCGACTGGTTTCATGCCTGCTTAAAATTAAGAGAGCTTCTCTGTAAGAGTCGAGCATGCGCTTAAGGCAGCCTGCCCCGGGAAAATTGTTTTCGAATTCATTAACGGAAAACATTTTGCTTATACAACTCGACCCGCTCTTTTTAATGAGACTAATTTCATCATCATCCGATTTTTTCACTTCGGGATACACTACCGTAACCCTAAAAATTCATTGAGCCATAAATCCGTTCAAAATCTGTTTTGAGAAACGATGTACATATCATTCAATAGCATTTCGAAAGCTCTTCAAATTTCATCTAGGAACATGTTTTACGAAAATTTTATTTTGGCCGAGAAAATTGGCGTTAAATTATTTGAAGGGACGACACGCCACTTTCTGCTCATTTCTACACTCTGTAACCTAGATAGAAAGAAAGAGCGTGAAATTTGCTATCAAATAATCACCATTCAAGAAAAATCCGAGCGTACCAATGTTTTCTATGACGCGAGCAATGCGCGCGAGTCGGTCAAAATGACACATTTTCGGCCGCCGAGGCACCGTGCAAGCGCATTCATCGATCCATAACTACGCTCAATGTCAATATTACAAAATCGTTAGCATATCATCTAAGAGCTCTCACAGAGATCTTCAAATGCTACATACATACTTTTATTGAAAAGTTTATATTTCTATGGAAAATTTCGTTCTATACTATAAGAAGGCTTTAAAAACTACTTTACTAACATTTCCGCACTTCCAAACATACATCATAAGAAAGAGCGTGAAATTTTCTACAAGATAGACCCCTTTCACTAAACTTTCAAGCCTATAATGTTTTGTTATAAGTCATAAGAGTAGGTAAAGTAGCGTCACTGTCCTTTCGCCCAAGAATTTCATTGTTTTGGTTATTCGAATTGGAATATTCCAATATTTTTTTTCGTTGAAAAATTGTGCTAAGCTGATGCCCAATTCTTATCAGTTATAACAAAACATTATAGGCTTGAAAGTTTAGTGAAAGGGGTCTATCTTGTAGCAAATTTCACGCTCTTTCTTATGATGTATGTTTGGAAGTACAGAAATGTTAGTAAAGTGGTTTTTAAAGCCTTCTTCTAGTACAGAACGAAATTTTCCATAGAAATATAAACTTTTCATTAAAAGTATGTATGTAGCATTTGAAGATCTCTGTGAGAGCTCTTAGATGATATGCTAACGATTTTGTAATATTAACATTGAGCGTAGTTATGGATCGATGAATGCGCTTGCACGGTGCCTCGGCGGCCGAAAATGTGCCATTTTGACCGACTCGCGCGCATTGCTCGCGTCATAGCAAAAATTGGTACGCTCGGATTTTTCTTGAATGGTGATTATTTCATAGCAAATTTCACGCTCTTTCTTTCTATCTAGGTCCCAGAGTGTAGAAATGACCATAAATTGCTGTATCGACCCTTCAAATAATTTAACGCCAATTTTCTAGGCCAAAATAAAATTTTCATAATACATGTCACTAGATGAAATTTGAAGAGCTTTTGAAATGCTATTGAATGATATGTACATCGTTTCTCAAAACAGATTTTGAACGGATTTATGGCTCAATGCATTTTCAGGGTTACGGTAGTGTATCCCGAAGGGAAAAAATCGGATGATGATGAAATTAGTCTCATTAAATAGAGCGGGTCGAGTTGTATAAGCAAAATGTTTTCCGTTAATGAATTCGATAACAATTTTCCCGGGGCAGGCTGCGCTCGAAGCTTACGGATGTGCTCTCTTAACTGAAAAACGACTTCTTCGAAGCGCTGTATTAAAAAATAAAATAAAAATTCTTTCGCTTCAAAAGTCTTCATACAACCTGTTAGACAAATAAATTTCAGGTTAGAGAAGAGTGAAAAAGGCCGAGATGGGAGAAGGCTGAGGTTTGTAGGGAAGAGAAGAACTGATGGAAGAGAGTCACTACACTGACATTCTTTCATGGTATTACCGGTAATTCACTGTTACATTTTATCAACTTTGCTGTTGTTATTCCTGAAGAATACAGTTGTTATGCCGGAGTTAAGATTTTTTACACCACAAATATCTGATCACAAGGGGATGAAATCACTCGTGAACTATAGATAGGTTAGTCCCGAGGATCCGAAGCAAAAATACGAGCCGTGAACGGTGAAAGTGGAGAGAGGAGAGAGAGGTAAACAAGTGAAGGCATTTCACTCCATTTCTGTTCTTGGAAGTTTTTTGTTGCACTTTACATGACATCTTCTTGTTCTTCTGAAGTAAGAGACATTTACATTACACGGAAATTATGTCATGCAGAAATCCTCGTAGAACTTGAAAGAGAAAATAATAGCTGTGACAAACTTTTATTCAGCAAATGCCAACTGTTGAATATCACAAATTGGCCAAAATTTTAGCTACTCGTGCTAAAGTTGGAGTTACGAAAGGAGCGTGAAGCGTTTTCCAGCCTCTTGCGCATTAGACGTGGGAAGAAAGTGAACAGGAATTCTTCTCTGAAAAGAAAAAAATATTTCTTGTTCAGAAGAAGACAAAGACGTTAAAGAGTGAGAGAGAATGGCAGAGACATGAGCAGGTTTTGATTTAAAAAACAAATGCAAAAGTGTGTCGAACATATGCATGTATTGATCTTTGATGCCTTCCAACCAAGAAGAAGAATAAGAGCAGAGGAACAACTGAGATTAAGATCCTAATCTGTTTTTTTTACTTATGCAAAAAATAGGCAAACGAAATCAAAAAAGCTGTCATAATCCAGAAAGAAAAATAAGTTTTTTTAAACCTGAAAACGCGTAGAAAGAGCATAGAAGAGATCGGATTGAAGAAGTTGGACAAGAAGATCGAGCACGACAGGAAAGTCCACAATGCGTCAGGGACAGCGATGCCTGGGAGGCATTCATTTAATAAATAATTTTTATAGTAGCTATTTCCTAAACAATCTCTGCAGCACATTGAGAGAGCTGTAGCTGGCCACGGGGGTGGGGGAGGCTTTAAAATGCCGAAGAATATGTCTAAATCCCTGAATTTTATCTATAAAGACGCACGAAACACAACCGTAATCTATGGATTTTCCTGAGCATTGTAGTCGCGTTTAAAAAAAAATTCGAAAACTCTTGTAACAAGCCAAAAATCTCAAGAATAGGCTTTTGCCTGGTACAATTGTTTTCGAAATTTAATTAAGAGAGGATGTCAGTAAGACTCGAGCAGGGCCCTATTATGACCTGCCCTAGGAATTTTTTTTCGAATTTCTTAACCAAAATTGATTATGGTCTACAACTCGACGTGGTGAACACAATAGGCTGAATTTCAAAGGTGAAAAAAAATTTTCCGCGCGAGACCCAGTACCGTAATCTTATAAATTCGATTGGTCATAAGTCGCTTCAAACTTATTGTTAGACAACCCTCGAGCTATCATTAGATAGCTGATTGAACGGGCTTTAATTTTCATCTTGGAAGATATTTTCGAAAAATTTGAATTTGGCCATAAAACACGGCCCTAAACATTTTTTAGGGCGGTTTTTAGCCAAATTAAGTATTTTTTGCTCATTTCCGCACAGCCGCTCCTGCATAGGCTTAAAGTACGTGAAATTTGCTAAAACATTTGTCTCTTTCAGGAAAATTGAAGGTCCCAGCCTTACAAGGGAAGCCTCTTTCCATAACCCAGCCAATCGTGATCCAAGTAAGTTTCCTATGTAGTCCTTCTCGAAAGATGTGTATTAAACTATTTTAAAACTGCGCTCGTCGCATTTGCGATTTTATATGAATTTTTGAAAAATGAGTAAAATTTACATACGAAATGCTCGAACTTTATCAGTCGTGGTTTTGACTCTACTAACGTGGCGTTGGCAGCGTAGTGGGTTGCGCTCCCGCCTTCAATTTTCGAGGTCTGGGTTCGATTCCCTTTGGTGACGATTTTTTTGCTGCTACTGTTTTGTTTATAGGGATAATAAAGGGCACTCTAAAGGGTATTTTTAAGCGATTTTGAGTGTATGCAAAACCTTATTATAATACTTTTGCGATGTACTCTATAAGAAAATTTTTCGGCAATATCTTACTTCTCCAAGATTTGCGATCCGAAAGAGGCCGTCCCAATAGGGGAAAATTTTTCCAAAAAAATTTTTTTTGAAACTTTCCCCAGGGGGTTATTTGAAATAATTTATAAAAAATTCGTCACCAAAGGGAATCGAACCCAGACCTCGAAAATTGAAGGCGGGAGCGCAACCCACTACGCTGCCAACGCCACGTTAGTAGAGTCAAAACCACCACTGATAAAGTTCGAGCATTTCGTATGTAAATTTTACTCATTTTTCAAAAATTCATATAAAATCGCAAATGCGACGAGCGCAGTTTTAAAATAGTTTAGTACACATCTTTCGAGAAGGACTACATAGGAAACTTACTTGGATCACGATTGGCTGGGTTATGGAAAGAGGCTTCCCTCGTTAGGTTCCCAAGCACTCGAACATGATCCTGCGTAAACCGTAACACCGTGCAAGCGCATTCTTCGATCCAAGCTTTACTGAGCCCCAAAACTCTAAAAACTCCTTACCTAAAGCTTTACTGAGCCCCAAAACTCTAAAAACTCCAAGCGTTCGCGAGAAACCACAAAAATCTGTGGTTCCAAGCGTTCGCGAGGAACCACAAAAAAAGTGAGCGGCCAGGCTCAGAAGCCAGCCAAATCTTAGGCTGCGCCTCGAAATTGGATGATTAAACCGAGCTCCGGGATTTTTTCTTTAGCTTAGCTGAGTCCCGAAACTCTAAAAACTCCTAAACTTTTCTTAGCTCTTTAAAGTTGTTTAGCTCCCTAAAGTAGTAGTACTCCAGAAAGTAGCTTAACTTAGTTAACTAGTTCCCTTAAGTAGCTCACATAGCCTTACGTGTCTGCGAGTATTATAGCGTGTGCGATATGGAGGCGTGGCCAAGCAGAGAAGCAGAAAAAAGTGATATAGCATCCCGGAAGAAGAGAAAAAAGAAAAAGAGACATAGGCTCCTCCCAGTTTTTGACCAATCAGAGCTCTTGAGCTCTACACGCTTCGCTGAGACCTGGTACTGTATGCTCAAATTCGTGCGAGGACCTTTAGCTCTTTAAACTCAACAGTCGCATTTATGCAGTTTACAACTTTGTAAGTACACAAAAGTTAACGTAAATATGCTTAATAAATCGCTAAAAAATCTACACAAGCATCAAAAAACACATTGCTCTTCATTTCGCTCATTTCTTCGCACTTCTTTGCACCTCATTTTTTTGGCACTTTGCCAATTCCGGGCTGTCTCGAGCAGCCATATGTGCGCAAAAACTCTTTAAAATATAATTAAAAATAGAGAGAGCCTTAAAGAGCCGTCTCTCTACATGGTGTCGGATGCAGCAGAGAAAGGCGGTTCTTTTGATGTATCTAACGTGATTGCAGGCCAATGTTAAAGTGTCTCTCTCGCCACTTGGCAAGCTGCCAAACGAAATAAAGACATGCAGCCATATAGAATTTTTGGTCGAAAAGCCGTCAAGTATAGTGTGCGCCGATACTCGGGCATCCCGGAGCTCGGTTTAATCATCCAATTTCGAGGCGCAGCCTAAGATTTGGCTGGCTTCTGAGCCTGGCCGCTAATTTTTTTCGTGGTTCCTCGCGAACGCTTGGAACTACTCATTTTTGCGGCCAAGCTCATTAGAGCCAGCCGGATTAAAGGAAATTAAATAAAAATAACATTCATATATACAGACGTATCAATTTAGCTCTTTCTGTTCTTTGTTTGCTGTCTTTGTTTCTCTTACTCTCGCTCTCTCTCTCTCTCATGACATTCACTTTCACCTCACCCATGAGCTCGCACGTCTTTAATAAGAATGACAATCACTGCACTCGACGAATACAACCAAAATAAAAGTGAAAGTTTTTAATATATTTGCATTCTGGATCTCACTCACCTCCTTTGTACTTTCAAAATGCAGCCAAACACATGAAAAACATTAAATATATACACTTACAACTTACTTTTCCACTCTCTCTCTATTTATCTCTCTTCCTCTTGCATTCCTCTGCCTCTCTGCAAAAATTTGCATTTTTCTCGTGTCCATTGAACGCTCATTTAAAGTTTTTGGCACGATGCCAACATATGTGCGTTTATGCGTTTTTTCCGATTAAAACACATACAAAGAGACCAAAAGTTGATTCTCTCTCTATACCAGTGAAATCTACAAAGTAAGAGCTTTGTAATGAGCTACAGAGAGCTGTGTATAATTCACGTTAAGCATTTTGACATACACTTACAAGTATAAGTCCAAGTCCTGAAATTGCCTGTTACAGCGAAATAGAGTTGCGCAGAGAAAAAAATTTTGGTCGAAAACCCGTAAAGTATAGGTTGCACTGGCTTACTGGCATTCCAGAACTCGGTTCAATCTGCAACTTCGAGGCGCAGTCTCACGTTTGGCTCGCCTGTGAGCGTGGCCGCTCATTTTTTGTAGTTCCTTGCGAACGCTTAGACCTGCGAATTTTGCGGTTTCTTCCGATCGCATAGAACTGCGAATTTTGCGGTTTATTGCGATCGCATGGAACTGCAGTTTTTGCGGTTCCTTTCGAACGCTTGGAACCGCAGTTTTTTCTCTGCTGCATCCGACACCATGTAGAGAGCCTTAAAGAGCCGTCTCTCTACATGGTGTCGGATGCAGCAGAGAAAGGCGGTTCTTTTGATGTATCTAACGTGATTGCAGGCCAATGTTAAAGTGTCTCTCTCGCCACTTGGCAAGCTGCCAAACGAAATAAAGACATGCAGCCATTTAGAATTTTTGGTCGAAAAGCCGTCAAGTATAGTGTGCGCCGATACTCGGGCATCCCGGAGCTCGGTTTAATCATCCAATTTCGAGGCTCAGCCTCACTGTTGGCTGGTCTCTGAGCCTGGCCGCTCACTTTTTTTGTGGTTCCTCGCGAACGCTTGGAACCACAGATTTTTGTGGTTTCTCGCGAACGCTTGGAACCACAGATTTTTGTGGTTTCTCGCGAACGGTTATAACCACAGATTTTTGCGGCCAGGCTCATTTTAGCCAGCCGAAATTAAAGGAAATAAAAAGAAATATAACATTTACATATGCAGACATTTCACTTTAGCTCTTTCTGTTCTGTGATTGCTTTCTTTGTTTCTTTCTCTCTCTTGCTCTCTCCCAATTCACAGCTTTTCGTGACATATAATCATGAAAAAAAGTAATGAAAAAGTCAACACATTATAACACTTACAAAGAGACCGAAAGTTGACTCTCTCTCTATACCAGTGACTTTTACAAAGTAAGAGCTTTGTAATGAGCTACAGAGAGATGTATATAATTCACGTTGAGCGTTCTCACAGACACTTACAAGTAAACGATCAAGTCCTGAAGAAGCCTGTTCACATTGAAAGAAAGAGAGAGAGACGACTTAGAGAGAGAAAGAGAGAGAGAGAGAGAGTTCTATTATGTCTCTCCCACTCTACTCTTACTCTCTGATTTTTTTTGTAATTTTATGTATCCTTTAAAGCAGTAAAACTCTCAAAATAAAATTTTTTTGGCACTTAGCCAACATTCCAAGTACGCATACCCAGCATCATTAACTCCCTTTGAAAACTCGGCAAGTGTAGGTTGCGCAAATTCATAGGCATAGTCAAATTCGTTTTCGTCCAAAGTCGGTTTAATTTCCCAAGCTTGAGGTTGGTCCTCAACTTGACTCCGCCGTCCTGGCTCTGCATTAAGTTGAGCTGAGTTGGCCGTCTTGGCTCGGCGTGCCGTCGAGCTGAGATGGCCTTCTTCGCTCTACGTGCAGTGGAGCCGGGATTGGCCTTTTTTAATGGTTTTTTTATTAATTGTAAAATGACGATGTGCAGCTTAGAATTACCTGAAAAATTAGGAGTCCTTATTAGTGCATAGATTTACTTAAACTCTTAAACTTCGCATGCTTTCTGATGTGCTGTATTCGTAAGCTCTTTGGCGTGCTCTGAACTCTTCTTCAAACCTTTGATGTCTTTCTTTCTGTTCTTGCACTCCAGCTAAAAGCTCATTAGCTTTTTACTCCCTAAGCTTAGCTGAGTCCCGAAACTTTAAAAAACTCCTTAACTCTTCTTTAACTCCCTAAGCTTAACTGAGCCCCAAAACTCTAAAAATTCCTAAAGCTTAACTGAGCCCCAAAACTCTAAAAACTCCTAAACTCTTCTTAGCTCTTTTAAGCTCTTAAGCTCCCTAAAATAGCGGTAGTCCCGGAAATAGCGTAACTTAGTTAACTAGTTCCCTGTACTCCTCATAAGCTCTTACGTGTCTGCGATCATTTTAGCGTGTGCGAGAGGGAGGCGTGGTTTGCGTGAGAGGCAGAAAAAAGCGAGAGCAAAAAAAAAAAGAAAAGAGAATTAAGAAAAAGAGACATAAGCTCCTCCCCTCAGCCAACCAATAAGCTCTCAGTAAAACTCTTGCCGTCTACAGTATGATCAAATTCGTGCGAGGACCTTTGGCTCTTTAAACTCAAAAGTCTCAATTATGCTGTTTACAACTCTGTAAGTACACAATACTTAACGTTAATATTCATAATAAATCGCAAAAAATCTGCGCAAGCAGAAAAAACACACATTGCACCTCATTTCGCTCATTTCTTCGCACCTCTTTGCACCTCATAATTATTGGCACTTTGCCAATTCGCGCTGCCTCAACCACACATGCAGCCAAACACATGAAAAACATTAAATATATACACTTACAACTTACTTTTCCACTCTCTCTCTATTTCTCTGTCTTCCTCTCGCATTCCTCTGTCTCTCTGCAAAAATTTGCATTTTTTCGTGTCCATTGAACGCATTCACAAGTCATTTAAAGTTTTTGGCACAATGCCAACATATGTGCGTTAATGCGTTTTTTTCGATTAAAACACATTAAAACACATACAAAGAGACCAAAAGTTGATTCTCTCTCTATACCAGTGAAATCTACAAAGTAAGAGCTTTGTAATGAGCTACAGAGAGCTGTGTATAATTCACGTTGAGCATTTTGACATACACTTACAAGTATAAGTCTAAGTCCTGAAATTGCCTGTTACAGCGAAATAGAGTTGCGCAGAGAAAAAAATTTTTGGTAGAAAACCCGTAAAGTATAGGTTGCACTGGTTTACTGGCATCCCAGAACTTGGTTCAATCTGCAACTTCGAGGCGCAGTCTCACGTTTGGCTCGCCTGTGACCGCAGTTTTTGCAGCCAGGATCACTTAGAGTCATCTGAAATAAATAGTACATAATAAAATTATGCCAATTGATGTTTTGTGTATTGTCGTGCTCTGAACTCTTCTTAAAGCCTTTGATGTCTTCTTTTCTCTTCTTACACTCCAGCTAAAAACTAATTAGCTCTTCTTTTACTCCCTACGCTTAACTGAGACCTTGAACTCTAAAACTCCTTAACTCTTCTTGTACTCCCTAAGCTTTGCAGAGTCCCGAAACTTTAAAAACTCCTTAAGAGAGCCTCTCTGTATGCCTCCAGTTGGGCCTGCCCCAGATCCAGATGTTCGATTTCGAGAGCGAAAACGTTGTCGGACATGGCACTGGGCCCCAGTAACAAGAATAAATGACAAAACTTTTTTTTCCAAAAATATTCTTGCGTGAATAGCTAAAAGTATGGATATTTTGTGATTTGATGTATCTCGCTTCAAAATCAATATTTTTCAATTTTCTTTTTTTTATTGGCATCCCCGTCGAATTCTAAACAAGAGCCCTTTAAATGTCCTTTGAAAAATATTTCATTTTCATATCGAACAATTATTTTATATATTTCAATTTGACCGTTGAATACCTTATACTCAAAACGTTTTGGGTACTATATCTCAAATTATAGAGCATTAAAAACTGTATAACATATCTTCTTTTCTTTTAGCCTGGATGTCCCCTAAGCTGTTAAAAATGGGCTCAAATAGGGGCACCTCGGAGATGAACGATTCAAGGAATGCGTGAAGAAATGGTTAAATTCTTGTTTAAACATACAGTGAACCTCTTCATTCGATTCAGCGCTTGTTTCTTGTCATAATAGCTATATATCATAATTCATAAAACTATCGTTTTCCACGAACAAAACTCATTTTTCGATTTTTCTACCATAGACAGAAAATGACCTAAAACTATTCGAATCGCTATATTTTCGACAAATTCAAAGACTACAGAATATGAATAGCACTCTTCTGTACGCGACAAAATTCTCTACAGCATACATCCTTTACATCTGGATAGGACATCCCTACCAATGACTATATCGAGTTTCCCACGGCTGTCGCGTCAACACTGACAGATCCGCATTTTACAACTTTTCGTGCAATCTTAATGTTTCTTGCTCATCCAATACACCATTCTGCTCCACAAAGCATCCTGAAGTCAGAACGGCTGTTTATTTTGCATATTCCCCGTGGTAAAAGCCCGCAAAAGGGTTTGCATGTGCGCGGCATTGAACCTGCGCCCTATGACAATCGATGTGCACAATCAATACGACAAAATTACATTTAAAAATTCATTTCTCTAGACTGCTTGAACCAATTTTAAAGGTTGAACTATCAATCGATAGCAATTTTTACGCTCTATCGACATAAAAACAGCCGCCAAAAAGTTTAAAATAATGGTTAGGCCGAATAAGACGCCTAAATATTCGAACACAAAAAAGTATATCAAGCAAATTATTCATGAAGAAGTGATGTATAGGAAAGTTGTTCGTCTTCGCGAAAGCTATCTAATAGTAGTTTATGAAATGTGATTTGTTGCACATGCGAGAAATAGCGGCAGCGGAAAAATTAAATTTGCAAAGCCTCCCAAAAAATTAAATTTGCAAAGCCCCTCAGGTCACTTTTCCTGTACTATTATCAATATTGAGGACATACCATGTCAGCCACTATTTATCTTCCCATTGGGTACCGGAAAAGTGCCCTGAGGGGCTTTACAAATTTAATTTTTTGGGAGGCCAGTTCCGCAGCCGCTATTTCTCGCATGTGCACATCATCACCACATTTCATAAACTACTATTAGATAGCTTTCGCGAAGACGAACAACTTTCCCATACATCACTTCTTCATGAATAAATTGCTTGATATACTTTTTTGTGTTCGAATATTTTGCCGTCTTATTCTGCCATACCATCATTTAACACTTTTTGGCGGATATTTTTATTTCGATAGAGCGAAAAAATAGCTATCGATTGATAGTTCAACCTTTAAAATTGGTTCAAGGAGTCTCGAGAAATGAATTTTAAAATGTAATTTGGGCGTATTGGTTGTGCATGTCGAATGTCATAGGTCGCAGGTTCAATTCCGCGCGCATGCAAACCCTTTTGCGGGCTTTTACCACGGGAAATATGCAAAATAAACATCCGTTCTGACTTCAGGATGCTTTGTGGAGCAGAATGGTGTATTGGATGAGCAAGAAACATTAAGATTGCACGAAAAGTTGTAAAATGTGGATCTGTCAGTGTTGACGCGACAGCCGTGGGGAAATCGATATAGTCATTGGTAGGGACGTCCTATCCAGATGTAAAGGATGTATGCTGTAGAGAATTTTGTCGCGTACAGAATAGTGCTATTCATATTCTGTAGTCTTTGAATTTGTCGAAAATATAGCGATTCAAATAGTTTTAGGTCATTTTCTGTCTATGGTAGAAAAATCGAAAAATAAGTTTTGCTCGTGGAAAACGATAGTTTTATGAATTATGATCTATAGCTATAATGACAAGAAACAAGCGCTGAATCGAATGAAGAGGTTCACTGTATGTTTAAACAAGAATTTAACCATTTCTTCACGCATTCCTTGAATCGTTCATCTCCGAGGTGCCCCTATTTGAACCCATTTTTAACAGCTTAGGGGACATCCAGGCTAAACGCAACGGTCAAATTGAAATATATAAAATAATTTTTCGATATGAAAATGAAATATTTTTCGAAAGACATTTAAAGGTCTCTTGTTTAGAATTCGACGGGGATGCCAATAAAAAAAAGAAAATTGAAAAATATTGCTATTAAAGAAAGTTATGGCGAATTAGACTTTTTCCTTACTTTTTCATGCCTAGACAAGGAAAAAAATTTTATAACAAAATTGATCTACTAATTTTCCTTACAGTGCGTATGGGTACCCCTAATTAAATTTTGGATAACTGAATCGGAATTTTTTGCGCCGGGGCAGGTCCCCATTGAGGGCAGCTTGATCCTTACAGAGAGGCTCTCTTAACTCTTCTTTAGCTCCCTAAGCTTAGCTGAGACCCTGAACTCTAAAATTTTTTAATTATTCTTCCCTAAGCTTAGCTGAGTCCTGAAACTCTAAAAACTTCTTAACTCTTCTTTAACTTCCTAAGCTAAACTGAGCTCCTGAACTCTAAAAACTCTTAAATTCTTCTTTAACTCCCTAAGCTTAAGTGAGCCCCTGAACTCTAAAAACTCCTAAACTCTTTTTAGCTCTTTTAAGTTCTTTAGCTCCCTAAAGTAGTAGTACTCCAGAAAGTAGCTTAACTTAGTTAACTAGTCCCCTGTTCAGAGCAACATAGTCCCCTCCTTAGAGCAAAAGAGCTAACGTAATCGACGCCGCGAGATAGCGCACAAAACGATGAGCGTCCTCGAAGACAGCGAAAATAGCGAAAATAGCGCAGGAACGATGAGAGCAGACATAGAAAGATAGCCGCTCCGTCACCCCCGAGCTGCCCAGTGTCCCAGATAACGCGGGCCCCACGTGTTAGGCAAACCCCGTCCGACATAGGTTGCGCGCGCGCATATGCACCCAAGCCACTCTTGCAACTCAGCCGGTTTAATTACCCAAGTTTGAGGTAGCCATTTTGGCTTGCTGAAACACAAAGCCAAAGTGCTTTTTTTTGCTGCAGCTGTCAGAACAGCCTGAGCAGCATTGTTTTTTATTGAGAAATCATAACAGCACAGCATACATAGCAAATGAATAATTGAGAGAATTTATCAAAATAACAGACATAGAAAATAAATCATTGTGAGCACTTAGCAAAATAGCAGACTTAGAAAATAAATAAAATAAATAATTGAGAGAACTTAGAAAAATAGCAGACATAGAAAATAAATAATTGAGAGAATTTAGCATAGTCAGAGCAAACCACAGCCTTGAGACAACTTAGAAATGTGCACAAAAACCTTTAAAATAGAATAAAAAATAGATATAGCTCGAAATAGCCGTATTTCTTTATGGTGTTGGATGCAGCAGAGAAAGGCGGTTATTTTGATGTGTCTAACTTACTTAAAGTACAACCTTAAAGGGTCTCTCTCGCCACTTGGCAAGCTGCCAAAGCATCAAAACATGCAGCCATATGTACTCGGTTTGTACTTTCTTTTTTTTATTTTCCATGCTTTAATGTGGCTCTCCTATGATGGGAATTAGCTTATTACAAAGCTCTCAGTCTGCACATTTTATATATCTAACTCATTCTCTGTATCTCTCGCAATCTCTCTCTCTCTCTCAAGTTAAACACATTTATTCCCGCATACATCTGTCGCTCATGTCTTTGGCATAGCGAAATAGCGTTGCGCAGAGAAAAAGATTTTGGTCGAAAAGCCGTCAAGTATAGTGTGCGCTGGTTCATGGGCATCCCAGAACTCGGTTTAATCGTCAACTTCGAGGCGCAGCCTCACGGTAGGCTCGCCTGTGAGCCTGGACGCTCTTTTTTTGCTGTTCCTTGCGAACGCTTGGAACCGCAGCTTTTGCGGTTGCTTGCGAACACTTGGAACCGCAGCTTTTGCGTTTCCTTGCGAACGCTTGGAACTGCAGATTTTGCGGTTCCTTGCGAACGTATGGAACTGCAGTTTCTGTGGTTCCTTGCGACCGCTTGGAACTGCAGTTTTTGCGGCCAGGCTAAGAGCAATCTGAAATAAAAGAAGCATAATAATGCCATTACTTCGAGCTGATATCGCCTTCTTGGCTTTGTGTGCAGTTGAGCTGGAAAGCTATTTCATTTGTCATTTGCTTCATTTTCATCGTAAAATCATGTTTCGTAGCTCAAAATGACCGGAAAATTTAGGAGATTTCAATAAGAGCACTTAGAACCATAGCTAGGAAGAGCACTTAGAGCATTAGCTAATATTATCACTTAGAACCATAGTTAGTTAGAGAAATTAGAAAAACAGCTCCATTAATATCAAAAAAATTCCGCCATTCCAGCAATATAGCTCCCGTGTTTCTCAGAGCCTTAAAGGAGCTTGTAAAGCCAAAAAACCTTAAAAAAGTAGTAAAAATAGCAAAAAACAAATTTCTTTCTAACTTAGCCCCAAGCTTAACTTAGCTCATAGTTTATTTATAACTTAACAAAACATATAACTTAGTCCCCTGTTCAGAGCAACATAGCTAAGTCCCCTGTTCAGAGCAAAAGAGCTAAGCGATATCACGCTGCGAAATAGCACACAAAACGATGAGCGTCCTCGAAGAAGTGCGAAAATAGCGAAATAGCGCTATGCTCGAAGAGAGCAGACATAGAAAGAAACTCCGCCCCCCTCGCTCATTGGCCAATTTCAGAATTCGACCAATACCGAGCGAGCTCTCAGGCCCAGGCCCCTTCCCCCTTCGCACGACCACTTCGCACCTCTTGCAAACATACAGCCAAACACATGAAAAACATTAAATATATACACTTACAACTTACTTTTCCACTCTCTCTCTATTTCTCTCTCTTCCTCTCGTATTCCTCTGTCTCTCTGCAAAAATCTGCATTTTTTTGTGGCCATTGAACGCATTCACAAGTCATTTAAAGTTTTTGGCACAATGCCAACATGTGTGCGTTTACGCATTTTTTTCCGATTAAAACACATTAAAACACTTACAAAGAGACCGAAAGTTGACTCTCTCTCTATACCAGTGAATTGTACAAAGTAAGAGCTTTCTAATGAGCTACAGAGAGATGTATATAATTCATGTTGAGCGTTCTCACAGACACTTACAAGCAAACGATCAAGTCCTGAAGAAGCCTGTTCACATTAAAAGAAAGAGAGAGAGAGACGACTTAGAGAGAGAAAGAGAGAGAGAGAGTGTTCTATCATGTCTCTCCCACTCTACTCTTACTCTCTGATTTTTTTTGTAATTTTATGTATCGTTTAAAGCAGTAAAACTCTTAAAATAATTATTTTTTGGCACTTTGCCAGCATTCCAAGTACGCACACTCAGCATCATGAACTCCCTTCGAAAACTCGGCCAGTGTAGGTTGCGCAAATTCATAGGCATCCAGCGCTTTCTGTCCAGAGCCGGTTTAATTTCCCAAGCTTGAGGTTGCTCCTCAACTTGACTCTGCCTTCCTGGCTCTGCATTACGCTGAGCTGAGATGGCCTTCTTGGCTCGGCGTTACGTCGAGCTGAGGTGGCCTTCTTAGCTCTACGTGCAGTGGAGCCGGGATAGGCCTTTTAAATGTTTTTTTTATTAATTGTAAAACGACGATGTGCAGCTTAGAATTACCTGAAAAATTATCAGTCTTTATTAGGATTACTCTTTTACTTAGCATGCTTTTTGATGTGCTGTATTCGTATGCTCTTTGGCGTGCTCTGAACTTTCTTCAAACCTTTGATGTTTTCCTTTCTCTTCTTGCACTCCAGAGCATATCGAGAGCTGGGAACTGCAGCTCTTGCATCGCATACATGGAATATAAATATTTGAGAGCACTTTACAAAATAGCAGACTTAGAATTTAAATATAGAGAGAACTTAGCCAAATAGCAGACTTAGATAATAAATTATTGAGAGCACTTGGCAAAATAGCAGACTTAGATGATGAATCATTAAGAGCACTTGGCAAAATAGCAGACTTAGATAATAATTCATTGAGAACAGATGGCAATATAGCAGACATTAAAAATAAATCATTGAGAGAAAAACTCGGCCAACATAGGTTGCGCCAGTTCATAGGCATCCAGTGCTCCCTGACCAAAGCCGGTTTAATTATGTTTGAGGTACTTCCTCAATCTTACTGCCTGCCTGGTTCCGCCCAGCGCTGTACCGTTGACCTTCTTGGCTCGACGTGGTGTCGAGCTGAGATGGCCTTCTTGGCTTGACGTTGACTTGAGCTGAGATGGCCTTCTTGGCTTGACGTGACGTTGAGCTGAGATGGTCTTCTTGGCTTGACGTGACGTTGAGCTGAGATGGCCTTCTTGGCTTGACGTGACGTCGAGCTGAGATGGCCGCAGTTGAGCCAGCCATATGTAATCACAAGTCTTTAATTTAGCGTAAAACATTTAGAGAGAGCTCGGAAGCTGTGTCTCTCTCTATCCTACATTTTTCTACAGAGAAAGGCGGTTTTTTTAGCTATGTAATGTTGTATAAAAGTAAGTCTGAACGATTAGACATTTAAAAGAAGTTTCCTCATCCGAGGTCTGAGAACAAAAAAAATTGGCCCCGCTGAGAAAAAAATTTTGGTCGAAAAGCCGTCAAGTATAGTGTGCGCCGGTTCATGGGCATCCCAGAAATCGGTTTAATCGGCGAATTCCATGCACCGCCTCACAGTTGGTTAGCCTGTTAGCCTGGCCGCTCATTTTTTGATGTTCCTTGCGAACACATGGAATGGCCTTCTTAGCTTGACGTGACGTCGAGCTGAGATGGCCTTCTTAGCTTGACGTGACGTCGAGTTGAGATGGCCTTCTTGGCTTGACGTGACGTCGAGTTGAGATGGCCTTCTTGGCTTGACGTGACGTCGAGTTGAGATGGCCTTCTTGGCTTGACGTGACGTCGAGCTGAGATGGCCTTCTTGGCTTGACGTGACGTTGAGCTGAGATGGCCTTCTTAGCTCAACGTGTTGTGGTGTCGGGAAAGGCAATTTCTTTGTATCTTGCTTCATTTTTATCGCAGAAACAATAGTTGATTGCTCAAAATGACCAGAAAAATTTGAAGATTTCTATAGTAGCACTTAGAACACATGATAAGAAGAGCACTTTGCAATAGAGAAAAGTTCGCCGAGCCTGCGACACGCGAGATCGCCGAGGCCACGGGAGCTCCGCCCCCTCGCTCATTGGCCCATTTCAGGATTCGACCAATAGCGAGCGAGCCAGGTCTTGGCAAGTTGCCAACCGCTAACCAGACATGCATCCATATGTGCACAAAAGCTATTTAAAATAAAATTAAAAATAGAGAGAGCTTAAAAGAGCCGCCTCTCTCTATGGTGTCGGATGCATCAGAGAAAGGCGGTTATTTTGACATATCTAAGGTAGTTGCAGGAGAACGTTAAAGTGTCTCTCTCACAGGTTGGCAAGTTGCCAATCGCCAAAAAGACATGCAGCCATATGAATTTTTTGGTCGCTCCTGCTCCCCGCGTTACCAAGTGTCCCCCAACACGCTGGCCTCACATGCTAAGAAAAACTCGGCTAACATAGGTTGCGCCAGCTTATAGGCATCCAGTGCTTCCTGGCCAAAGTCGGTTTAATCACCCAAGTTTGAGGTACGTCCTCAAACTGACTGCTTTCCCAGCTCAGCGCATCGCTGAACCGAGAGAGCCTTTTGGTTCCACGTGCAATGGAGCTGAGAGTGCCTTCTTGGATTGGCGTGCCGTGGAGCTGAGAGGGCCTTCTTGGCTTGACGTGTCGTCGAGCTGAGATGGGCTTCTTGGCTTGACGTGTCGTCGAGCTGACATGGCCTTCTTGGCTTGACGTGAAGTCGAGCTGAGATGGCCTTCTTGGCTTGACGTCAAGTCGAGCTGAGATGGCCTTCTTGGCTTGACGTGCAGTAGAGTCGAGACATGCATCTTTATGTGCACAAAAGCTATTTAAAATAGAATTAAAAATAGAGAGAGCTTAAAAGAGCCGCCTCTCTCTATGGTGTCGGATGCAGCAGAGAAAGGCGGCTGCAGCTTTTGCGGTTCCTTGCGAACGCTTGGAACTGCAGCTTCTGCGGTTCCTTGCGACCGTTTGGAACTGCAGTTTTTGCGGCCAGGCCATATGTGCACAAAAGCTATTTAAAATAGAAGTTCTTCTTATCTAACGTAGTTGCAGAACAACGTTAAAGTGACTCCGCCGTCCTGGCTCTGCATTAAGTTGAGCTGAGTTGGCCGTCTTGGCTCGGCGTGCCGTCGAGCTGAGATGGCCTTCTTAGCTCTACGTGCAGTGGAGCCGGGATAGGCCTTTTTAATGTTTTTTTTATTAATTGTAAAATGACGATGTGCAGCTTAGAATTACCTGAAAAATTAGGAGTCTTTATTAGTGCATAGATTTACTTAAACTCTTAAACTTCGCATGCTTTCTGATGTGCTGTATTCGTAAGCTCTTTGGCTTGCTCTGAACTCTTCTTCAAACCTTTGATGTCTTTCTTTCTGTTCTTGCACTCCAGCTAAAAGCTCATTAGCTTTTTACTCCCTAAGCTTAGCTGAGTCCCGAAACTTAAAAAAACTCCTTAACTCTTCTTTAACTCCCTAAGCTTAGCTGAGACCCTGAACTCTAAAAACTCCTTAACTCTTCTTTAACTCCCTAAGCTTAACTGAGCCCCAAAACTCTAAAAACTCCTAAACTCTTCTTAGCTCTTTTAAGCTCTTAAGCTCCCTAAAATAGCGGTAGTCCCAGAAATAGCGTAACTTAGTTAACTAGTTACCTAGTAGAGCAAAAGAGCTAACGTAATCGACGCCGCGAGATAGCGCACAAAACGATGAGCGTCCTCGAAGAAGTGCGAAAATAGCGAAATAGCGCTATGCTCGAAGAGAGCAGACATAGAAAGAAACTCCGCCCTCCTCGCTCATTGGCCCATTCCCGATTTCGACCAATAGCGACCGAGGTTAGACAACGAAACAGTCGCTTAGCTCCGCCCCTCGACGAAAACAGCCCGTTATAGGTGCGTTTTTGAGAGGTTAGAGAAAAAAAGTCACAGGCGCGAAAAGGCGAGATAGCATTGGCAGAGAAAAACAGACGTCGACTCTCACTTCGCACCTCCGACGACCACTTCGCACCTCTTGCAAACATACAGCCAAACACATGAAAAACATTAAATATATACACTTACAACTTACTTTTCCACTCTCTCTCTCTATTTCTCTGTCTTCTTCTCGCATTCCTCTGTCTCTCTGCAAAAATCTGAATTTTTTCGTGTCCATTTAACGCATTCACAAGTCATTTAAAATTTTTGGCACAATGCCAACATGTGTGCGTTTACGCATTTTTTTCCGATTAAAACACATTAAAGCACTTACAAAGAGACCGAAAGTTGACTCTCTCTCTATACCAGTGAATTTTACAAAGAAAGAGCTTTGTAATGAGCTACAGAGAGATGTATATAATTCACGTTGAGCGTTCTCCCAGACACTTACAAGTAAACGATCAAGTCCTGAAGAAGCCTGTTCACTTTGAAAGAAAGAGAGAGAGAGACGACTTAGAGAGAGAAAGAGAGCGAGAGAGAGTTCTATCATGTCTCTCCCACTCTACTCTTACTCTCTGATTTTTGTTTGTAATTTTATGTAACGTTTAAAGCACTAAAACTCTTAAAATAATAATTTTTTGGCACTTTGCCAGCATTCCAAGTACGCACACTCAGCATCACGAACTCCCTTTGAAAACTCGGCAAGTGTAGGTTGCGCAAATTCATAGGCATCCAGCGCTTTCTGTCCAAATTCGGTTTAATTTCCCAAGCAACTTGACACGGCCGTCCTGGCTGAGCTGAGATGGCCTTCTTGGCTCTGCGTTCAGTTGAGCTGAGTTGGCCGTCTTGGCTCGGTGTGCCGTCGAGCTGAGATGGCCTTCTTAGCTCTACGTGCAGTGGAGCCCGGAATAGGCCTTTTTTAATAGTTTTTTTTATTAATTGTAAAATGACGATGTGCAGCTTAGAATTACCTGAAAAATTAGGAGTCTTTATTAGTGCATAGAATTACTTAATCTCTTAAACTTCGCATGCTTTCTGATGTGCTGTATTCGTAAGCTCTTTGGCGTGCTCTGAACTCTTCTTCAAACCTTTGATGTCTTTCTTTCTGTTCTTGCACTCCAGCTAAAAACTCATTAGCTCTTTACTCCCTAAGCTTAGCTGAGTCCCGATACTTTAAAAAAAACTCCTTAACTCTTCTTTAACTCCCTAAGCTTAGCTGAGACCCTGAACTCTAAAAACTCCTTAAGTCTTCTTTAACTCCCTAAGCTTAGCTGAGACCCTGAGCTCTAAAAACTCCTTAACTCTTGTTTAACTCCCTAAGCTTAACTGAGCCCCAAAACTCAAAAAACTCCTAAACTCTTCTTAGCTCTTTTAAGCTCTTAAGCTCCCTAAAATAGCGGTAGTCCCGGAAATAGCGTAACTTAGTTAACTAGTTCCTCTAGATAGTTCACAAGCAGAAACGTATCTCGGAGCAAAATGCATGGGAGAAATAGAAGAGAGCAAGCAAGAGAGCGAGAGAAAGCGACGAGAGTCATTTTGTATTGAGAGATTAGACGAGCAGAGAAAAGAAAAAAAGTTCGCCGAGCCTGCGACACGCGAGATCGCCGAGGCTGCTCGCAAAACGCGGAGGTTAGACAACGAAACAGTCGCTTAGCTCCGCCCCTCGACGAAAACAGCCCGTTATAGGTGCGTTTTTGAGAGGTTAGAGAAAAAAAGTCACAGGCGCGAAAAGGCGAGATAGCGTTGGCAGAGAAAAACAGACGTCGACTCTCACTTCGCACCTCCGTCGACCAATTCGCACCTCTTGAAAACAAACAGCCAAACTCATTTTTTGCCGTTACTTGCGAACGCATGGAACCGTTGCTTTGGCGGTTTCTTGCGAACGCTTGGAACTGCAGCTTTTGCGGTTCCTTGCGAACGCTTGGAACTGCAGGTTCTGCGGTTCCTTGAGACCGTTTGGAACTGCAGTTTTTGCGGCCAGGCTCATTTAGAGCAATCTGAAATAAAGGAAGCATATTAAAACTATCACTCCGAGCTGATATTCTCTTCTAATCTTTGTGTGCAGTTGAGCCAGCCATATGTAATCACAAGTCTTTAATTTAGCGTAAAACATTTAGAGAGAGCTCGGAAGCTGTGTCTCTCTCTATCCTACATTTTTCTACAGAGAAAGGCGGTTTTTTTTAAGCTATGTAATGTTGTATAAAAGTAAGTCTGAACGATTAGACATTTAAAAGAAGTTTCCTCATCCGAGGTCTGAGAACAAAAAAAATTGGCCCCGCTGAGAAAAAAAATTTTGGTCGAAAAGCCGTCAAGTATAGTGTGCGCCGGTTCATGGGCATCCCAGAAATCGGTTTAATCGGAGAATTCCAGGCACCGCCTCACGGTTGGTTAGCCTGTGAGCCTGGCCGCTCATTTTTTGATGTTCCTTGCGAACACAATGAATGGCCTTCTTAGCTTGACGTGACGTCGAGCTGAGATGGCCTTCTTGGCTTGACGTGACGTCGAGTTGAGATGGCCTTCTTGGCTTGACGTGACGCCGAGCTGAGATGGCCTTCTTGTCTTGACGTGACGTCGAGCTGAGATGGCCTTCTTAGCTCAACGTGTAGTGGTTTCGGGAAAGGCAATTTCTTTGTATCTTGCTTCATTTTTATCGCAGAAACATAGTTGATTGCTCAAAATGACCAGAAAAATTTGAAGATTTCTATAGTAGCACTTAGAACACATGATAAGAAGAGCACTTTGCAATAGAGCTTTGTAAAGCACTTAGAACCTTAGCTTATTAGAAAATTTAGACAACAGCACCATAAATATCAGAAAAATTTTGCCTTTAAAGGAGCATAGTTCCCAAAGTCCAGAGAGCTTTAAAGTAGCTTCTAACAGCTAAAAGGCCTCAAAAAATTCCAAAAATTCGGGAAAAAAAGATTTTAAAGGCCTTTTTTAATAGTTTTTTTTATTACTTGTTAAATGACGATGTGCAGCTTAGAATTACCTGAAAAATTAGGAGTCTTTATTAGTGCATAGAATTACTTAATCTCTTAAACTTCGCATGCTTTCTGATGTGCTGTATTCTGAAGCTCTTTGGCGTGCTCTGAACTCTTCTTTAAACCTTTGATGTCTTTCTTTCTGTTCTTGCACTCCAGCTAAAAGCTCATTAGCTTTTTACTCCCTAAGCTTAGCTGAGTCCCGAAACTTAAAAAAACTCCTTAACTCTTCTTTAACTCCCTAAGCTTAGCTGAGACCCTGAACTCTAAAAACTCCTTAACTCTTCTTTAACTCCCTAAGCTTAACTGAGCCCCAAAACTCTAAAAACTCCTAAACTCTTCTTAGCTCTTTTAAGCTCTTAAGCTCCCTAAAATAGCGGTAGTCCCAGAAATAGCGTAACTTAGTTAACTAGTTACCTAGTAGAGCAAAAGAGCTAACGTAATCGACGCCGCGAGATAGCGCACAAAACGATGAGCGTCCTCGAAGAAGTGCGAAAATAGCGAAATAGCGCTATGCTCGAAGAGAGCAGACATAGAAAGAAACTCCGCCCTCCTCGCTCATTGGCCCATTCCCGATTTCGACCAATAGCGACCGAGGTTAGACAACGAAACAGTCGCTTAGCTCCGCCCCTCGACGAAAACAGCCCGTTATAGGTGCGTTTTTGAGAGGTTAGAGAAAAAAAGTCACAGGCGCGAAAAGGCGAGATAGCATTGGCAGAGAAAAACAGACGTCGACTCTCACTTCGCACCTCCGACGACCACTTCGCACCTCTTGCAAACATACAGCCAAACACATGAAAAACATTAAATATATACACTTACAACTTACTTTTCCACTCTCTCTCTCTATTTCTCTGTCTTCTTCTCGCATTCCTCTGTCTCTCTGCAAAAATCTGAATTTTTTCGTGTCCATTTAACGCATTCACAAGTCATTTAAAATTTTTGGCACAATGCCAACATGTGTGCGTTTACGCATTTTTTTCCGATTAAAACACATTAAAGCACTTACAAAGAGACCGAAAGTTGACTCTCTCTCTATACCAGTGAATTTTACAAAGAAAGAGCTTTGTAATGAGCTACAGAGAGATGTATATAATTCACGTTGAGCGTTCTCCCAGACACTTACAAGTAAACGATCAAGTCCTGAAGAAGCCTGTTCACTTTGAAAGAAAGAGAGAGAGAGACGACTTAGAGAGAGAAAGAGAGCGAGAGAGAGTTCTATCATGTCTCTCCCACTCTACTCTTACTCTCTGATTTTTGTTTGTAATTTTATGTAACGTTTAAAGCACTAAAACTCTTAAAATAATAATTTTTTGGCACTTTGCCAGCATTCCAAGTACGCACACTCAGCATCACGAACTCCCTTTGAAAACTCGGCAAGTGTAGGTTGCGCAAATTCATAGGCATCCAGCGCTTTCTGTCCAAATTCGGTTTAATTTCCCAAGCAACTTGACACGGCCGTCCTGGCTGAGCTGAGATGGCCTTCTTGGCTCTGCGTTCAGTTGAGCTGAGTTGGCCGTCTTGGCTCGGTGTGCCGTCGAGCTGAGATGGCCTTCTTAGCTCTACGTGCAGTGGAGCCCGGAATAGGCCTTTTTTAATAGTTTTTTTTATTAATTGTAAAATGACGATGTGCAGCTTAGAATTACCTGAAAAATTAGGAGTCTTTATTAGTGCATAGAATTACTTAATCTCTTAAACTTCGCATGCTTTCTGATGTGCTGTATTCGTAAGCTCTTTGGCGTGCTCTGAACTCTTCTTCAAACCTTTGATGTCTTTCTTTCTGTTCTTGCACTCCAGCTAAAAACTCATTAGCTCTTTACTCCCTAAGCTTAGCTGAGTCCCGATACTTTAAAAAAAACTCCTTAACTCTTCTTTAACTCCCTAAGCTTAGCTGAGACCCTGAACTCTAAAAACTCCTTAAGTCTTCTTTAACTCCCTAAGCTTAGCTGAGACCCTGAGCTCTAAAAACTCCTTAACTCTTGTTTAACTCCCTAAGCTTAACTGAGCCCCAAAACTCAAAAAACTCCTAAACTCTTCTTAGCTCTTTTAAGCTCTTAAGCTCCCTAAAATAGCGGTAGTCCCGGAAATAGCGTAACTTAGTTAACTAGTTCCTCTAGATAGTTCACAAGCAGAAACGTATCTCGGAGCAAAATGCATGGGAGAAATAGAGGAGAGCAAGCAAGAGAGCGAGAGAAAGCGACGAGAGTCATTTTGTATTGAGAGATTAGACGAGAAAAGTTCGCCGAGCCTGCGACACGCGAGATCGCCGAGGCTGCTCGCAAAACGCGGAGGTTAGACAACGAAACAGTCGCTTAGCTCCGCCCATCGACGAAAACAGCCCGTTATAGGTGCGTTTTTGAGAGGTTAGAGAAAAAAAGTCACAGGCGCGAAAAGGCGAGATAGCGTTGGCAGAGAAAAACAGACGTCGACTCTCACTTCGCACCTCCGTCGACCAATTCGCACCTCTTGAAAACATACAGCCAAACTCATTTTTTGCCGTTACTTGCGAACGCATGGAACCGTTGCTTTGGCAGTTTCTTGCGAACGCTTGGAACTGCAGCTTTTGCGGTTCCTTGCGAACGCTTGGAACTGCAGGTTCTGCGGTTCCTTGAGACCGTTTGGAACTGCAGTTTTTGCGGCCAGGCTCATTTAGAGCAATCTGAAATAAAGGAAGCATATTAAAACTATCACTCCGAGCTGATATTCTCTTCTAATCTTTGTGTGCAGTTGAGCCAGCCATATGTAATCACAAGTCTTTAATTTAGCGTAAAACATTTAGAGAGAGCTCGGAAGCTGTGTCTCTCTCTATCCTACATTTTTCTACAGAGAAAGGCGGTTTTTTTTAAGCTATGTAATGTTGTATAAAAGTAAGTCTGAACGATTAGACATTTAAAAGAAGTTTCCTCATCCGAGGTCTGAGAACAAAAAAAATTGGCCCCGCTGAGAAAAAAAATTTTGGTCGAAAAGCCGTCAAGTATAGTGTGCGCCGGTTCATGGGCATCCCAGAAATCGGTTTAATCGGAGAATTCCAGGCACCGCCTCACGGTTGGTTAGCCTGTGAGCCTGGCCGCTCATTTTTTGATGTTCCTTGCGAACACAATGAATGGCCTTCTTAGCTTGACGTGACGTCGAGCTGAGATGGCCTTCTTGGCTTGACGTGACGTCGAGTTGAGATGGCCTTCTTGGCTTGACGTGACGCCGAGCTGAGATGGCCTTCTTGTCTTGACGTGACGTCGAGCTGAGATGGCCTTCTTAGCTCAACGTGTAGTGGTTTCGGGAAAGGCAATTTCTTTGTATCTTGCTTCATTTTTATCGCAGAAACATAGTTGATTGCTCAAAATGACCAGAAAAATTTGAAGATTTCTATAGTAGCACTTAGAACACATGATAAGAAGAGCACTTTGCAATAGAGCTTTGTAAAGCACTTAGAACCTTAGCTTATTAGAAAATTTAGACAACAGCACCATAAATATCAGAAAAATTTTGCCTTTAAAGGAGCATAGTTCCCAAAGTCCAGAGAGCTTTAAAGTAGCTTCTAACAGCTAAAAGGCCTCAAAAAATTCCAAAAATTCGGGAAAAAAAGATTTTAAAGGCCTTTTTTAATAGTTTTTTTTATTACTTGTTAAATGACGATGTGCAGCTTAGAATTACCTGAAAAATTAGGAGTCTTTATTAGTGCATAGAATTACTTAATCTCTTAAACTTCGCATGCTTTCTGATGTGCTGTATTCTGAAGCTCTTTGGCGTGCTCTGAACTCTTCTTTAAACCTTTGATGTCTTTCTTTCTGTTCTTGCACTCCAGCTAAAAACTCATTAGCTCTTTACTCCCTAAGCTTAGCTGAGTCCCGATACTTAAAAAAAAACTCCTTAACTCTTCTTTAACTCCCTAAGCTTAGCTGAGACCCTGAACTCTAAAAACTCCTTAAGTCTTCTTTAACTCCCTAAGCTTAGCTGAGACCCTGAGCTCTAAAAACTCCTTAACTCTTGTTTAACTCCCTAAGCTTAACTGAGCCCCAAAACTCTAAAGACTCCTAAACTCTTCTTAGCTCTTTTAAGCTCTTAAGCTCCCTAAAATAGCGGTAGTCCCGGAAATAGCGTAACTTAGTTAACTAGTCCCCTGTTCAGAGCAACATAGCTAATGGATGTCATAGCTAAAAATAGCACACAAAACGATGAGCGTCCTCGAAGACAGCGAAAAGAGCGAAAATAGCCTCACAACGATGAGAGCAGACATAGAAAGATAGCCGCTCCGTCCCTCCCGAGCTGCCCCGTGTCCCCGCTAACGCGGGCCCCACGTGTTAAGCAAACCCCGCCCGACATAGGTTGCGCGCGCGCGTATGCACCCAAGCCGCCCCTGCAACTCAGCCGGTTTAATTACTCAAGTTTGAGGTAGCCATTTTGGCTTGCCGAGAGACACAGCCAATGTGCTCCTTTTTGCTTCAGCTGTCAGAACAGCCTGAGCAGCATTGTTTTTTATTGAGAAATCATAACAGCACAGCATACATAGCAAATGAATAATTGAGAGAATTTATCAAAATAGCAGACATAGAAAATAAATCATTGTGAGCACTTAGCAAAATAGCAGACTTAGAAAATAAATAAAATAAATAATTGAGAGAACTTAGAAAAATAGCAGACATAGAATATAAATAATTTCGAGAACTAAGCAAAATAACAGACATAGAAAATAAATAATTGAGAGAATTTAGCATAGTCAGAGCAACCACAGCCTTGAGACAACTTAGAAATGTGCACAAAAACCTTTAAAATAGAATAAAAAATAGATATAGCTCGAAATAGCCGTATTTCTTTATGGTGTTGGATGCAGCAGAGAAAGGCGGTTATCTTGATGTGTCTAACTTACTTAAAGTACAACCTTAAAGGGTCTCTCTCGCCACTTGGCAAGCTGCCAAAGCATCAAAACATGCAGCCAAATGTACTCGGTTTGTACTTTCTTTTTTTATTTTCCATGCTTTAATGTGGCTCTCCTATGATGGGAATTAGCTTATTACAAAGCTCTCAGTCTGCACATTTTATATATCTAACTCATTCTCTGTATCTCTCGCAATCTCTCTCTCTCTCAAGTTAAACACATTTATTCCCGCATACATCTGTCGCTCATGTCTTTGGCATAGCGAAATAGCGTTGCGCAGAGAAAAAGATTTTGGTCGAAAAGCCGTCAAGTATAGTGTGCGCTGGTTCATGGGCATCCCAGAACTCGGTTTAATCGGCAACTTCGAGGCGCAGCCTCACGGTAGGCTCGCCTGTGAGCCTGGACGCTCTTTTTTTGCTGTTCCTTGCGAACGCTTGGAATCGCACCTTTTGCGGTTGCTTGCGAACGCTTGGAACCGCAGCTTTTGCGTTTCCTTGCGAACGCTTGGAACTGCAGATTTTGCGGTTCCTTGCGAACGTATGGAACTGCAGTTTCTGTGGTTCCTTGCGACCGCTTGGAACTGCAGTTTTTGCGGCCAGGCTAAGAGCAATCTGAAATAAAAGAAGCATAATAATGCCATTACTTCGAGCTGATATCGCCTTCTTGGCTTTGTGTGCAGTTGAGCTGGAAAGCTATTTCATTTGTCATTTGCTTCATTTTCATCGTAAAATCATGTTTCGTAGCTCAAAATGACCGGAAAATTTAGGAGATTTCAATAAGAGCACTTAGAACCATAGCTAGGAAGAGCACTTAGAGCATTAGCTAATAATATCACTTAGAACCATAGTTAGTTAGAGAAATTAGAAAAACAGCTCCATTAATATCAAAAAAATTCCGCCATTCCAGCAACATAGCTCCCGTGTTTCTCAGAGCCTTAAAGGAGCTTGTAAAGCCAAAAAACCTTAAAAAATTAGTAAAAATAGCAAAAAAAAAAATTTTCTTTCTAACTTAGCCCCAAGCTTAACTTAGCTCATAGTTTATTTATAACTTAGCCAAACATATAACTTAGTTACCTAGTCCCCTGTTCAGAGCAACATAGCTAAGCGATATCACGCTGCGAAATAGCACACAAAACGATGAGCGTCCTCGAAGACAGCGAAAAGAGCGAAAATAGCCTCACAACGATGAGAGCAGACATAGAAAGATAGCCGCTCCGTCCCTCCCGAGCTGCCCCGTGTCCCCGCTAACGAAGGCCCCACGTGTTAAGCAAACCCCGCCCGACATAGGTTGCGCGCGCGCGTATGCACCCAAGCCGCCCCTGCAACTCAGCCGGTTTAATTACTCAAGTTTGAGGTAGCCATTTTGGCTTGCCGAGAGACACAGCCAATGTGCTTCTTTTTGCTTCAGCTGTCAGAACAGCCTGAGCCGCATTGTTTTTTATTGAGAAATCATAACAGCACAGCATACATAGCAAATGAATAATTGAGAGAATTTATCAAAATAGCAGACATAGAAAATAAATCATTGTGAGCACTTAGCAAAATAGCAGACTTAGAAAATAAATAAAATAAATAATTGAGAGAACTTAGAAAAATAGCAGACATAGAATATAAATAATTTCGAGAACTAAGCAAAATAACAGACATAGAAAATAAATAATTGAGAGAATTTAGCATAGTCAGAGCAAACCACAGCCTTGAGACAACTTAGAAATGTGCACAAAAACCTTTAAAATAGAATAAAAAATAGATATAGCTCGAAATAGCCGTATTTCTTTATGGTGTTGGATGCAGCAGAGAAAGGCGGTTATTTTGATGTGTTTAACTTACTTAAAGTACAACCTTAAAGGGTCTCTCTCGCCACTTGGCAAGCTGCCAAAGCATCAAAACATGCAGCCATATGTACTCGGTTTGTACTTTCTTTTTCTTATTTTCCATGCTTTAATGTGGCTCTCCTATGATGGGAATTAGCTTATTACAAAGCTCTCAGTCTGCACATTTTATATATCTAACTCATTCTCTGTATCTCTCGCAATCTCTCTCTCTCTCAAGTTAAACACATTTATTCCCGCATACATCTGTCGCTCATGTCTTTGGCATAGCGAAATAGCGTTGCGCAGAGAAAAAGATTTTGGTCGAAAAGCCGTCAAGTATAGTGTGCGCTGGTTCATGGGCATCCCAGAACTCGGTTTAATCGGCAACTTCGAGGCGCAGCCTCACGGTAGGCTCGCCTGTGAGCCTGGACGCTCTTTTTTTGCTGTTCCTTGCGAACGCTTGGAATCGCAGCTTTTGCGGTTGCTTGCGAACGCTTGGAACCGCAGCTTTTGCGTTTCCTTGCGAACGCTTGGAACTGCAGATTTTGCGGTTCCTTGCGAACGTATGGAACTGCAGTTTCTGTGGTTCCTTGCGACCGCTTGGAACTGCAGTTTTTGCGGCCAGGCTAAGAGCAATCTGAAATAAAAGAAGCATAATAATGCCATGACTTCGAGCTGATATCGCCTTCTTGGCTTTGTGTGCAGTTGAGCTGGAAAGCTATTTCATTTGTCATTTGCTTCATTTTCATCGTAAAATCATGTTTCGTAGCTCAAAATGACCGGAAAATTTAGGAGATTTCAATAAGAGCACTTAGAACCATAGCTAGGAAGAGCACTTAGAGCATTAGCTAATAATATCACTTAGAACCATAGTTAGTTAGAGAAATTAGAAAAACAGCTCCATTAATATCAAAAAAATTCCGCCATTCCAGCAACATAGCTCCCGTGTTTCTCAGAGCCTTAAAGGAGCTTGTAAAGCCAAAAAACCTTAAAAAATTAGTAAAAATAGCAAAAAAAAAAATTTTCTTTCTAACTTAGCCCCAAGCTTAACTTAGCTCATAGTTTATTTATAACTTAACAAAACATATAACTTAGTCCCCTGTTCAGAGCAACATAGCTAATGGATGTCATAGCTAAAAATAGCACACAAAACGATGAGCGTCCTCGAAGACAGCGAAAAGAGCGAAAATAGCCTCACAACGATGAGAGCAGACATAGAAAGATAGCCGCTCCGTCCCTCCCGAGCTGCCCCGTGTCCCCGCTAACGCGGGCCCCACGTGTTAAGCAAACCCCGCCCGACATAGGTTGCGCGCGCGCGTATGCACCCAAGCCGCCCCTGCAACTCAGCCGGTTTAATTACTCAAGTTTGAGGTAGCCATTTTGGCTTGCCGAGAGACACAGCCAATGTGCTTCTTTTTGCTTCAGCTGTCAGAACAGCCTGAGCAGCATTGTTTTTTATTGAGAAATCATAACAGCACAGCATACATAGCAAATGAATAATTGAGAGAATTTATCAAAATAGCAGACATAGAAAATAAATCATTGTGAGCACTTAGCAAAATAGCAGACTTAGAAAATAAATAAAATAAATAATTGAGAGAACTTAGAAAAATAGCAGACATAGAATATAAATAATTTCGAGAACTAAGCAAAATAACAGACATAGAAAATAAATAATTGAGAGAATTTAGCATAGTCAGAGCAAACCACAGCCTTGAGACAACTTAGAAATGTGCACAAAAACCTTTAAAATAGAATAAAAAATAGATATAGCTCGAAATAGCCGTATTTCTTTATGGTGTTGGATGCAGCAGAGAAAGGCGGTTATTTTGATGTGTCTAACTTACTTAAAGTACAACCTTAAAGGGTCTCTCTCGCCACTTGGCAAGCTGCCAAAGCATCAAAACATGCAGCCATATGTACTCGGTTTGTACTTTCTTTTTTTATTTTCCATGCTTTAATGTGGCTCTCCTATGATGGGAATTAGCTTATTACAAAGCTCTCAGTCTGCACATTTTATATATCTAACTCATTCTCTGTATCTCTCGCAATCTCTCTCTCTCTCAAGTTAAACACATTTATTCCCGCATACACCTGTCGCTCATGTCTTTGGCATAGCGAAATAGCGTTGCGCAGAGAAAAAGATTTTGGTCGAAAAGCCGTCAAGTATAGTGTGCGCTGGTTCATGGGCATCCCAGAACTCGGTTTAATCGGCAACTTCGAGGCGCAGCCTCACGGTAGGCTCGCCTGTGAGCCTGGACGCTCTTTTTTTGCTGTTCCTTGCGAACGCTTGGAATCGCACCTTTTGCGGTTGCTTGCGAACGCTTGGAACCGCAGCTTTTGCGTTTCCTTGCGAACGCTTGGAACTGCAGATTTTGCGGTTCCTTGCGAACGTATGGAACTGCAGTTTCTGTGGTTCCTTGCGACCGCTTGGAACTGCAGTTTTTGCGGCCAGGCTAAGAGCAATCTGAAATAAAAGAAGCATAATAATGCCATTACTTCGAGCTGATATCGCCTTCTTGGCTTTGTGTGCAGTTGAGCTGGAAAGCTATTTCATTTGTCATTTGCTTCATTTTCATCGTAAAATCATGTTTCGTAGCTCAAAATGACCGGAAAATTTAGGAGATTTCAATAAGAGCACTTAGAACCATAGCTAGGAAGAGCACTTAGAGCATTAGCTAATAATATCACTTAGAACCATAGTTAGTTAGAGAAATTAGAAAAACAGCTCCATTAATATCAAAAAAATTCCGCCATTCCAGCAACATAGCTCCCGTGTTTCTCAGAGCCTTAAAGGAGCTTGTAAAGCCAAAAAACCTTAAAAAATTAGTAAAAATAGCAAAAAAAAAAATTTTCTTTCTAACTTAGCCCCAAGCTTAACTTAGCTCATAGTTTATTTATAACTTAGCCAAACATATAACTTAGTTACCTAGTTACCTAGTAGAGCAAAAGAGCTAACGTAATCGACGCCGCGAGATAGCGCACAAAACGATGAGCGTCCTCGAAGAAGTGCGAAAATACCGAAATAGCGCTATGCTCGAAGAGAGCAGACATAGAAAGAAACTCCGCCCTCCTCGCTCATTGGCCCATTCCCGATTTCGACCAATAGCGACCGAGGTTAGACAACGAAACAGTCGCTTAGCTCCGCCCCTCGACGAAAACAGCCCGTTATAGGTGCGTTTTTGAGAGGTTAGAGAAAAAAAGTCACAGGCGCGAAAAGGCGAGATAGCATTGGCAGAGAAAAACAGACGTCGACTCTCACTTCGCACCTCCGACGACCACTTCGCACCTCTTGCAAACATACAGCCAAACACATGAAAAACATTAAATATATACACTTACAACTTACTTTTCCACTCTCTCTCTATTTCTCTGTCTTCTTCTCGCATTCCTCTGTCTCTCTGCAAAAATCTGAATTTTTTCGTGTCCATTTAACGCATTCACAAGTCATTTAAAATTTTTGGCACAATGCCAACATGTGTGCGTTTACGCATTTTTTTCCGATTAAAACACATTAAAGCACTTACAAAGAGACCGAAAGTTGACTCTCTCTATATACCAGTGAATTTTACAAAGAAAGAGCTTTGTAATGAGCTACAGAGAGATGTATATAATTCACGTTGAGCGTTCTCCCAGACACTTACAAGTAAACGATCAAGTCCTGAAGAAGCCTGTTCACTTTGAAAGAAAGAGAGAGAGAGACGACTTAGAGAGAGAAAGAGAGCGAGAGAGAGTTCTATCATGTCTCTCCCACTCTACTCTTACTCTCTGATTTTTGTTTGTAATTTTATGTAACGTTTAAAGCACTAAAACTCTTAAAATAATAATTTTTTGGCACTTTGCCAGCATTCCAAGTACGCACACTCAGCATCACGAACTCCCTTTGAAAACTCGGCAAGTGTAGGTTGCGCAAATTCATAGGCATCCAGCGCTTTCTGTCCAAATTCGGTTTAATTTCCCAAGCAACTTGACTCGGCCGTCCTGGCTCTGCATTAAGCTGAGCTGAGATGGCCTTCTTGGCTCTGCATTAAGTTGAGCTGAGTTGGCCGTCTTGGCTCGGCGTGCCGTCGAGCTGAGATGGCCTTCTTAGCTCTACGTGCAGTGGAGCCGGGATAGGCCTTTTTTAATGTTTTTTTTATTAATTGTAAAATGACGATGTGCAGCTTAGAATTACCTGAAAAATTAGGAGTCTTTATTAGTGCATAGATTTACTTAAACTCTTAAACTTCGCATGCTTTCTGATGTGCTGTATTCGTAAGCTCTTTGGCTTGCTCTGAACTCTTCTTCAAACCTTTGATGTCTTTCTTTCTGTTCTTGCACTCCAGCTAAAAGCTCATTAGCTTTTTACTCCCTAAGCTTAGCTGAGTCCCGAAACTTAAAAAAACTCCTTAACTCTTCTTTAACTCCCTAAGCTTAGCTGAGACCCTGAACTCTAAAAACTCCTTAACTCTTCTTTAACTCCCTAAGCTTAGCTGAGACCCTGAGCTCTAAAAACTCCTTAACTCTTGTTTAACTCCCTAAGCTTAACTGAGCCCCAAAACTCAAAAAAACTCCTAAACTCTTCTTAGCTCTTTTAAGCTCTTAAGCTCCCTAAAATAGCGGTGGTCCCGGAAATAGCGTAACTTAGTTAACTAGTCCCCTGTTCAGAGCAAAAGAGCTAACGTAATCGACGCCGCGAGATAGCGCACAAAACGATGAGCGTCCTCGAAGAAGTGCGAAAATAGCGAAATAGCGCTATGCTCGAGGAGAGCAGACATAGTACGGAAGCGAAATAGTGTTGGCAGAGAAAAAAAATTTTCGCCGAGCCTGCGATTAGCGAGAACGTAAACAGTCACCGAGCCCACGACTTGGCTACTTGCCAAGCATTTTCAACTTGGCTACTTGCCAAGCTACAGTACGAACAAATTCGCAACGGGAGCAAACATAGTTCAAATTCAATTTTTCAACTTGGCTACTTGCCAAGCATTTCCAACTTGGCTACTTGCCAAGCTACAGTACGAACAATTTCGCGACGGGAGAAAACATAGTTCAAATTCAATTTTTTTTTCGAATATCGCCAAATTTGGCCAACATGTTTCTTTTTTTGTTATTTTACGTATTAGCTACAGTAACCCGTTCAAAAGGGTCAACTTTGGTCCGTTTGGTCAACTTGCTCCAAAAGCCGCCAAACTTGGCCAGCATGTTTCTTTTAGTGTACATTTTCATAATAGCTACAGTAACCCGTTCAAAAGGGTCAACTTAGGTCCGTTTGGTCAAAGTGCTCCAAAAGCCGCCAAACTTGGCCAGCACGTTTCTTTTAGTGTACATTTTCATAATAGCTACAGTAACAGAGCCTTAAAGGAGCGTATAAAGCCAAAATACCTTAGAAATTAGTAAAAATAGCAACAAAAATTTCCTTTCTAACTTAGTTCCAAGCTTAACTTAGCTCATAGTTTAACTTAGCTAAACAATCAACTTAGTTACCTAGTCCCCTGTTCAGAGCAACATAGCTAATGGATGTCATAGCTAAAAATAGCACACAAAACGATGAGCGTCCTCGAAGACAGCGAAAAGAGCGAAAATAGCCTCACAACGATGAGAGCAGACATAGAAAGATAGCCGCTCCGTCCCTCCCGAGCTGCCCCGTGTCCCCGCTAACGCGGGCCCCACGTGTTAAGCAAACCCCGCCCGACATAGGTTGCGCGCGCGCGTATGCACCCAAGCCGCCCCTACAACTCAGCCGGTTTAATTACTCAAGTTTGAGGTAGCCATTTTGGCTTGCCGAGAGACACAGCCAATGTGCTCCTTTTTGCTTCAGCTGTCAGAACAGCCTGAGCAGCATTGTTTTTTATTGAGAAATCATAACAGCACAGCATACATAGCAAATGAATAATTGAGAGAATTTATCAAAATAGCAGACATAGAAAATAAATCATTGTGAGCACTTAGCAAAATAGCAGACTTAGAAAATAAATAAAATAAATAATTGAGAGAACTTAGAAAAATAGCAGACATAGAATATAAATAATTTCGAGAACTAAGCAAAATAACAGACATAGAAAATAAATAATTGAGAGAATTTAGCATAGTCAGAGCAAACCACAGCCTTGAGACAACTTAGAAATGTGCACAAAAACCTTTAAAATAGAATAAAAAATAGATATAGCTCGAAATAGCCGTATTTCTTTATGGTGTTGGATGCAGCAGAGAAAGGCGGTTATTTTGATGTGTCTAACTTACTTAAAGTACAACCTTAAAGGGTCTCTCTCGCCACTTGGCAAGCTGCCAAAGCATCAAAACATGCAGCCATATGTACTCGGTTTGTACTTTCTTTTTTTATTTTCCATGCTTTAATGTGGCTCTCCTATGATGGGAATTAGCTTATTACAAAGCTCTCAGTCTGCACATTTTATATATCTAACTCATTCTCTGTATCTCTCGCAATCTCTCTCTCTCTCTCAAGTTAAACACATTTATTCCCGCATACATCTGTCGCTCATGTCTTTGGCATAGCGAAATAGCGTTGCGCAGAGAAAAAGATTTTGGTCGAAAAGCCGTCAAGTATAGTGTGCGCTGGTTCATGGGCATCCCAGAACTCGGTTTAATCGGCAACTTCGAGGCGCAGCCTCACGGTAGGCTCGCCTGTGAGCCTGGACGCTCTTTTTTTGCTGTTCCTTGCGAACGCTTGGAATCGCACCTTTTGCGGTTGCTTGCGAACGCTTGGAACCGCAGCTTTTGCGTTTCCTTGCGAACGCTTGGAACTGCAGATTTTGCGGTTCCTTGCGAACGTATGGAACTGCAGTTTCTGTGGTTCCTTGCGACCGCTTGGAACTGCAGTTTTTGCGGCCAGGCTAAGAGCAATCTGAAATAAAAGAAGCATAATAATGCCATTACTTCGAGCTGATATCGCCTTCTTGGCTTTGTGTGCAGTTGAGCTGGAAAGCTATTTCATTTGTCATTTGCTTCATTTTCATCGTAAAATCATGTTTCGTAGCTCAAAATGACCGGAAAATTTAGGAGATTTCAATAAGAGCACTTAGAACCATAGCTAGGAAGAGCACTTAGAGCATTAGCTAATAATATCACTTAGAACCATAGTTAGTTAGAGAAATTAGAAAAACAGCTCCATTAATATCAAAAAAATTCCGCCATTCCAGCAACATAGCTCCCGTGTTTCTCAGAGCCTTAAAGGAGCTTGTAAAGCCAAAAAACCTTAAAAAATTAGTAAAAATAGCAAAAAAAAAATTTTTCTTTCTAACTTAGCCCCAAGCTTAACTTAGCTCATAGTTTATTTATAACTTAGCCAAACATATAACTTAGTTACCTAGTCCCCTGTTCAGAGCAACATAGCTAAGCGATATCACGCTGCGAAATAGCACACAAAACGATGAGCGTCCTCGAAGACAGCGAAAAGAGCGAAAATAGCCTCACAACGATGAGAGCAGACATAGAAAGATAGCCGCTCCGTCCCTCCCGAGCTGCCCCGTGTCCCCGCTAACGCGGGCCCCACGTGTTAAGCAAACCCCGCCCGACATAGGTTGCGCGCGCGCGTATGCACCCAAGCCGCCCCTGCAACTCAGCCGGTTTAATTACTCAAGTTTGAGGTAGCCATTTTGGCTTGCCGAGAGACACAGCCAATGTGCTTCTTTTTGCTTCAGCTGTCAGAACAGCCTGAGCAGCATTGTTTTTTATTGAGAAATCATAACAGCACAGCATACATAGCAAATGAATAATTGAGAGAATTTATCAAAATAGCAGACATAGAAAATAAATCATTGTGAGCACTTAGCAAAATAGCAGACTTAGAAAATAAATAAAATAAATAATTGAGAGAACTTAGAAAAATAGCAGACATAGAAAATAAATAATTGAGAGAATTTAGCATAGTCAGAGCAAGCCACAGCCTTGAGACAACTTAGAAATGTGCACAAAAACCTTTAAAATAGAATAAAAAATAGATATAGCTCGAAATAGCCGTATTTCTTTATGGTGTTGGATGCAGCAGACAAAGGCGGTTATTTTGAAGTGTCTAACTTACTTAAAGTACAACCTTAAAGGGTCTCTCTCGCCACTTGGCAAGCTGCCAAAGCATCAAAACATGCAGCCATATGTACTCGGTTTGTACTTTCTTTTTTTATTTTTCATGCTTTAATGTGGCTCTCCTATGATGGGAATTAGCTTATTACAAAGCTCTCAGTCTGCACATTTTATATATCTAACTCATTCTCTGTATCTCTCGCAATCTCTCTCTCTCTCAAGTTAAACACATTTATTCCCGCATACATCTGTCGCTCATGTCTTTGGCATAGCGAAATAGCGTTGCGCAGAGAAAAAGATTTTGGTCGAAAAGCCGTCAAGTATAGTGTGCGCTGGTTCATGGGCATCCCAGAACTCGGTTTAATCGGCAACTTCGAGGCGCAGCCTCACGGTAGGCTCGCCTGTGAGCCTGGACGCTCTTTTTTTGCTGTTCCTTGCGAACGCTTGGAACCGCAGCTTTTGCGGTTGCTTGCGAACGCTTGGAACCGCAGCTTTTGCGTTTCCTTGCGAACGCTTGGAACTGCAGATTTTGCGGTTCCTTGCGAACGTATGGAACTGCAGTTTCTGTGGTTCCTTGCGACCGCTTGGAACTGCAGTTTTTGCGGCAAGGCTAAGAGCAATCTGAAATAAAGAGCAACATAGCTAAGCGATATCACGCTGCGAAATAGCACACAAAACGATGAGCGTCCTCGAAGACAGCGAAAAGAGCGAAAATAGCCTCACAACGATGAGAGCAGACATAGAAAGATAGCCGCTCCGTCCCTCCCGAGCTGCCCCGTGTCCCCGCTAACGCGGGCCCCACGTGTTAAGCAAACCCCGCCCGACATAGGTTGCGCGCGCGCGTATGCACCCAAGCCGCCCCTACAACTCAGCCGGTTTAATTACTCAAGTTTGAGGTAGCCATTTTGGCTTGCCGAGAGACACAGCCAATGTGCTCCTTTTTGCTTCAGCTGTCAGAACAGCCTGAGCAGCATTGTTTTTTATTGAGAAATCATAACAGCACAGCATACATAGCAAATGAATAATTGAGAGAATTTATCAAAATAGCAGACATAGAAAATAAATCATTGTGAGCACTTAGCAAAATAGCAGACTTAGAAAATAAATAAAATAAATAATTGAGAGAACTTAGAAAAATAGCAGACATAGAATATAAATAATTTCGAGAACTAAGCAAAATAACAGACATAGAAAATAAATAATTGAGAGAATTTAGCATAGTCAGAGCAAACCACAGCCTTGAGACAACTTAGAAATGTGCACAAAAACCTTTAAAATAGAATAAAAAATAGATATAGCTCGAAATAGCCGTATTTCTTTATGGTGTTGGATGCAGCAGAGAAAGGCGGTTATTTTGATGTGTCTAACTTACTTAAAGTACAACCTTAAAGGGTCTCTCTCGCCACTTGGCAAGCTGCCAAAGCATCAAAACATGCAGCCATATGTACTCGGTTTGTACTTTCTTTTTTTATTTTCCATGCTTTAATGTGGCTCTCCTATGATGGGAATTAGCTTATTACAAAGCTCTCAGTCTGCACATTTTATATATCTAACTCATTCTCTGTATCTCTCGCAATCTCTCTCTCTCTCAAGTTAAACACATTTATTCCCGCATACATCTGTCGCTCATGTCTTTGGCATAGCGAAATAGCGTTGCGCAGAGAAAAAGATTTTGGTCGAAAAGCCGTCAAGTATAGTGTGCGCTGGTTCATGGGCATCCCAGAACTCGGTTTAATCGGCAACTTCGAGGCGCAGCCTCACGGTAGGCTCGCCTGTGAGCCTGGACGCTCTTTTTTTGCTGTTCCTTGCGAACGCTTGGAACCGCAGCATTTGCGGTTGCTTATGAACGCTTGGAACCGCAGCTTTTGCGTTTCCTTGCGAACGCTTGGAACTGCAGATTTTGCGGTTCCTTGCGAACGTATGGAACTGCAGTTTCTGTGGTTCCTTGCGACCGCTTGGAACTGCAGTTTTTGCGGCAAGGCTAAGAGCAATCTGAAATAAAGAGCAACATAGCTAAGCGATATCACGCTGCGAAATAGCAAACAAAACGATGAGCGTCCTCGAAGACAGCGAAAAGAGCGAAAATAGCCTCACAACGATGAGAGCAGACATAGAAAGATAGCCGCTCCGTCCCTCCCGAGCTGCCCCGTGTCCCCGCTAACGCGGGCCCCACGTGTTAAGCAAACCCCGCCCGACATAGGTTGCGCGCGCGCGTATGCACCCAAGCCGCCCCTGCAACTCAGCCGGTTTAATTACTCAAGTTTGAGGTAGCCATTTTGGCTTGCCGAGAGACACAGCCAATGTGCTTCTTTTTGCTTCAGCTGTCAGAACAGCCTGAGCAGCATTGTTTTTTATTGAGAAATCATAACAGCACAGCATACATAGCAAATGAATAATTGAGAGAATTTATCAAAATAGCAGACATAGAAAATAAATCATTGTGAGCACTTAGCAAAATAGCAGACTTAGAAAATAAATAAAATAAATAATTGAGAGAACTTAGAAAAATAGCAGACATAGAATATAAATAATTTCGAGAACTAAGCAAAATAACAGACATAGAAAATAAATAATTGAGAGAATTTAGCATAGTCAGAGCAAACCACAGCCTTGAGACAACTTAGAAATGTGCACAAAAACCTTTAAAATAGAATAAAAAATAGATATAGCTCGAAATAGCCGTATTTCTTTATGGTGTTGGATGCAGCAGAGAAAGGCGGTTATTTTGATGTGTCTAACTTACTTAAAGTACAACCTTAAAGGGTCTCTCTCGCCACTTGGCAAGCTGCCAAAGCATCAAAACATGCAGCCATATGTACTCGGTGTGTACTTTCTTTTTTTATTTTCCATGCTTTAATGTGGCTCTCCTATGATGGGAATTAGCTTATTACAAAGCTCTCAGTCTGCACATTTTATATATCTAACTCATTCTCTGTATCTCTCGCAATCTCTCTCTCTCTCAAGTTAAACACATTTATTCCCGCATACATCTGTCGCTCATGTCTTTGGCATAGCGAAATAGCGTTGCGCAGAGAAAAAGATTTTGGTCGAAAAGCCGTCAAGTATAGTGTGCGCTGGTTCATGGGCATCCCAGAACTCGGTTTAATCGGCAACTTCGAGGCGCAGCCTCACGGTAGGCTCGCCTGTGAGCCTGGACGCTCTTTTTTTGCTGTTCCTTGCGAACGCTTGGAATCGCAGCTTTTGCGGTTGCTTGCGAACGCTTGGAACCGCAGCTTTTGCGTTTCCTTGCGAACGCTTGGAACTGCAGATTTTGCGGTTCCTTGCGAACGTATGGAACTGCAGTTTCTGTGGTTCCTTGCGACCGCTTGGAACTGCAGTTTTTGCGGCCAGGCTAATAGCAATCTGAAATAAAAGAAGCATAATAATGCCATGACTTCGAGCTGATATCGCCTTCTTGGCTTTGTGTGCAGTTGAGCTGGAGAGCTATTTCATTTGTCATTTGCTTCATTTTCATCGTAAAATCATGTTTCGTAGCTCAAAATGACCGGAAAATTTAGGAGATTTCAATAAGAGCACTTAGAACCATAGCTAGGAAGAGCACTTAGAGCATTAGCTAATAATATCACTTAGAACCATAGTTAGTTAGAGAAATTAGAAAAACAGCTCCATCAATATCAAAAAAATTCCGCCATTCCAGCAACATAGCTCCCGTGTTTCTCAGAGCCTTAAAGGAGCTTGTAAAGCCAAAAAACCTTAAAAAATTAGTAAAAATAGCAAAAAAAAAATTGTCTTTCTAACTTAGCCCCAAGCTTAACTTAGCTCATAGTTTATTTATAACTTAGCCAAACATATAACTTAGTTACCTAGTCCCCTGTTCAGAGCAACATAGCTAATGGATGTCATAGCTAAAAATAGCACACAAAGCCATGAGCGTCCTCGAAGAAGCGCGAAAATAGCGAGATAGCGCTATGCTCGAAGAGAGCAGACATAGAAAGAAACTCCGCCCCCCTCGCTCATTGGCCCATTCCCGATTCGTCCAATAGCGAGCGAGCTCTCAGGTCCAGGCCCCTTCCCCCTTCGCATTACTCGACCAAACATATGTGCACAAAAACTCTTTAAAATAAAATTAAAAATAGAGAGAGCCATAAAGAGCCCCCTCTCTCGATGGTGTCAGATGCAGCAGAGAAAGGCGGTTCTTCTGACGTCTCTAACGTACTTGCAGAACAACGTTAAAGTGTCTCTCTCGCCACTTGGCAAGCTGCCAAACACACAGCCATATATGCACACGTCGTTTTCAGGCCTAAGCTTCACATTGTCATTTTACGATTAATAAAAAAAACTATTTAAAAAAGGCTATCCCGGCTCCACTGCACGTAGAGCTTAGAAGGCCACCTCAGCTCGACGTAACGCCGAGCCAAGAAGACTCTCTCAGCTCCACGGCACGTCAAGCCGAGACGGCCAACTCAGTTCTCAGTTCCACTGAATGCAGAACCAAGAAGGCCATTCCGGCTCAACGAAATGCGGAGCCAGGAACAAGCATGAGGCTGCGCCTCGAAGTTGCCGATTAAACCGAGTTCTGGGATGCCCGTAAACCAGCGCAACCTATACTTGACGGCTTTTCGACCAAAATTATTTTCTCTGCGAAACGCTATTTCGCTGAGTATGCCAAAGACATGAGAGAAAGATGTATGCGGGATAAATGTGTTTAACTTGAGAGAGAGACAGTGATTGCGAGAGATACAGAGAAAGAGTTGGATATATAAAATGTGCAGACTGAGAGCTCTGTAATAAGCTACTTTACATCAAAGGAGAGCCATATTAAAGCGTAGAAAATACAAAAAAGAAAGTACAAACCGAGTACATATGGCTGCATCCTCCGCCTGCCGGGGTTGGTGGAGTGTGCTTCGGCTGGCGACCGAGGTGCAAACGTCCCCCACTCGAGGAACACAAATAATGTTATATTATTGCTTTATTTTATAGTAATACAAAACTACACTACTTCATTGTCGCCTGTTTTATTTAGCAAGTACATTGATTATTTACAGTAGTCACATAAATATCAACAAAAAATTAAATGAGAAATTATCCGTAAAGAAAACATCAAATAAATGCTTATCGTCGATGTCTCTGTTCCTCTCTACTGTACGTTAGATTGTTTTAAATATGTTGTGAAAATTGAAAGTTGTTAAGAAATTTTAGACTTTATACAACGGTATTGCAAGGTTCGCATTCATGAAAATACAATGTAATGGAAAAATAGCACTAATTGAATGCAAAACATGTAAAGAAAGCGACAACTAACAATCTCCTATTCACTAATAATTGAAAAGATAATTTACAATTGATTGAACATGATTAATGCAAAATGATTGATCACGGAAAGTGGAGAGAATGCGTGAGAAAGAATGCATACAATATATGTAAATAAAGGTATTTATTAATTTTTTAAGGTATTTAAGGTGACATGAGTGAAGCCTAAGTACTTGAATTATCTGTCTCTATTTCTCGCTCTCTCTCCCTCTCTATGTCGATCTCTCGGAATGTATGCATGGGTCGACTGCAGAAATGAATGTACATGACTACAATGCAACATTTAAATAACAAAGTATATATTTTCAGGAAAACTTTCATTTTTATTTAGGCTTTATCGGTCGAGTGCAGTGATTGTCGTTCTCATTAAAGAAGAGCGAGCTCATGGGCGAGGTGAGAGTGAATGTCTTTTTTCTATGTTCTCTCATAAGAACGTGCTATTTTGTTATATGTCACGAAAAGCTGTGAATAGTGAGAGAGAGAGAGAGAAACAAAGAAAGCAAACAAAGAACAGAAAGAGATAAAGTGATATGTCTGTATATGTGAATGTTATGTTTTATTTAATTTCATTTATTTACGGCTGGCTTCAATGAGCCTGGCCGCAAAAATGAGTGGTTCAAAGAGTTCGCGAGGAACGCAATGAACCACAAAAAAAATGAGCGGCCAGGCTCAGACGCCAGCCAAATCTGAGGCTGTGCCTCGAAATTGGTTGATTGAACCGAATGCTGGGATACCCGTGTACTGGCGCACACTATACTTTACACTATGGTTTTCGAACAAAATATTCATATGGCTGCATGTCTTCATGGCGATTGGCAGCTTGTCATGTTGCGAGAGAGACACTTTAACGTTGTTCTGTAAGTACGTTAGAGACGTCAGAAGAACCGCCTTTCTCTGCTGCATCCGACACCATCGAGAGAGGGGGCTCTTTGTGGCTCTCTCTATTGTTAATTATATTTTAAAGAGTTTGTGTGCATATATGGCTGTGTGTTTGGCAGCTTGCCAAGTGGCGAGAGAGACACTTTAACGTTGTTCTGCAAGTACGTTAGAGACGTCAGAAGAACCGCCTTTCTCTGCTGCATCTGACACCATCGAGAGAGGGGGCTCTTTATGGCTTTATTTTAAAGAGTTTTTGTGTACATATGGCTGTAATTACCTGAAAAATTAGGAGTCTTTATTAGTGCATAGAATTACTTAAACTCTCATACTTAGCATGCTTTCTGATGTGCTGTATTCGTAAGCTCTTTGGCGTGCTCTGATCTCTTCTTCAAACCTTTGATGTTTTCCTTTCTCTTCTTGCACTCCAGCTAAAGACTCATTAGATCTTCTTTTACTCCCTAAGCTTAGCTGAGACCCTTAACTCTAAAAACTCCTTAACTCTTCTTACTTAAACTCTCATACTTAGCATGCTTTATGATATGATGTATTCGTAAGCTCTTTAGCGTGCTCTGAACACTTCTTCAAACCTTTGATGTCTTTCTTTCTCTTCTTGCACTCCAACTAAAAACTCATTAGATCTTTTTTAACTCCCTAAGCTTAGCTGAGACCCTGAACTCTAAAAACTCCTTAACTCTTCTTTCATTCCCTAAGCTTAGCTGAGACCCTAAACTCTAAAACTCCTTAACTCTTGCGAACGCTTGGAACTGCAGATTTTGCGGTTCCTTGCGAACGTATGGAACTGCAGTTTCTGTGGTTCCTTGCGACCGCTTGGAACTGCAGTTTTTGCGGCCAGGCTAAGAGCAATCTGAAATAAAAGAAGCATAATAATGCCATGACTTCGAGCTGATATCGCCTTCTTGGCTTTGTGTGCAGTTGAGCTGGAAAGCTATTTCATTTGTCATTTGCTTCATTTTCATCGTAAAATCATGTTTCGTAGCTCAAAATGACCGGAAAATTTAGGAGATTTCAATAAGAGCGCTTAAAACCATAGCTAGGAAGAGCACTTAGAGCATTAGCTAATAATATCACTTAGAACCATAGTTAGTTAGAGAAATTAGAAAAACAGCTCCATTAATATCAAAAAAATTCCGCCATTCCAGCAACATAGCTCCCGTGTTTCTCAGAGCCTTAAAGGAGCTTGTAAAGCCAAAAAACCTTAAAAAATTAGTAAAAATAGCAACAAAAAAAATTTTATTTCTAACCTAGCCCCAAGCTTAACTTAGCTCATAGTTTATTTATAACTTAGCAAAACATATAACTTAGTTACCTAGTCCCCTGTTCAGAGCAAAAGAGCTAAGCGATATCACGCTGCGAAATAGCACACAAAACGATGAGCGTCCTCGAAGAAGTGCGAAAATAGCGAAATAGCGCTATGCTCGAAGAGAGCAGACATAGAAAGAAACTCCGCCCCCCTCGCTCATTGGCCAATTTCAGAATTCGACCAATACCGAGCGAGCTCTCAGGCCCAGGCCCCTTCCCCCTTCGCACGACCACTTCGCACCTCTTGCAAACATACAGCCAAACACATGAAAAACATTAAATATATACACTTACAACTTACTTTTCCACTCTCTCTCTATTTCTCTCTCTTCCTCTCGTATTCCTCTGTCTCTCTGCAAAAATCTGCATTTTTTTGTGGCCATTGAACGCATTCACAAGTCATTTAAAGTTTTTGGCACAATGCCAACATGTGTGCGTTTACGCATTTTTTTCCGATTAAAACACATTAAAACACTTACAAAGAGACCGAAAGTTGACTCTCTCTCTATACCAGTGAATTGTACAAAGTAAGAGCTTTCTAATGAGCTACAGAGAGATGTATATAATTCATGTTGAGCGTTCTCACAGACACTTACAAGCAAACGATCAAGTCCTGAAGAAGCCTGTTCACATTAAAAGAAAGAGAGAGAGAGACGACTTAGAGAGAGAAAGAGAGAGAGAGAGTGTTCTATCATGTCTCTCCCACTCTACTCTTACTCTCTGATTTTTTTTGTAATTTTATGTATCGTTTAAAGCAGTAAAACTCTTAAAATAATTATTTTTTGGCACTTTGCCAGCATTCCAAGTACGCACACTCAGCATCATGAACTCCCTTCGAAAACTCGGCCAGTGTAGGTTGCGCAAATTCATAGGCATCCAGCGCTTTCTGTCCAGAGCCGGTTTAATTTCCCAAGCTTGAGGTTGCTCCTCAACTTGACTCTGCCTTCCTGGCTCTGCATTACGCTGAGCTGAGATGGCCTTCTTGGCTCGGCGTTACGTCGAGCTGAGGTGGCCTTCTTAGCTCTACGTGCAGTGGAGCCGGGATAGGCCTTTTAAATGTTTTTTTTATTAATTGTAAAACGACGATGTGCAGCTTAGAATTACCTGAAAAATTATCAGTCTTTATTAGGATTACTTTAACTCTTTTACTTAGCATGCTTTTTGATGTGCTGTATTCGTATGCTCTTTGGCGTGCTCTGAACTTTCTTCAAACCTTTGATGTTTTCCTTTCTCTTCTTGCACTCCAGAGCATATCGAGAGCTGGGAACTGCAGCTCTTGCATCGCATACATGGAATATAAATATTTGAGAGCACTTTACAAAATAGCAGACTTAGAATTTAAATATAGAGAGAACTTAGCCAAATAGCAGACTTAGATAATAAATTATTGAGAGCACTTGGCAAAATAGCAGACTTAGATGATGAATCATTGAGAGCACTTGGCAAAATAGCAGACTTAGATGATAAATCATTAAGAGCACTTGGCAAAATAGCAGACTTAGATAATAATTCATTGAGAACAGATGGCAATATAGCAGACATTAAAAATAAATCATTGAGAGAAAAACTCGGCCAACATAGGTTGCGCCAGTTCATAGGCATCCAGTGCTCCCTGACCAAAGCCGGTTTAATTAAGTTTGAGGTACTTCCTCAATCTTACTGCCTGCCTGGTTCCGCCCAGCGCTGTACCGTTGACCTTCTTGGCTCGACGTGGTGTCGAGCTGAGATGGCCTTCTTGGCTCGACGTGGTGTCGAGCTGAGATGGCCTTCTTGGCTTGACGTTGACTTGAGCTGAGATGGCCTTCTTGGCTTGACGTGACGTTGAGCTGAGATGGTCTTCTTGGCTTGACGTGACGTTGAGCTGAGATGGCCTTCTTGGCTTGACGTGACGTCGAGCTGAGATGGCCGCAGTTGAGCCAGCCATATGTAATCACAAGTCTTTAATTTAGCGTAAAACATTTAGAGAGAGCTCGGAAGCTGTGTCTCTCTCTATCCTACATTTTTCTACAGAGAAAGGCGGTTTTTTTAGCTATGTAATGTTGTATAAAAGTAAGTCTGAACGATTAGACATTTAAAAGAAGTTTCCTCATCCGAGGTCTGAGAACAAAAAAAATTGGCCCCGCTGAGAAAAAAATTTTGGTCGAAAAGCCGTCAAGTATAGTGTGCGCCGGTTCATGGGCATCCCAGAAATCGGTTTAATCGGCGAATTCCATGCACCGCCTCACAGTTGGTTAGCCTGTTAGCCTGGCCGCTCATTTTTTGATGTTCCTTGCGAACACATGGAATGGCCTTCTTAGCTTGACGTGACGTCGAGCTGAGATGGCCTTCTTAGCTTGACGTGACGTCGAGTTGAGATGGCCTTCTTGGCTTGACGTGACGTCGAGTTGAGATGGCCTTCTTGGCTTGACGTGACGTCGAGTTGAGATGGCCTTCTTGGCTTGACGTGACGTCGAGCTGAGATGGCCTTCTTGGCTTGACGTGACGTTGAGCTGAGATGGCCTTCTTAGCTCAACGTGTTGTGGTGTCGGGAAAGGCAATTTCTTTGTATCTTGCTTCATTTTTATCGCAGAAACAATAGTTGATTGCTCAAAATGACCAGAAAAATTTGAAGATTTCTATAGTAGCACTTAGAACACATGATAAGAAGAGCACTTTGCAATAGAGAAAAGTTCGCCGAGCCTGCGACACGCGAGATCGCCGAGGCCACGGGAGCTCCGCCCCCTCGCTCATTGGCCCATTTCAGGATTCGACCAATAGCGAGCGAGCCAGGTCTTGGCAAGTTGCCAACCGCTAACCAGACATGCATCCATATGTGCACAAAAGCTATTTAAAATAAAATTAAAAATAGAGAGAGCTTAAAAGAGCCGCCTCTCTCTATGGTGTCGGATGCATCAGAGAAAGGCGGTTATTTTGACATATCTAAGGTAGTTGCAGGAGAACGTTAAAGTGTCTCTCTCACAGGTTGGCAAGTTGCCAATCGCCAAAAAGACATGCAGCCATATGAATTTTTTGGTCGCTCCTGCTCCCCGCGTTACCAAGTGTCCCCCAACACGCTGGCCTCACATGCTAAGAAAAACTCGGCTAACATAGGTTGCGCCAGCTTATAGGCATCCAGTGCTTCCTGGCCAAAGTCGGTTTAATCACCCAAGTTTGAGGTACGTCCTCAAACTGACTGCTTTCCCAGCTCAGCGCATCGCTGAACCGAGAGAGCCTTTTGGTTCCACGTGCAATGGAGCTGAGAGTGCCTTCTTGGATTGGCGTGACGTGGAGCTGAGAGGGCCTTCTTGGCTTGACGTGTCGTCGAGCTGAGATGGGCTTCTTGGCTTGACGTGTCGTCGAGCTGACATGGCCTTCTTGGCTTGACGTGAAGTCGAGCTGAGATGGCCTTCTTGGCTTGACGCGAAGTCGAGCTGAGATGGCCTTCTTGGCTTGACGTCAAGTCGAGCTGAGATGGCCTTCTTGGCTTGACGTGCAGTAGAGTCGAGACATGCATCTTTATGTGCACAAAAGCTATTTAAAATAGAATTAAAAATAGAGAGAGCTTAAAAGAGCCGCCTCTCTCTATGGTGTCGGATGCAGCAGAGAAAGGCGGCTGCAGCTTTTGCGGTTCCTTGCGAACGCTTGGAACTGCAGCTTCTGCGGTTCCTTGCGACCGTTTGGAACTGCAGTTTTTGCGGCCAGGCCATATGTGCACAAAAGCTATTTAAAATAGAAGTTCTTCTTATCTAACGTAGTTGCAGAACAACGTTAAAGTGACTCCGCCGTCCTGGCTCTGCATTAAGTTGAGCTGAGTTGGCCGTCTTGGCTCGGCGTGCCGTCGAGCTGAGATGGCCTTCTTAGCTCTACGTGCAGTGGAGCCGGGATAGGCCTTTTTTAATGTTTTTTTTATTAATTGTAAAATGACGATGTGCAGCTTAGAATTACCTGAAAAATTAGGAGTCTTTATTAGTGCATAGATTTACTTAAACTCTTAAACTTCGCATGCTTTCTGATGTGCTGTATTCGTAAGCTCTTTGGCTTGCTCTGAACTCTTCTTCAAACCTTTGATGTCTTTCTTTCTGTTCTTGCACTCCAGCTAAAAGCCCATTAGCTTTTTACTCCCTAAGCTTAGCTGAGTCCCGAAACTTTAAAAAACTCCTTAACTCTTCTTTAACTCCCTAAGCTTAACTGAGCCCCAAAACTCTAAAAATTCCTAAAGCTTAACTGAGCCCCAAAACTCTAAAAACTCCTAAACTCTTCTTAGCTCTTTTAAGCTCTTAAGCTCCCTAAAATAGTCCCAGAAATAGCGTAACTTAGTTAACTAGTCCCCTGTTCAGAGCAAAAGAGCTAACGTAATCGACGCCGCGAGATAGCGCACAAAACGATGAGCGTCCTCGAAGACAGCGAAAATAGCGAAAATAGCGCAGGAACGATGAGAGCAGACATAGAAAGATAGCCGCTCCGTCCCCCCCGAGCTGCCCCGTGTCCCCGCTAACGCGGGCCCCACGTGTTAAGCAGACCCCGCCCGACATAGGTTGCGCGAGCGCATATGCACTCAAGCCGCTCCTGCGACTCAGCCGGTTTAATTACCCATTTTTGAGGTAGCCATTTTTGCTTGCCGAGAAACAATGCCAAAGAGCTTTTTTTTGCTGCAGATGTCAGAACAGCTTGAGCAGCATTGTTTTTTTATTGAGAATTCATAACAGCACAGCATACATAGCAAATAAATAATTGAGAGAATTTATCAAAATAGCAGACATAGAAAATAATTCATTGTGAGCACTTAGCAAAATAGCAGACTTAGAAATAAAATAAAATAAACAATTGAGAGAACTTTGAAAAATTGCATAAATAGAAAATAAATAATTTAGAGCATTTAGCAAAATAGCAGATATAGGAAATAAATATTTGAGAGATTTTGGCATAGTCAGAGCAAACCACAGCCTTGAGACAACTTAGATATGTGCACAATAAGCTTTAAAATAGAATAAAAAATAGATATAGCTCGAAATAGCCGTATTTCTTTATGGTGTTGGATGCAGCAGAGAAAGGCGGTTATTTTGATGTGTCTAACTTACTTAAAGTACAACGATAAAGGGTCTCTCTCGCCACTTGGCAAGCTGCCAAACGCATCACAACATGCAGCCATATGTTCTCGGTTTGTACTTTCTTTTTGTATTTTCCATGCTTTAATGTGGTTCTCCTATGATGGGAATTAGCTTATTACAAAGCTCTCAGTCTGCACATTTTATATATCTAACTCATTCTCTGTATCTCTCGCAATCTCTCTCTCTCTCTCAAGCTAAAAATCACAACATGCAGCCATATGTACTCGGTTTGTACTTTCTTTTTGTATTTTCCATGCTTTAATGTGGTTCTCCTATGATGGGAATTAGCTTATTACAAAGCTCTCAGTCTGCACATTTTATATATCTAGCTCATTCTCTGTATCTCTCACAATCTCTCACTCTCTCTCTCAAGCTAAAAACACGTCTATCCCGCATACATCTGTCGCTCATGTCTTTGGCATAGCGAAATAGCGTTGCGCAGAGAAAATAATTTTGGTCGAAAAGCCGTCTAGTGTGCGCTGGTTCATGGGGATCTCAGAACTCGGTTTAATCGGCAACTTCGAGGCGCGTTCTCACGGTAGGTTCGCCTGTGAGCCTGGCCGCTCTTTTTTGCTGTTCCTTGCGAACGCTTGGAACCGCAGTTTTGCGGTTCCTTGCGAACGCTTGGAACTGCAGATTTTTCGGTTCCGTGCTAACGCATGGAACTGCATATTTTGCGGTTCCTTACGAACGCTTGGAACTGCGTATTTTGAGGTTGCTTGGAACTTCATCTTTTGATGTCAAAGCTTCAAGCTTAATCTCTCTCTCTCAAGTTAACACATTTATCACGCATACATCTGTCGCTCATGTCATGCAGTTTTTGGAATAAATGTCTTCGTTACACATCTACATATATTGTATTGAATATGCACACGTATTTGGAGCAAGCCTTATTACAGTCATAATGAAATAAAGGAGAAACAAAGGAAATAACACATTCATTGATTATTCTTGCAGAAAGATCGACATTCATTTACTCCATTTGTTATTGATTTCATTTCATTTCTGTTCTTAGAATATAATATTTCTTCGCATGTGTACACTTTTGCAGTTTATGGAATAAATTTATTCGCTACACTTATCTACATATATTGAATATGCACACGTATTTGGAGCAAGCCTTATTACAGTCATTGAAAAATAAAGGATTTAACATATACATATTAGTGCTATTTTTTTATTACATTGTATTTTCATGAATGTGAACTTTGCAATACCGTTGTGTAAAGTCTAAAATTTCTTAACAACTTTCACTTTTCACAACATATTTAAAACAATCTAACGTACAGTATAGAGGAACAGAGACAACGACGATAAGCAGTTATGTGAAGTTTTCTTTACGAATATTTTATCATTTAATTGTTTGGTGATATTTATTTGACTATTGTAAATAATCAATATACATGCTAAATAAAATAGGCGACAATAAAGTAGTGTATTAATATAAAAAAAAATAGCAATAACATAACTTTATTTGTGTTTCTCGAGTGGGAGACGTTTGCACCTCGGTTGCCAGCCGAAGCACACTCCACCAACCCCGGCAGGCGGAGGACCGTTGGCACGGCCGTTGAACTTTCTCGCGCCGGTTACAACAATCTTTCTTCTTATACAGGCCGCCTGCCCTTAGCGACCTCTATGTGCAGTGGAGCCGGGATAGGCCCAGGGAACGACGATGAGCGTGGCCGCTCATTTTTTGTAGTTCCTTGCGAACGCTTGGATCTGCGAATTTTGCGGTTTCTTCCGTTCGCATGGAACTGCTGTTTTTGCGGTTTCTTTCGAACGCTTGGAACCGCAGTTTTCGCGGCCAGTTTCACTTACAGTCATCTGAAATACATAGTACATAATAAAATTATGCCAATTGATGTTTTGTGTATTGTCGTGCTCTGAACTCTTCTTAAAGCCTTTGATGTCTTCTTTTCTCTTCTTACACTCCAGCTAAAAACTGATTAGCTCTTCTTTAACTCCCTACGTTTAACTGAGACCCTGAACTCTAAAAACTCCTTAACTCTTCTTTTACTCCCTAAGCTTTGCTGAGTCCTCAAACTTTAAAAACTCCCTAACTCTTCTTTAGCTCCCTAAGCTTAGCTGAGACCCTGAACTCTAAAACTCCTTAATTATTCGTCCCTAAGCTTAGCTGAGTCCCGAAACTCTAAAAACTTCTTAACCCTTCTTTAACTCCCTAAGCTAAACTGAGCTCCTGAACTCTAAAAACTCTGAAATTCTTCTTTAACTCAATAAGCTTAAGTGAGCACCTGAACTCTAAAAACTCCTAAACACTTCTTAGCTCTTTTAAGTTCTTTAGCTCCCAAAAGCAGTAGTACTCCAGAAAGTAGCTTAACTTAGTTAACTAGTCCCCTGTTCAGAGCAAAAGAGCTAAGCGATATCACGCTGCGAAATAGCACACAAAACGATGAGCGTCCTCGAAGAAGTGCGAAAATAGCGAAATAGCGCTATGCTCGAAGAGAGCAGACATAGAAAGAAACTCCGCCCCCCTCGCTCATTGGCCAATTTCAGAATTCGACCAATACCGAGCGAGCTCTCAGGCCCAGGCCCCTTCCCCCTTCGCACGACCACTTCGCACCTCTTGCAAACATACAGCCAAACACATGAAAAACATTAAATATATACACTTACAACTTACTTTTCCACTCTCTCTCTATTTCTCTCTCTTCCTCTCGTATTCCTCTGTCTCTCTGCAAAAATCTGCATTTTTTTGTGGCCATTGAACGCATTCACAAGTCATTTAAAGTTTTTGGCACAATGCCAACATGTGTGCGTTTACGCATTTTTTTCCGATTAAAACACATTAAAACACTTACAAAGAGACCGAAAGTTGACTCTCTCTCTATACCAGTGAATTGTACAAAGTAAGAGCTTTCTAATGAGCTACAGAGAGATGTATATAATTCATGTTGAGCGTTCTCACAGACACTTACAAGCAAACGATCAAGTCCTGAAGAAGCCTGTTCACATTAAAAGAAAGAGAGAGAGAGACGACTTAGAGAGAGAAAGAGAGAGAGAGAGAGTGTTCTATCATGTCTCTCCCACTCTACTCTTACTCTCTGATTTTTTTTTTAATTTTATGTATCGTTTAAAGCAGTAAAACTCTTAAAATAATTATTTTTTGGCACTTTGCCAGCATTCCAAGTACGCACACTCAGCATCATGAACTCCCTTCGAAAACTCGGCCAGTGTAGGTTGCGCAAATTCATAGGCATCCAGCGCTTTCTGTCCAGAGCCGGTTTAATTTCCCAAGCTTGAGGTTGCTCCTCAACTTGACTCTGCCTTCCTGGCTCTGCATTACGCTGAGCTGAGATGGCCTTCTTGGCTCGGCGTTACGTCGAGCTGAGGTGGCCTTCTTAGCTCTACGTGCAGTGGAGCCGGGATAGGCCTTTTAAATGTTTTTTTTATTAATTGTAAAACGACGATGTGCAGCTTAGAATTACCTGAAAAATTATCAGTCTTTATTAGGATTACTTTAACTCTTTTACTTAGCATGCTTTTTGATGTGCTGTATTCGTATGCTCTTTGGCGTGCTACGCATTTTTTTCCGATTAAAACACATTAAAACACTTACAAAGAGACCGAAAGTTGACTCTCTCTCTATACCAGTGAATTGTACAAAGTAAGAGCTTTCTAATGAGCTACAGAGAGATGTATATAATTCATGTTGAGCGTTCTCACAGACACTTACAAGCAAACGATCAAGTCCTGAAGAAGCCTGTTCACATTAAAAGAAAGAGAGAGAGAGACGACTTAGAGAGAGAAAGAGAGAGAGAGAGTGTTCTATCATGTCTCTCCCACTCTACTCTTACTCTCTGATTTTTTTTGTAATTTTATGTATCGTTTAAAGCAGTAAAACTCTTAAAATAATTATTTTTTGGCACTTTGCCAGCATTCCAAGTACGCACACTCAGCATCATGAACTCCCTTCGAAAACTCGGCCAGTGTAGGTTGCGCAAATTCATAGGCATCCAGCGCTTTCTGTCCAGAGCCGGTTTAATTTCCCAAGCTTGAGGTTGCTCCTCAACTTGACTCTGCCTTCCTGGCTCTGCATTACGCTGAGCTGAGATGGCCTTCTTGGCTCGGCGTTACGTCGAGCTGAGGTGGCCTTCTTAGCTCTACGTGCAGTGGAGCCGGGATAGGCCTTTTAAATGTTTTTTTTATTAATTGTAAAACGACGATGTGCAGCTTAGAATTACCTGAAAAATTATCAGTCTTTATTAGGATTACTTTAACTCTTTTACTTAGCATGCTTTTTGATGTGCTGTATTCGTATGCTCTTTGGCGTGCTCTGAACTTTCTTCAAACCTTTGATGTTTTCCTTTCTCTTCTTGCACTCCAGAGCATATCGAGAGCTGGGAACTGCAGCTCTTGCATCGCATACATGGAATATAAATATTTGAGAGCACTTTACAAAATAGCAGACTTAGAATTTAAATATAGAGAGAACTTAGCCAAATAGCAGACTTAGATAATAAATTATTGAGTGCACTTGGCAAAATAGCAGACTTAGATGATGAATCATTGAGAGCACTTGGCAAAATAGCAGACTTAGATGATAAATCATTAAGAGCACTTGGCAAAATAGCAGACTTAGATAATAATTCATTGAGAACAGATGGCAATATAGCAGACATTAAAAATAAATCATTGAGAGAAAAACTCGGCCAACATAGGTTGCGCCAGTTCATAGGCATCCAGTGCTCCCTGACCAAAGCCGGTTTAATTAAGTTTGAGGTACTTCCTCAATCTTACTGCCTGCCTGGTTCCGCCCAGCGCTGTACCGTTGACCTTCTTGGCTCGACGTGGTGTCGAGCTGAGATGGCCTTCTTGGCTTGACGTTGGGTTGAGCTGAGATGGCCTTCTTTGCTTGACGTTGACTTGAGCTGAGATGGCCTTCTTGGCTTGACGTGACGTTGAGCTGAGATGGCCTTCTTGGCTTGACGTGACGTCGAGCTGAGATGGCCGCAGTTGAGCCAGCCATATGTAATCACAAGTCTTTAATTTAGCGTAAAACATTTAGAGAGAGCTCGGAAGCTGTGTCTCTCTCTATCCTACATTTTTCTACAGAGAAAGGCGGTTTTTTTAGCTATGTAATGTTGTATAAAAGTAAGTCTGAACGATTAGACATTTAAAAGAAGTTTCCTCATCCGAGGTCTGAGAACAAAAAAAATTGGCCCCGCTGAGAAAAAAATTTTGGTCGAAAAGCCGTCAAGTATAGTGTGCGCCGGTTCATGGGCATCCCAGAAATCGGTTTAATCGGCGAATTCCATGCACCGCCTCACAGTTGGTTAGCCTGTTAGCCTGGCCGCTCATTTTTTGATGTTCCTTGCGAACACATGGAATGGCCTTCTTAGCTTGACGTGACGTCGAGCTGAGATGGCCTTCTTAGCTTGACGTGACGTCGAGTTGAGATGGCCTTCTTGGCTTGACGTGACGTCGAGTTGAGATGGCCTTCTTGGCTTGACGTGACGTCGAGTTGAGATGGCCTTCTTGGCTTGACGTGACGTCGAGCTGAGATGGCCTTCTTGGCTTGACGTGACGTTGAGCTGAGATGGCCTTCTTAGCTCAACGTGTTGTGGTGTCGGGAAAGGCAATTTCTTTGTATCTTGCTTCATTTTTATCGCAGAAACAATAGTTGATTGCTCAAAATGACCAGAAAAATTTGAAGATTTCTATAGTAGCACTTAAAACACATGATAAGAAGAGCACTTTGCAATAGAGAAAAGTTCGCCGAGCCTGCGACACGCGAGATCGCCGAGGCCACGGGAGCTCCGCCCCCTCGCTCATTGGCCCATTTCAGGATTCGACCAATAGCGAGCGAGCCAGGTCTTGGCAAGTTGCCAACCGCTAACCAGACATGCATCCATATGTGCACAAAAGCTATTTAAAATAAAATTAAAAATAGAGAGAGCTTAAAAGAGCCGCCTCTCTCTATGGTGTCGGATGCATCAGAGAAAGGCGGTTATTTTGACATATCTAAGGTAGTTGCAGTAGAACGTTAAAGTGTCTCTCTCACAGGTTGGCAAGTTGCCAATCGCCAAAAAGACATGCAGCCATATGAAATTTTTGGTCGCTCCTGCTCCCCGCGTTACCAAGTGTCCCCCAACACGCTGGCCTCACATGCTAAGAAAAACTCGGCTAACATAGGTTGCGCCAGCTTATAGGCGTCCAGTGCTTCCTGGCCAAAGTCGGTTTAATCACCCAAGTTTGAGGTACGTCCTCAAACTGACTGCTTTCCCAGCTCAGCGCATCGCTGAACCGAGAGAGCCTTTTGGTTCCACGTGCAATGGAGCTGAGAGTGCCTTCTTGGATTGGCGTGCCGTGGAGCTGAGAGGGCCTTCTTGGCTTGACGTGTCGTCGAGCTGAGATGGGCTTCTTGGCTTGACGTGTCGTCGAGCTGACATGGCCTTCTTGGCTTGACGTGAAGTCGAGCTGAGATGGCCTTCTTGGCTTGACGCGAAGTCGAGCTGAGATGGCCTTCTTGGCTTGACGTCAAGTCGAGCTGAGATGGCCTTCTTGGCTTGACGTGCAGTAGAGTCGAGACATGCATCTTTATGTGCACAAAAGCTATTTAAAATAGAATTAAAAATAGAGAGAGCTTAAAAGAGCCGCCTCTCTCTATGGTGTCGGATGCAGCAGAGAAAGGCGGCTGCAGCTTTTGCGGTTCCTTGTGAACGCTTGGAACTGCAGCTTCTGCGGTTCCTTGCGACCGTTTGGAACTGCAGTTTTTGCGGCCAGGCCATATGTGCACAAAAGCTATTTAAAATAGAAGTTCTTCTTATCTAACGTAGTTGCAGAACAACGTTAAAGGAGGTATCCGGGGAATAATTAACCTATGTTTTGTTATATGTGGATAAGTTCATATTGGCGTAAAACATATTTCCAGAAAATCTGAGCGATTTTCTTTCATTACTTTCTGAGCAATAGTAACGTGAAAACTGGCGGGTAGAGAATTGGTTACGGTAGGTCATAGCCGCCCTCCTATTTCACACGCTCTCTCGACCGAGCGACAGGCAACTTTATGAGCGCGCGCATTCAATCTGGCTCTCTAGCGCTACTGTATAATCATTCGCCGGTTAGTTCCTTTAAAGTGACTCCGCCGTCCTGGCTCTGCATTAAGTTGAGCTGAGTTGGCCGTCTTGGCTCGGCGTGCCGTCGAGCTGAGATGGCCTTCTTAGCTCTACGTGCAGTGGAGCCGGGATTGGCCTTTTTTAATGTTTTTTTTATTAATTGTAAAATGACGATGTGCAGCTTAGAATTACCTGAAAAATTAGGAGTCTTTATTAGTGCATAGATTTACTTAAACTCTTAAACTTAGCATGCTTTCTGATGTGCTGTATTCGTAAGCTCTTTGGCGTGCTCTGAACTCTTCTTCAAACCTTTGATGTCTTTCTTTCTGTTCTTGCACTCCAGCTAAAAGCTCATTAGCTTTTTACTCCCTAAGCTTAGCTGAGTCCCGAAACTTTAAAAAACTCCTTAACTCTTCTTTAACTCCCTAAGCTTAGCTGAGACCCTGAACTCTAAAAACTCCTTAACTCTTCTTTAACTCCCTAAGCTTAACTGAGCCCCAAAACTCTAAAAATTCCTAAAGCTTAACTGAGCCCCAAAACTCTAAAAACTCCTAAACTCTTCTTAGCTCTTTTAAGCTCTTAAGCTCCCTAAAATAGCGGTAGTCCCAGAAATAGCGTAACTTAGTTAACTAGTCCCCTGTTCAGAGCAAAAGAGCTAAGCGATATCACGCTGCGAAATAGCACACAAAACGATGAGCGTCCTCGAAGAAGTGCGAAAATAGCGAAATAGCGCTATGCTCGAAGAGAGCAGACATAGAAAGAAACTCCGCCCCCCTCGCTCATTGGCCAATTTCAGAATTCGACCAATACCGAGCGAGCTCTCAGGCCCAGGCCCCTTCCCCCTTCGCACGACCACTTCGCACCTCTTGCAAACATACAGCCAAACACATGAAAAACATTAAATATATACACTTACAACTTACTTTTCCACTCTCTCTCTATTTCTCTCTCTTCCTCTCGTATTCCTCTGTCTCTCTGCAAAAATCTGCATTTTTTTGTGGCCATTGAACGCATTCACAAGTCATTTAAAGTTTTTGGCACAATGCCAACATGTGTGCGTTTACGCATTTTTTTCCGATTAAAACACATTAAAACACTTACAAAGAGACCGAAAGTTGACTCTCTCTCTATACCAGTGAATTGTACAAAGCAAGAGCTTTCTAATGAGCTACAGAGAGATGTATATAATTCATGTTGAGCGTTCTCACAGACACTTACAAGCAAACGATCAAGTCCTGAAGAAGCCTGTTCACATTAAAAGAAAGAGAGAGAGAGACGACTTAGAGAGAGAAAGAGAGAGAGAGAGAGTGTTCTATCATGTCTCTCCCACTCTACTCTTACTCTCTGATTTTTTTTGTAATTTTATGTATCGTTTAAAGCAGTAAAACTCTTAAAATAATTATTTTTTGGCACTTTGCCAGCATTCCAAGTACGCACACTCAGCATCATGAACTCCCTTCGAAAACTCGGCCAGTGTAGGTTGCGCAAATTCATAGGCATCCAGCGCTTTCTGTCCAGAGCCGGTTTAATTTCCCAAGCTTGAGGTTGCTCCTCAACTTGACTCTGCCTTCCTGGCTCTGCATTACGCTGAGCTGAGATGGCCTTCTTGGCTCGGCGTTACGTCGAGCTGAGGTGGCCTTCTTAGCTCTACGTGCAGTGGAGCCGGGATAGGCCTTTTAAATGTTTTTTTTATTAATTGTAAAACGACGATGTGCAGCTTAGAATTACCTGAAAAATTATCAGTCTTTATTAGGATTACTTTAACTCTTTTACTTAGCATGCTTTTTGATGTGCTGTATTCGTATGCTCTTTGGCGTGCTCTGAACTTTCTTCAAACCTTTGATGTTTTCCTTTCTCTTCTTGCACTCCAGAGCATATCGAGAGCTGGGAACTGCAGCTCTTGCATCGCATACATGGAATATAAATATTTGAGAGCACTTTACAAAATAGCAGACTTAGAATTTAAATATAGAGAGAACTTAGCCAAATAGCAGACTTAGATAATAAATTATTGAGAGCACTTGGCAAAATAGCAGACTTAGATGATGAATCATTGAGAGCACTTGGCAAAATAGCAGACTTAGATGATAAATCATTAAGAGCACTTGGCAAAATAGCAGACTTAGATAATAATTCATTGAGAACAGATGGCAATATAGCAGACATTAAAAATAAATCATTGAGAGAAAAACTCGGCCAACATAGGTTGCGCCAGTTCATAGGCATCCAGTGCTCCCTGACCAAAGCCGGTTTAATTAAGTTTGAGGTACTTCCTCAATCTTACTGCCTGCCTGGTTCCGCCCAGCGCTGTACCGTTGACCTTCTTGGCTCGACGTGGTGTCGAGCTGAGATGGCCTTCTTGGCTTGACGTTGGGTTGAGCTGAGATGGCCTTCTTTGCTTGACGTTGACTTGAGCTGAGATGGCCTTCTTGGCTTGACGTTACGTTGAGCTGAGATGGTCTTCTTGGCTTGACGTGACGTTGAGCTGAGATGGCCTTCTTGGCTTGACGTGACGTCGAGCTGAGATGGCCGCAGTTGAGCCAGCCATATGTAATCACAAGTCTTTAATTTAGCGTAAAACATTTAGAGAGAGCTCGGAAGCTGTGTCTCTCTCTATCCTACATTTTTCTACAGAGAAAGGCGGTTTTTTTTAGCTATGTAATGTTGTATAAAAGTAAGCCTGAACGATTAGACATTTAAAAGAAGTTTCCTCATCCATCATTTTTATCGCAGAAACATAGTTGATTGCTCAAAATGACCAGAAAAATTTGAAGATTTCTATAGTAGCACTTAGAACAAATGATAAGAAGAGCACTTTGCAATAGAGAAAAGTTCGCCGAGCCTGCGACACGCGAGATCGCCGAGGCCACGGGAGCTCCGCCCCCTCGCTCATTGGCCCATTTCAGGATTCGACCAATAGCGAGCGAGCCAGGTCTTGGCAAGTTGCCAACCGCTAACCAGACATGCATCCATATGTGCACAAAAGCTATTTAAAATAAAATTAAAAATAGAGAGAGCTTAAAAGAGCCGCCTCTCTCTATGGTGTCGGATGCATCAGAGAAAGGCGGTTATTTTGACATATCTAAGGTAGTTGCAGGAGAACGTTAAAGTGTCTCTCTCACAGGTTGGCAAGTTGCCAATCGCCAAAAAGACATGCAGCCATATGAAATTTTTAGTCGCTCCTGCTCCCCGCGTTACCAAGTGTCCCCCAACACGCTGGCCTCACATGCTAAGAAAAACTCGGCTAACATAGGTTGCGCCAGCTTATAGGCATCCAGTGCTTCCTGGCCAAAGTCGGTTTAATCACCCAAGTTTGAGGTACGTCCTCAAACTGACTGCTTTCCCAGCTCAGCGCATCGCTGAACCGAGAGAGCCTTTTGGTTCCACGTGCAATGGAGCTGAGAGTGCCTTCTTGGATTGGCGTGCCGTGGAGCTGAGAGGGCCTTCTTGGCTTGACGTGTCGTCGAGCTGAGATGGGCTTCTTGGCTTGACGTGTCGTCGAGCTGACATGGCCTTCTTGGCTTGACGTGAAGTCGAGCTGAGATGGCCTTCTTGGCTTGACGCGAAGTCGAGCTGAGATGGCCTTCTTGGCTTGACGTCAAGTCGAGCTGAGATGGCCTTCTTGGCTTGACGTGCAGTAGAGTCGAGACATGCATCTTTATGTGCACAAAAGCTATTTAAAATAGAATTAAAAATAGAGAGAGCTTAAAAGAGCCGCCTCTCTCTATGGTGTCGGATGCAGCAGAGAAAGGCGGCTGCAGCTTTTGCGGTTCCTTGCGAACGCTTGGAACTGCAGCTTCTGCGGTTCCTTGCGACCGTTTGGAACTGCAGTTTTTGCGGCCAGGCCATATGTGCACAAAAGCTATTTAAAATAGAAGTTCTTCTTATCTAACGTAGTTGCAGAACAACGTTAAAGTGACTCCGCCGTCCTGGCTCTGCATTAAGTTGAGCTGAGTTGGCCGTCTTGGCTCGGCGTGCCGTCGAGCTGAGATGGCCTTCTTAGCTCTACGTGCAGTGGAGCCGGGATAGGCCTTTTTTAATGTTTTTTTTATTAATTGTAAAATGACGATGTGCAGCTTAGAATTACCTGAAAAATTAGGAGTCTTTATTAGTGCATAGATTTACTTAAACTCTTAAACTTAGCATGCTTTCTGATGTGCTGTATTCGTAAGCTCTTTGGCGTGCTCTGAACTCTTCTTCAAACCTTTGATGTCTTTCTTTCTGTTCTTGCACTCCAGCTAAAAGCTCATTAGCTTTTTACTCCCTAAGCTTAGCTGAGTCCCGAAACTTAAAAAAACTCCTTAACTCTTCTTTAACTCCCTAAGCTTAGCTGAGACCCTGAACTCTAAAAACTCCTTAACTCTTCTTTAACTCCCTAAGCTTAACTGAGCCCCAAAACTCTAAAAACTCCTAAACTCTTCTTAGCTCTTTTAAGCTCTTAAGCTCCCTAAAATAGCGGTAGTCCCAGAAATAGCGTAACTTAGTTAACTAGTCCCCTGTTCAGAGCAAAAGAGCTAAGCGATATCACGCTGCGAAATAGCACACAAAACGATGAGCGTCCTCGAAGAAGTGCGAAAATAGCGAAATAGCGCTATGCTCGAAGAGAGCAGACATAGAAAGAAACTCCGCCCCCCTCGCTCATTGGCCAATTTCAGAATTCGATCAATACCGAGCGAGCTCTCAGGCCCAGGCCCCTTCCCCCTTCGCACGACCACTTCGCACCTCTTGCAAACATACAGCCAAACACATGAAAAACATTAAATATATACACTTACAACTTACTTTTCCACTCTCTCTCTATTTCTCTCTCTTCCTCTCGTATTCCTCTGTCTCTCTGCAAAAATCTGCATTTTTTTGTGGCCATTGAACGCATTCACAAGTCATTTAAAGTTTTTGGCACAATGCCAACATGTGTGCGTTTACGCATTTTTTTCCGATTAAAACACATTAAAACACTTACAAAGAGACCGAAAGTTGACTCTCTCTCTATACCAGTGAATTGTACAAAGTAAGAGCTTTCTAATGAGCTACAGAGAGATGTATATAATTCATGTTGAGCGTTCTCACAGACACTTACAAGCAAACGATCAAGTCCTGAAGAAGCCTGTTCACATTAAAAGAAAGAGAGAGAGAGACGACTTAGAGAGAGAAAGAGAGAGAGAGAGAGTGTTCTATCATGTCTCTCCCACTCTACTCTTACTCTCTGATTTTTTTTGTAATTTTATGTATCGTTTAAAGCAGTAAAACTCTTAAAATAATTATTTTTTGGCACTTTGCCAGCATTCCAAGTACGCACACTCAGCATCATGAACTCCCTTCGAAAACTCGGCCAGTGTAGGTTGCGCAAATTCATAGGCATCCAGCGCTTTCTGTCCAGAGCCGGTTTAATTTCCCAAGCTTGAGGTTGCTCCTCAACTTGACTCTGCCTTCCTGGCTCTGCATTACGCTGAGCTGAGATGGCCTTCTTGGCTCGGCGTTACGTCGAGCTGAGGTGGCCTTCTTAGCTCTATGTGCAGTGGAGCCGGGATAGGCCTTTTAAATGTTTTTTTTATTAATTGTAAAACGACGATGTGCAGCTTAGAATTACCTGAAAAATTATCAGTCTTTATTAGGATTACTTTAACTCTTTTACTTAGCATGCTTTTTGATGTGCTGTATTCGTATGCTCTTTGGCGTGCTCTGAACTTTCTTCAAACCTTTGATGTTTTCCTTTCTCTTCTTGCACTCCAGAGCATATCGAGAGCTGGGAACTGCAGCTCTTGCATCGCATACATGGAATATAAATATTTGAGAGCACTTTACAAAATAGCAGACTTAGAATTTAAATATAGAGAGAACTTAGCCAAATAGCAGACTTAGATAATAAATTATTGAGAGCACTTGGCAAAATAGCAGACTTAGATGATGAATCATTGAGAGCACTTGGCAAAATAGCAGACTTAGATGATAAATCATTAAGAGCACTTGGCAAAATAGCAGACTTAGATAATAATTCATTGAGAACAGATGGCAATATAGCAGACATTAAAAATAAATCATTGAGAGAAAAACTCGGCCAACATAGGTTGCGCCAGTTCATAGGCATCCAGTGCTCCCTGACCAAAGCCGGTTTAATTAAGTTTGAGGTACTTCCTCAATCTTACTGCCTGCCTGGTTCCGCCCAGCGCTGTACCGTTGACCTTCTTGGCTCGACGTGGTGTCGAGCTGAGATGGCCTTCTTGGCTTGACGTTGGGTTGAGCTGAGATGGCCTTCTTTGCTTGACGTTGACTTGAGCTGAGATGGCCTTCTTGGCTTGACGTTACGTTGAGCTGAGATGGTCTTCTTGGCTTGACGTGACGTTGAGCTGAGATGGCCTTCTTGGCTTGACGTGACGTCGAGCTGAGATGGCCGCAGTTGAGCCAGCCATATGTAATCACAAGTCTTTAATTTAGCGTAAAACATTTAGAGAGAGCTCGGAAGCTGTGTCTCTCTCTATCCTACATTTTTCTACAGAGAAAGGCGGTTTTTTTAGCTATGTAATGTTGTATAAAAGTAAGCCTGAACGATTAGACATTTAAAAGAAGTTTCCTCATCCATCATTTTTATCGCAGAAACATAGTTGATTGCTCAAAATGACCAGAAAAATTTGAAGATTTCTATAGTAGCACTTAGAACACATGATAAGAAGAGCACTTTGCAATAGAGAAAAGTTCGCCGAGCCTGCGACACGCGAGATCGCCGAGGCCACGGGAGCTCCGCCCCCTCGCTCATTGGCCCATTTCAGGATTCGACCAATAGCGAGCGAGCCAGGTCTTGGCAAGTTGCCAACCGCTAACCAGACATGCATCCATATGTGCACAAAAGCTATTTAAAATAAAATTAAAAATAGAGAGAGCTTAAAAGAGCCGCCTCTCTCTATGGTGTCGGATGCATCAGAGAAAGGCGGTTATTTTGACATATCTAAGGTAGTTGCAGGAGAACGTTAAAGTGTCTCTCTCACAGGTTGGCAAGTTGCCAATCGCCAAAAAGACATGCAGCCATATGAAATTTTTGGTCGCTCCTGCTCCCCGCGTTACCAAGTGTCCCCCAACACGCTGGCCTCACATGCTAAGAAAAACTCGGCTAACATAGGTTGCGCCAGCTTATAGGCATCCAGTGCTTCCTGGCCAAAGTCGGTTTAATCACCCAAGTTTGAGGTACGTCCTCAAACTGACTGCTTTCCCAGCTCAGCGCATCGCTGAACCGAGAGGGCCTTTTGGTTCCACGTGCAATGGAGCTGAGAGTGCCTTCTTGGATTGGCGTGCCGTGGAGCTGAGAGGGCCTTCTTGGCTTGACGTGTCGTCGAGCTGAGATGGGCTTCTTGGCTTGACGTGTCGTCGAGCTGACATGGCCTTCTTGGCTTGACGTGAAGTCGAGCTGAGATGGCCTTCTTGGCTTGACGCGAAGTCGAGCTGAGATGGCCTTCTTGGCTTGACGTCAAGTCGAGCTGAGATGGCCTTCTTGGCTTGACGTGCAGTAGAGTCGAGACATGCATCCTTATGTGCACAAAAGCTATTTAAAATAGAATTAAAAATAGAGAGAGCTTAAAAGAGCCGCCTCTCTCTATGGTGTCGGATGCAGCAGAGAAAGGCGGCTGCAGCTTTTGCGGTTCCTTGCGAACGCTTGGAACTGCAGCTTCTGCGGTTCCTTGCGACCGTTTGGAACTGCAGTTTTTGCGGCCAGGCCATATGTGCACAAAAGCTATTTAAAATAGAAGTTCTTCTTATCTAACGTAGTTGCAGAACAACGTTAAAGTGACTCCGCCGTCCTGGCTCTGCGTTCAGTTGAGCTGAGTTGGCCGTCTTGGCTCGGTGTGCCGTCGAGCTGAGATGGCCTTCTTAGCTCTACGTGCAGTGGAGCCCGGAATAGGCCTTTTTTAATAGTTTTTTTTATTAATTGTAAAATGACGATGTGCAGCTTAGAATTACCTGAAAAATTAGGAGTCTTTATTAGTGCATAGAATTACTTAATCTCTTAAACTTCGCATGCTTTCTGATGTGCTGTATTCGTAAGCTCTTTGGCGTGCTCTGAACTCTTCTTCAAACCTTTGATGTCTTTCTTTCTGTTCTTGCACTCCAGCTAAAAACTCATTAGCTCTTTACTCCCTAAGCTTAGCTGAGTCCCGAAACTTTAAAAACTCCTTAACTCTTCTTTAACTCCCTAAGCTTAACTGAGCCCCAAAACTCTAAAAATTCCTAAAGCTTAACTGAGCCCCAAAACTCTAAAAACTCCTAAACTCTTCTTAGCTCTTTTAAGCTCTTAAGCTCCCTAAAATAGCGGTAGTCCCAGAAATAGCGTAACTTAGTTAACTAGTTCCTCTAGATAGTTCACAAGCAGAAGTGTAAATGAGAACACAAGCCCATGGAGAAAGATTGGAGAGCAGGCATGAGAGCGAGAGAAAGCGACGAGAATCTCTATGCATTGAGAGATCAGACGAGCAGAGAAAAGAAAAACAAGTTCGCCGAGGCTGCTCGCAAAACACGGAGGTTAGACAACGAAACAGTCGCTTAGCTCCGCCCCTCGACGAAAACAGCCCGTTATAGGTGCGTTTTTGAGAGGTTAGAGAAAAAAAGTCACAGGCGCGAAAAGGCGAGATAGCGTTGGCAGAGAAAAACAGACGTCGACTCTCACTTCGCACCTCCATCGACCACTTCGCACCTCTTGCAAACATACAGCCAAACAAATGAAATACATTAAATACATACACTTACAACTTACTTTTCCACTCTCTCTCTATTTCTCTGTCTTCCTCTCGTATTCCTCTGTCTCTCTGCAAAAATCTGCATTTTTTCGTGGCCATTGAACGCATTCACAAGCCATTTAAAGTTTTTAGCACGATGTCAACATGTGTGTGTCTTTCCATTAAAACACATTAAAACACTTACAAAGAAACCGAAAGTTGACTCTCTCTCTATACCAGTGAATTGTACAAAGGAAGAGCTTTGTAATGAGCTACAGAGAGATGTATATAATTCACGTTGAGCGTTCTCACAGACACTTACAAGTACACGATCAAGTCCTGAAGCAGCCTGTTCACTTAGAAAGAAAGAGAGAGAGAGACGACATAGAGAGAGAGAAAGAGAGAGAGACAGTTCTATCATGTCTCTCACACTCTACTCTTACTCTCTGATTTTTTTTTGTAATTTTATGTAACCTTTAAAGCAGTAAAACTCTTAAAATAATAATTTTTTGGCACTTTGCCAGCATTCCAAGTACGCACACTCAGCATCATGAACTCCCTTCGAAAACTCGGCAAGTGTAGGTTGCGCAAATTCATAGGCATCCAGCGCTTTCTTTCAAACGCCGGTTTAGTTACCCAAGTTTGAGGTAGCTCCTCACTCTTGGGTCTGCCTTCCTGGCTCTGCATTCCGTTCGGCGAATTCAAGGCACCGCCACACGGTTGGTTCGCCTGTGGGCCTGGCCGCTCATTTTTTGCGAACGCATGGAACCGCTGCTTTTGCGGTTTCTTGCGAACGCTTGGAACTGCAGCTTTTGCGGTTCCTTGCGACCGTTTGGAACTGCAGTTTTTGCGGCCAGGCTCATTTAGAGCAATCTGAAATAAAGGAAGCATATTAAAACTATCACTCCGAGCTGATATTCTCTTCAAATCTTTGTGTGCAGTTGAGCCAGCCGTATGTAATCACAAGTCTTTAATTTAGCGTAAAACATTTAGAGAGAGCTCGGAAGCTGTGTCTCTCTCTATCCTACATTTTTCTACAGAGAAAGGCGGTTTTTTTTAGCTATGTAATGTTGTATAAAAGTAAGTCTGAACGATTAGACATTTAAAAGAAGTTTCCTCATCCGAGGTCTGAGAACAAAAAAAAATTGGCCCCGCTGAGAAAAAAATTTTGATCGAAAAGCCGTCAAGTATAGTGTGCGCCGGTTCATGGGCATCCCAGAAATCGGTTTAATCGGCGAATTCCAGCACCGCCTCACGGTTGGTTAGCCTGTGAGCCTGGCCGCTCATTTTTTGATGTTCCTTGCGAACACATGGAATGGCCTTCTTAGCTTGACGTGACGTCGAGCTGAGATGGCCTTCTTGGCTTGACGTGACGTCGAGCTGAGATGGCCTTCTTGGCTTGAAGTGACGTCGAGTTGAGATGGCCTTCTTGGCTTGACCACAAAAACTCTTTAAAATAGAATTAAAAATAGAGAGAGCCTAAAAGAGCCGCCTCTCTCTATGGTGTCGGATGCTGCAGAGAAAAGCGGTTCTTCTGATGCATCTTAAGTAATTAAAGTACAACGATAAAGTGTCTCTCTCGCAGCTTGGCAAGTTGCCAAGCGCCATTCAAGACATGGAGCCATATGAAATTTTTGGTCGAAAAGCCGTCAAGTATAGTGTGCGCCGGTTCATGGGCATCCCAGAAATCGGTTTAATCGGCGAGTTCGCCTGTGGGCCTGGCCGCTCATTTTTTGCCGTTACTTGCGAACGCATGGAACCGCTGCTTTGGCGGTTTCTTGCGAACGCTTGGAACTGCAGCTTTTGCGGTTCCTTGCGAACGCTTGGAACTGCAGGTTCTGCGGTTCCTTGCGACCGTTTGGAACTGCAGGTTCTGCGGTTCCTTGCGACCGTTTGGAACTGCAGTTTTTGCGGCCAGGCTCATTTAGAGCAATCTGAAATAAAGGAAGCATATTAAAACTATCACTCCGAGCTGATATTCTCTTCTAAACTTTGTGTGCAGTTGAGCCAGCCATATGTAATCACAAGACTTTAATTTAGCGTAAAACATTTAGAGAGAGCTCGGAAGCTGTGTCTCTCTCTATCCTACATTTTTCTACAGAGAAAGGCGGTTTTTTTTAGCTATGTAATGTTGTATAAAAGTAAGTCTGAACGATTAGACATTTAAAAAGAAGTTTCCTCATCCGAGGTCTGAGAACAAAAAAAAATTGGCCCCGCTGAGAAAAAAATTTTGATCGAAAAGCCGTCAAGTATAGTGTGCGCCGGTTCATGGGCATCCCATAAATCGGTTTAATCGGCGAATTCCAGGCACCGCCTCACGGTTGGTTAGCCTGTGAGCCTGGCCGCTAATTTTTTGATGTTCCTTGCGAACACATGGAATGGCCTTCTTAGCTTGACGTGACGTCGAGCTGAGATGGCCTTCTTGGCTTGACGTGACGTCGAGCTGAGATGGCCTTCTTGGCTTGAAGTGACGTCGAGTTGAGATGGCCTTCTTGGCTTGACCACAAAAACTCTTTAAAATAGAATTAAAAATAGAGAGAGCCTAAAAGAGCCGCCTCTCTCTATGGTGTCGGATGCTGCAGAGAAAAGCGGTTCTTCTGATGCATCTTAAGTAATTAAAGTACAACGATAAAGTGTCTCTCTCGCAGCTTGGCAAGTTGCCAAGCGCCATTCAAGACATGGAGCCATATGAAATTTTTGGTCGAAAAGCCGTCAAGTATAGTGTGCGCCGGTTCATGGGCATCCCAGAAATCGGTTTAATCGGCGAATTCAAGGCACCGCCACACGGTTGGTTCGCCTGTGGGCCTGTCCGCTCATTTTTTGCCGTTACTTGCGAACGCATAGAACCGCTGCTTTGGCGGTTCCTTGCGAACGCTTGGAACTGCAGCTTTTGCGGTTCCTTGCGACCGTTTGGAACTGCAGTTTTTGCGGCCAGGCTCATTTAGAGCAATCTGAAATAAAGGAAGCATATTAAAACTATCACTCCGAGCTGATATTCTCTTCAAATCTTTGTGTGCAGTTGAGCCAGCCGTATGTAATCACAAGTCTTTAATTTAGCGTAAAACATTTAGAGAGAGCTCGGAAGCTGTGTCTCTCTCTATCCTACATTTTTCTACAGAGAAAGGCGGTTTTTTTTAGCTATGTAATGTTGTATAAAAGTAAGTCTGAACGATTAGACATTTAAAAGAAGTTTCCTCATCCGAGGTCTGAGAACAAAAAAAAATTGGCCCCGCTGAGAAAAAAATTTTGATCGAAAAGCCGTCAAGTATAGTGTGCGCCGGTTCATGGGCATCCCAGAAATCGGTTTAATCGGCGAATTCCAGCACCGCCTCACGGTTGGTTAGCCTGTGAGCCTGGCCGCTCATTTTTTGATGTTCCTTGCGAACACATGGAATGGCCTTCTTAGCTTGACGTGACGTCGAGCTGAGATGGCCTTCTTGGCTTGACGTGACGTCGAGCTGAGATGGCCTTCTTGGCTTGAAGTGACGTCGAGTTGAGATGGCCTTCTTGGCTTGACCACAAAAACTCTTTAAAATAGAATTAAAAATAGAGAGAGCCTAAAAGAGCCGCCTCTCTCTATGGTGTCGGATGCTGCAGAGAAAAGCGGTTCTTCTGATGCATCTTAAGTAATTAAAGTACAACGATAAAGTGTCTCTCTCGCAGCTTGGCAAGTTGCCAAGCGCCATTCAAGACATGGAGCCATATGAAATTTTTGGTCGAAAAGCCGTCAAGTATAGTGTGCGCCGGTTCATGGGCATCCCAGAAATCGGTTTAATCGGCGAGTTCGCCTGTGGGCCTGGCCGCTCATTTTTTGCCGTTACTTGCGAACGCATGGAACCGCTGCTTTGGCGGTTTCTTGCGAACGCTTGGAACTGCAGCTTTTGCGGTTCCTTGCGAACGCTTGGAACTGCAGGTTCTGCGGTTCCTTGCGACCGTTTGGAACTGCAGGTTCTGCGGTTCCTTGCGACCGTTTGGAACTGCAGTTTTTGCGGCCAGGCTCATTTAGAGCAATCTGAAATAAAGGAAGCATATTAAAACTATCACTCCGAGCTGATATTCTCTTCTAAACTTTGTGTGCAGTTGAGCCAGCCATATGTAATCACAAGACTTTAATTTAGCGTAAAACATTTAGAGAGAGCTCGGAAGCTGTGTCTCTCTCTATCCTACATTTTTCTACAGAGAAAGGCGGTTTTTTTTAGCTATGTAATGTTGTATAAAAGTAAGTCTGAACGATTAGACATTTAAAAAGAAGTTTCCTCATCCGAGGTCTGAGAACAAAAAAAAATTGGCCCCGCTGAGAAAAAAATTTTGATCGAAAAGCCGTCAAGTATAGTGTGCGCCGGTTCATGGGCATCCCATAAATCGGTTTAATCGGCGAATTCCAGGCACCGCCTCACGGTTGGTTAGCCTGTGAGCCTGGCCGCTAATTTTTTGATGTTCCTTGCGAACACATGGAATGGCCTTCTTAGCTTGACGTGACGTCGAGCTGAGATGGCCTTCTTGGCTTGACGTGACGTCGAGCTGAGATGGCCTTCTTGGCTTGAAGTGACGTCGAGTTGAGATGGCCTTCTTGGCTTGACCACAAAAACTCTTTAAAATAGAATTAAAAATAGAGAGAGCCTAAAAGAGCCGCCTCTCTCTATGGTGTCGGATGCTGCAGAGAAAAGCGGTTCTTCTGATGCATCTTAAGTAATTAAAGTACAACGATAAAGTGTCTCTCTCGCAGCTTGGCAAGTTGCCAAGCGCCATTCAAGACATGGAGCCATATGAAATTTTTGGTCGAAAAGCCGTCAAGTATAGTGTGCGCCGGTTCATGGGCATCCCAGAAATCGGTTTAATCGGCGAATTCAAGGCACCGCCACACGGTTGGTTCGCCTGTGGGCCTGTCCGCTCATTTTTTGCCGTTACTTGCGAACGCATAGAACCGCTGCTTTGGCGGTTCCTTGCGAACGCTTGGAACTGCAGCTTTTGCGGTTCCTTGCGACCGTTTGGAAACTGCAGTTTTTGCGGCCAGGCTCATTTAGAGCAATCTGAAAAAAGGAATCATATTAAAACTATCACTGCGAGCTGATATTCTCTTCTATTCTTTGTGTGCAGTTGAGCCAGCCATATGTAATCACAAGTCTTTAATTTAGCGTAAAACATTTAGAGAGAGCTCGGAAGTTGTGTCTCTCTCTATCCTACATTTTTCTACAGAGAAAGGCGGTTTTTTTTAAGCTATGTAATGTTGTATAAAGGTAAGTCTGAATGATTAGACCTTTAAAAGAAGTTTCCTCATCCGAGGTCTGAGAACAAAAAAAATTGGCCCCGCTGAGAAAAAAAAAAAAAAAAAACCGTCAAGTATAGTGTGCGCCGGTTCATGGGCATCCCAGAAATCGGTTTAATCGGCGAATTCCAGGCACCGCCTCACGGTTGGTTAGCCTGTGAGCCTGGCCGCTCATTTTTTGCTGTTCCTTGCGAACACATGGAATGGCCTTCTTAGCTTGATGTGACGTCGAGCTGAGATGGACTTCTTGGCTTGACGTGACGTCGAGCTGAGATGGCCTTCTCAGCTCAACGTGTTGTGGTGTCGGGAAAGGCAATTTCTTTGTATCTTGCTTCATTTTTATCGCAGAAACAAAGTTGATTGCTCAAAATGACCAGAAAAATTTGAAGATTTCAATAGTAGCACTTAGAACACATGATAAGAAGAGCACTTAGCAATAGAGCTTTGTAAAAAACTCTTTAAATTGAATTAAAAATAGAGAGCGCTTAAAAGAGCCCCCGCTCTTTATGTTGTCGGATGCAGCAGAGAAAGACGGTTCTTCTGATGTATCTAACGTCGTGAAAGTACAACGTTAAAGTGTCTCTCTCGCCACTTGGCACGCTGCCAAACGAATCAAAACATGCAGCCATATGTACTCGGTTTGTACTTTCTTTTTGTATTTTCTACGCTTTAATATGGCTCTCCTTTGATGTAAAATAGCGTATTACAGAGCTCTCAGTCTGCACATTTTATATATCTAATTCTTTCTCTGTATCTCTCGCAATCACTGTCTCTCTCTCAAGTTAAACACATTTATCCCGCATACATCTTTCTCTCATGTCTTTGGCATACTCAGCGAAATAGCGTTGCGCAGAGAAAATAATTTTGGTCGAAAAGCCGTCAAGTATAGGTTGCGCTGGTTTACGGGCATCCCAGAACCCTCATGTTTGTTCCTGGCTCCGCATTTCGTTGAGCCGGAATGGCCTTCTTGGTTCTGCATTCAGTGGAACTGAGAACTGAGTTGGCCGTCTCGGCTTGACGTGCCGTGGAGCTGAGAGAGCCTTCTTGGCTCGGCGTTACGTCGAGCTGAGGTGGCCTTCTTAGCTCTACGTGCAGTGGAGCCGGGATAGGCCTTTTTAAATAGTTTTTTTTTATTAATAGTAAAATGACAATGTGAAGCTTAGAATTACCTGAAAAATTAGGAGTCTTTATTAGTGCATAGAATTACTTAAACTCTCATACTTAGCATGCTTTCTGATGTGCTGTATTCGTAAGCTCTTTGGCGTGCTCTGAACTCTTCTTCAAACCTTTGGTGTTTTCCTTTCTCTTCTTGCACTCCAGCTAAAAACTCATTACATCTTCTTTAACTCCCTAAGCTTAGCTGAGACCCTTAACTCTAAAAAATCCTTAACTCTTCTTTAACTCCCTAAGCATAGCTGAGACGCTGAACTCTAAAAACTCCTTAACTCTTCTTTAACTCCCTAAGCTTAGCTGAGACCATGAACTCTAAAACTTTTTTTTGTTCTTTAGCTCCCTAAAATAGCGGTACTCCCGGAAATAGCGTAACTTAGTTAACTAGTTCCTCTAGATAGTTCCCAAGCTGAAGTGTATCTCGGAGCAAATTGCATGGGAGAAATAGAGGAGAGCGGGCATGAGAGCGAGAGAAAGCGACGAGAATCACTATGCATTGAGAGATTAGACGAGCAAAGAAAAGAAAAACAAGTTCGCCGAGGCTGCTCGCAAAACGCGGAGGTTAGACAACGAAACAGTCGCTTAGCTCCGCCCCTCGACGAAAACAGCCCGTTATAGGTGCGTTTTTGAGAGGTTAGAGAAAAAAAAAGTCACAGGCGCGAAAAGGCGAGATAGCGTTGGCAGAGAAAAACAGACGTCGACTCTCACTTCGCACCTCCGTCGACCACTTCGCACCTCTTGCAAACATACAGCCAAACAAATGAAATACATTAAATACATACACTTACAACTTACTTTTCCACTGTCTCTCTATTTCACTGTCTTCCTCTCGTATTCCTCTGTCTCTCTGCAAAAATCTGCATTTTTTCGTGGCCATTGAACGCATTCACAAGCCATATGTAATCACAAGACTTTAATTTAGCGTAAAACATTTAGAGAGAGCTCGGAAGCTGTGTCTCTCTCTATCCTACATTTTTCTACAGAGAAAGGCGGTTTTTTTTAGCTATGTAATGTTGTATAAAAGTAAGTCTGAACGATTAGACATTTAAAAAGAAGTTTCCTCATCCGAGGTCTGAGAACAAAAAAAATTGGCCCCGCTGAGAAAAAAATTTTGATCGAAAAGCCGTCAAGTATAGTGTGCGCCGGTTCATGGGCATCCCATAAATCGGTTTAATCGGCGAATTCCAGGCACCGCCTCACGGTTGGTTAGCCTGTGAGCCTGGCCGCTAATTTTTTGATGTTCCTTGCGAACACATGGAATGGCCTTCTTAGCTTGACGTGACGTCGAGCTGAGATGGCCTTCTTGGCTTGACGTGACGTCGAGCTGAGATGGCCTTCTTGTCTTGACGTGATGTCGAGCTGAGATGGCCTTCTTGGCTTGACGTGACGTCGAGTTGAGATGGCCTTCTTGGCTTGAAGTGACGTCGAGTTGAGATGGCCTTCTTGGCTTGACCACAAAAACTCTTTAAAATAGAATTAAAAATAGAGAGAGCTTAAAAGAGCCGCCTCTCTCTATGGTGTCGGATGCTGCAGAGAAAAGCGGTTCTTCTGATGCATCTTAAGTAATTAAAGTACAACGATAAAGTGTCTCTCTCGCTGCTTTTCAAGTTGCCAAGCGCCATTCAAGACATGGAGCCGTATGAAATTTTTGGTCGAAAAGCCGTCAAGTATAGTGTGCGCCGGTTCATGGGCATCCCAGAAATCGGTTTAAAGGGCGAAGTCAAGGCACCGCCACACGGTTGGTTCGCCTGTGGGCCTGGCCGCTCATTTTTTGCCGTTACTTGCGAACGCATGGAACCGCTGCTTTGGCGGTTTCTTGCGAACGCTTGGAACTGCAGCTTTTGCGGTTCCTTGCGACCGTTTGGAACTGCAGTTTTTGCGGCCAGGCTCATTTAGAGCAATCTGAAATAAAGGAAGCATATTAAAACTATCACTCCGAGCTGATATTCTCTTCTAATCTTTGTGTGCAGTTGAGCCAGCCATATGTAATCACAAGTCTTTAATTTAGCGTAAAACATTTAGAGAGAGCTCGGAAGCTGTGTCTCTCTCTATCCTACATTTTTCTACAGAGAAAGGCGGTTTTTTTAAGCTATGTAATGTTGTATAAAAGTAAGTCTGAACGATTAGACATTTAAAAGAAGTTTCCTCATCTGAAGTCTGAGAACAAAAAAAATTGGCCCCGCTGAGAAAAAAATTTTGGTCGAAAAGCCGTCAAGTATAGTGTGCGCCGGTTCATGGGCATCCCAGAAATCGGTTTAATCGGCGAATTCCAGGCACCGCCTCACGGTTGGTTAGCCTCTGAGCCTGGCCGCTCATTTTTTGCTCTTCCTTGCGAAAACATGGAATGGCCTTCTTGGTTTGACGTGACTTTGAGCTGAGCTGGCCTTCTTGGCTTGGCGTGACGTCGAGCTGGGATAGCCTTCTTGGCTTGACGTGACGTCGAGCTGAGATGGCCTTCTTGGCTTGACGTGATGTCGAGCTGAGATGGCCTTCTTGGCTTGACGTGAAGTGGAGCTGAGATGGCCTTCTTGTCTTGACGTGACGTCGAGCTGAGATGGCCTTCTTAGCTCAACGTGTAGTGGTTTCGGGAAAGGCAATTTCTTTGTATCTTGCTTCATTTTTATCGCAGAAACATAGTTGATTGCTCAAAATGACCAGAAAAATTTGAAGATTTCTATAGTAGCACTTAGAACACATGATAAGAAGAGCACTTTGCAATAGAGCTTTGTAAAGCACTTAGAACCTTAGCTTATTAGAAAATTTAGACAACAGCACCATAAATATCAGGAAAATTTTGCCTTTAAAGGAGCATAGTTCCAAAGTCCAGAGAGCTTTAAAGTAGCTTCTAACAGCTAAAAGGCCTCAAAAAATTCCAAAAATTCGGGAAAAAAAGATTTTAAGTGTTCCTTGGTTTTTAGAGTTCCCAAGTTCCATAATTAAAAAGAAAAAAGAGCAACTTAGTTAACTAGTTCCTCTAGATAGTTCCCAAGCTGAAGTGTATCTCGGAGCAAATTGCATGGGAGAAATAGAGGAGAGCAAGCATGAGAGCGAGAGAAAGCGACGAGAATCACTATGCATTGAGAGATTAGACGAGCAGAGAAAAGAAAAACAAGATCGCCGAGGCTGCGACACGCGAGATCGCCGAGGCTGCTCGCAAAACACGGAGGTTAGACAACGAAACAGTCGCTTAGCTCCGCCCCTCGACGAAAACAGCCCGTTATAGGTGCGTTTTTGAGAGGTTAGAGAAAAAAAGTCACAGGCGCGAAAAGGCGAGATAGCGTTGGCAGAGAAAAACAGACGTCGACTCTCACTTCGCACCTCCGTCGACCACTTCGCACCTCTTGCAAACATACAGCCAAACAAATGAAATACATTAAATACATACACTTACAACTTACTTTTCCACTCTCTCTCTATTTCTCTGTCTTCCTCTTGTATTCCTCTGTCTCTCTGCAAAAATCTGCATTTTTTCGTGGCCATTGAACGCATTCACAAGCCATTTAAAGTTTTTAGCACGATGTCAACATATGTGTGTCTTTCCATTAAAACACATTAAAACACTTACAAAGAGACCGAAAGTTGACTCTCTCTCTATACCAGTGAATTGTACAAAGTAAGAGCTTTGTAATGAGCTACAGAGAGATGTATATAATTCACGTTGAGCGTTCTCACAGACACTTACAAGTACACGATCAAGTCCTGAAGTAGCCTGTTCACTTAGAAAGAAAGAGAGAGAGAGACGACATAGAGAGAGAGAAAGAGAGAGAGACAGTTCTATCATGTCTCTCACACTCTACTCTTACTCTCTGATTTTTTTTGTAATTTTATGTAACCTTTAAAGCAGTGAAACTCTTAAAATAATAATTTTTTGGCACTTTGCCAGCATTCCAAGTACGCACACTCAGCATCATGAACTCCCTTCGAAAACTCGGCAAGTGTAGGTTGCGCAAATTCATAGGCATCCAGCGCTTTCTTTCAAACGCCGGTTTAGTTACCCAAGTTTGAGGTAGCTCCTCACTCTTGGGTCTGCCTTCCTGGCTCTGCATTCCGTTCGGCGAATTCAAGGCACCGCCACACGGTTGGTTCGCCTGTGGGCCTGGCCGCTCATTTTTTGCCGTTACTTGCGAACGCATGGAACCGCTGCTTTGGCGGTTTCTTGCGAACGCTTGGAACTGCAGCTTTTGCGGTTCCTTGCGAACGCTTGGAACTGCAGTTTTTGCGGCCAGGCTCATTTAGAGCAATCTGAAATAAAGGAAGCATATTAAAACTATCACTCCGAGCTGATATTCTCTTCTAATCTTTGTGTGCAGTTGAGCCAGCCATATGTAATCACAAGTCTTTAATTTAGCGTAAAACATTTAGAGAGAGCTCGGAAGCTGTGTCTCTCTCTATCCTACATTTTTCTACAGAGAAAGGCGGTTTTTTAAGCTATGTAATGTTGTATAAAAGTAATGTTTGAACGATTAGACATTTAAAAGAAGTTTCCTCATCCGAGGTCAGAGAACAAAAAAAATTGGCCCCGCTGAGAAAAAAATTTTGGTCGAAAAGCCGTCAAGTATAGTGTGCGCCGGTTCATGGGCATCCCAGAAATCGGTTTAATCGGCGAATTCCAGGCCCCGCCTCACGGTTGGTTAGCCTGTGAGACTGGCCGCTCATTTTTTGATGTTCCTTGCGAACACATGGAATGGCCTTCTTAGCTTGACGTGACGTCGAGTTGAGATGGCCTTCTTGGCTTGACGTGACGCCGAGCTGAGATGGCCTTCTTGTCTTGACGTGATGTCGAGCTGAGATGGCCTTCTTGGCTTGACGTGACGTCGAGTTGAGATGGCCTTCTTGGCTTGAAGTGACGTCGAGTTGAGATGGCCTTCTTGGCTTGACCACAAAAACTCTTTAAAATAGAATTAAAAATAGAGAGAGCTTAAAAGAGCCGCCTCTCTCTATGGTGTCGGATGCTGCAGAGAAAAGCGGTTCTTCTGATGCATCTTAAGTAATTAAAGTACAACGATAAAGTGTCTCTCTCGCTGCTTTTCAAGTTGCCAAGCGCCATTCAAGACATGGAGCCGTATGAAATTTTTGGTCGAAAAGCCGTCAAGTATAGTGTGCGCCGGTTCATGGGCATCCCAGAAATCGGTTTAAAGGGCGAAGTCAAGGCACCGCCACACGGTTGGTTCGCCTGTGGGCCTGGCCGCTCATTTTTTGCCGTTACTTGCGAACGCATGGAACCGCTGCTTTGGCGGTTTCTTGCGAACGCTTGGAACTGCAGCTTTTGCGGTTCCTTGCGACCGTTTGGAACTGCAGTTTTTGCGGCCAGGCTCATTTAGAGCAATCTGAAATAAAGGAAGCATATTAAAACTATCACTCCGAGCTGATATTCTCTTCTAATCTTTGTGTGCAGTTGAGCCAGCCATATGTAATCACAAGTCTTTAATTTAGCGTAAAACATTTAGAGAGAGCTCGGAAGCTGTGTCTCTCTCTATCCTACATTTTTCTACAGAGAAAGGCGGTTTTTTTAAGCTATGTAATGTTGTATAAAAGTAATGTTTGAACGATTAGACATTTAAAAGAAGTTTCCTCATCCGAGGTCTGAGAACAAAAAAAATTGGCCCCGCTGAGAAAAAAATTTTGGTCGAAAAGCCGTCAAGTATAGTGTGCGCCGGTTCATGGGCATCCCAGAAATCGGTTTAATCGGCGAATTCCAGGCCCCGCCTCACGGTTGGTTAGCCTGTGAGACTGGCCGCTCATTTTTTGATGTTCCTTGCGAACACATGGAATGGCCTTCTTAGCTTGACGTGACGTCGAGTTGAGATGGCCTTCTTGGCTTGGCGTGACGTCGAGCTGGGATAGCCTTCTTGGCTTGACGTGACGTCGAGCTGAGATGGCCTTCTTGGCTTGACGTGATGTCGAGCTGAGATGGCCTTCTTGGCTTGACGTGAAGTGGAGCTGAGATGGCCTTCTTGTCTTGACGTGACGTCGAGCTGAGATGGCCTTCTTAGCTCAACGTGTAGTGGTTTCGGGAAAGGCAATTTCTTTGTATCTTGCTTCATTTTTATCGCAGAAACATAGTTGATTGCTCAAAATGACCAGAAAAATTTGAAGATTTCTATAGTAGCACTTAGAACACATGATAAGAAGAGCACTTTGCAATAGAGCTTTGTAAAGCACTTAGAACCTTAGCTTATTAGAAAATTTAGACAACAGCACCATAAATATCAGGAAAATTTTGCCTTTAAAGGAGCATAGTTCCCAAAGTCCAGAGAGCTTTAAAGTAGCTTCTAACAGCTAAAAGGCCTCAAAAAATTCCAAAAATTCGGGAAAAAAAGATTTTAAGTGTTCCTTGGTTTTTAGAGTTCCCAAGTTCCATAATTAAAAAGAAAAAAGAGCAACTTAGTTAACTAGTTTCCCCTCCTTAGAGCAAAAGAGCTAACGTGTCTGGAACAGCGAGATAGCACACAAAGCGATGAGCGTCCTCGAAGAAGTGCGAAAATAGCGAAATAGCGCTATGCTCGAAGAGAGCAGACATAGAAAGAAACTCCGCCCCCCTCGCTCATTGGCCAATTTCAGAATTCGACCAATACCGAGCGAGCTCTCAGGCCTAGGCCCCTTCCCCCTTCGCACGACCACTTCGCACCTCTTGCAAACATACAGCCAAACACATGAAAAACATTAAATATATACACTTACAACTTACTTTTCCACTCTCTCTCTATTTCTCTCTCTTCCTCTCGTATTCCTCTGTCTCTCTGCAAAAATCTGCATTTTTTTGTGGCCATTGAACGCATTCACAAGTCATTTAAAGTTTTTGGCACAATGCCAACATGTGTGCGTTTACGCATTTTTTTCCGATTAAAACACATTAAAACACTTACAAAGAGACCGAAAGTTAACTCTCTCTCTATACCAGTGAATTGTACAAAGTAAGAGCTTTCTAATGAGCTACAGAGAGATGTATATAATTCATGTTGAGCGTTCTCACAGACACTTACAAGCAAACGATCAAGTCCTGAAGAAGCCTGTTCACATTAAAAGAAAGAGAGAGAGAGACGACTTAGAGAGAGAAAGAGAGAGAGAGAGAGAGAGAGAGAGTTCTATCATGTCTCTCCCACTCTACTCTTACTCTCTGATTTTTTTTGTAATTTTATGTATCCTTTAAAGCAGTAAAACTCTCAAAATAAAATTTTTTTTGGCACTTAGCCAACATTCCAAGTACGCATACCCAGCATCATTAACTCCCTTTGAAAACTCGGCAAGTGTAGGTTGCGCAAATTCATAGGCATCCAGCGTTTTCGTCCAAAGTCGGTTTAATTTCCCAAGCTTGAGGTTGCTCCTCAACTTGACTCCGCCGTCCTGGCTCTGCATTAAGTTGAGCTGAGTTGGCCGTCTTGGCTCGGCGTGCCGTCGAGCTGAGATGGCCTTCTTAGCTCTACGTGCAGTGGAGCCGGGATAGGCCTTTTTTAATGGTTTTTTTATTAATTGTAAAATGACGATGTGCAGCTTACCAGGGAATGGTCAGAAACCCTGGAAACCAAAATTAATAGTTTTTGGTCCATCGTTAAAAGAGGTCATAAATAGATGCGGAATCGAATAATAAACAGCTGAATCGATATACAAAAAAAGTTATAACCCTTTAAAGTTTCATAAAAGTTTTGCTGCTTGTAAAATAGCGTTGTTAGAAATTATTTTAAGTTTTTTAATAACGAGTTGTGGCCTAGTGGATAGTGAGCCGTCATGAAAATTTTTGGGCGCGAGTTCGATACCCTTTCGGTACAACTTTTTTTCCCTTTTTGTATTAATGCATTTTCGAATGTTTAAAGAACATCATTTGCTTTTCTTGCGTTATCAGAATGATAATGCACTTTGCCAATGCAAACATTCTTTAAATTTAAATTATCCTAATTTGTATGTATGTATGTATATATTCTTTGTTGTATTTTTTTTCAATTCAGAGTTTAAAAATGTTTTGAACAAAAAAAGTCGAAAATCTTCAACATCTATCAACATGTGTGAACTTCTGTTATGCAAAAGTGGATACATGCAGAGAGGGCTGTTGTACTTCGCGCTCACGATGGATGGCTTGACGTGAAGTGGAGCTGAGATGGCCTTCTTGTCTTGACGTGACGTCGAGCTGAGATGGCCTTCTTAGCTCAACGTGTAGTGGTTTCGGGAAAGGCAATTTCTTTGTATCTTGCTTCATTTTTATCGCAGAAACATAGTTGATTGCTCAAAATGACCAGAAAAATTTGAAGATTTCTATAGTAGCACTTAGAACACATGATAAGAAGAGCACTTTGCAATAGAGCTTTGTAAAGCACTTAGAACCTTAGCTTATTAGAAAATTTAGACAACAGCACCATAAATATCAGGAAAATTTTGCCTTTAAAGGAGCATAGTTCCCAAAGTCCAGAGAGCTTTAAAGTAGCTTCTAACAGCTAAAAGGCCTCAAAAAATTCCAAAAATTCGGGAAAAAAAGATTTTAAGTGTTCCTTGGTTTTTAGAGTTCCCAAGTTCCATAATTAAAAAGAAAAAAGAGCAACTTAGTTAACTAGTTCCTCTAGATAGTTCCCAAGCTGAAGTGTATCTCGGAGCAAATTGCATGGGAGAAATAGAGGAGAGCAAGCATGAGAGCGAGAGAAAGCGACGAGAATCACTATGCATTGAGAGATTAGACGAGCAGAGAAAAGAAAAACAAGATCGCCGAGGCTGCGACACGCGAGATCGCCGAGGCTGCTCGCAAAACACGGAGGTTAGACAACGAAACAGTCGCTTAGCTCCGCCCCTCGACGAAAACAGCCCGTTATAGGTGCGTTTTTGAGAGGTTAGAGAAAAAAAGTCACAGGCGCGAAAAGGCGAGATAGCGTTGGCAGAGAAAAACAGACGTCGACTCTCACTTCGCACCTCCGTCGACCACTTCGCACCTCTTGCAAACATACAGCCAAACAAATGAAATACATTAAATACATACACTTACAACTTACTTTTCCACTCTCTCTCTATTTCTCTGTCTTCCTCTTGTATTCCTCTGTCTCTCTGCAAAAATCTGCATTTTTTCGTGGCCATTGAACGCATTCACAAGCCATTTAAAGTTTTTAGCACGATGTCAACATATGTGTGTCTTTCCATTAAAACACATTAAAACACTTACAAAGAGACCGAAAGTTGACTCTCTCTCTATACCAGTGAATTGTACAAAGTAAGAGCTTTGTAATGAGCTACAGAGAGATGTATATAATTCACGTTGAGCGTTCTCACAGACACTTACAAGTACACGATCAAGTCCTGAAGTAGCCTGTTCACTTAGAAAGAAAGAGAGAGAGAGACGACATAGAGAGAGAGAAAGAGAGAGAGACAGTTCTATCATGTCTCTCACACTCTACTCTTACTCTCTGATTTTTTTTGTAATTTTATGTAACCTTTAAAGCAGTGAAACTCTTAAAATAATAATTTTTTGGCACTTTGCCAGCATTCCAAGTACGCACACTCAGCATCATGAACTCCCTTCGAAAACTCGGCAAGTGTAGGTTGCGCAAATTCATAGGCATCCAGCGCTTTCTTTCAAACGCCGGTTTAGTTACCCAAGTTTGAGGTAGCTCCTCACTCTTGGGTCTGCCTTCCTGGCTCTGCATTCCGTTCGGCGAATTCAAGGCACCGCCACACGGTTGGTTCGCCTGTGGGCCTGGCCGCTCATTTTTTGCCGTTACTTGCGAACGCATGGAACCGCTGCTTTGGCGGTTTCTTGCGAACGCTTGGAACTGCAGCTTTTGCGGTTCCTTGCGAACGCTTGGAACTGCAGTTTTTGCGGCCAGGCTCATTTAGAGCAATCTGAAATAAAGGAAGCATATTAAAACTATCACTCCGAGCTGATATTCTCTTCTAATCTTTGTGTGCAGTTGAGCCAGCCATATGTAATCACAAGTCTTTAATTTAGCGTAAAACATTTAGAGAGAGCTCGGAAGCTGTGTCTCTCTCTATCCTACATTTTTCTACAGAGAAAGGCGGTTTTTTAAGCTATGTAATGTTGTATAAAAGTAATGTTTGAACGATTAGACATTTAAAAGAAGTTTCCTCATCCGAGGTCAGAGAACAAAAAAAATTGGCCCCGCTGAGAAAAAAATTTTGGTCGAAAAGCCGTCAAGTATAGTGTGCGCCGGTTCATGGGCATCCCAGAAATCGGTTTAATCGGCGAATTCCAGGCCCCGCCTCACGGTTGGTTAGCCTGTGAGACTGGCCGCTCATTTTTTGATGTTCCTTGCGAACACATGGAATGGCCTTCTTAGCTTGACGTGACGTCGAGTTGAGATGGCCTTCTTGGCTTGACGTGACGCCGAGCTGAGATGGCCTTCTTGTCTTGACGTGATGTCGAGCTGAGATGGCCTTCTTGGCTTGACGTGACGTCGAGTTGAGATGGCCTTCTTGGCTTGAAGTGACGTCGAGTTGAGATGGCCTTCTTGGCTTGACCACAAAAACTCTTTAAAATAGAATTAAAAATAGAGAGAGCTTAAAAGAGCCGCCTCTCTCTATGGTGTCGGATGCTGCAGAGAAAAGCGGTTCTTCTGATGCATCTTAAGTAATTAAAGTACAACGATAAAGTGTCTCTCTCGCTGCTTTTCAAGTTGCCAAGCGCCATTCAAGACATGGAGCCGTATGAAATTTTTGGTCGAAAAGCCGTCAAGTATAGTGTGCGCCGGTTCATGGGCATCCCAGAAATCGGTTTAAAGGGCGAAGTCAAGGCACCGCCACACGGTTGGTTCGCCTGTGGGCCTGGCCGCTCATTTTTTGCCGTTACTTGCGAACGCATGGAACCGCTGCTTTGGCGGTTTCTTGCGAACGCTTGGAACTGCAGCTTTTGCGGTTCCTTGCGACCGTTTGGAACTGCAGTTTTTGCGGCCAGGCTCATTTAGAGCAATCTGAAATAAAGGAAGCATATTAAAACTATCACTCCGAGCTGATATTCTCTTCTAATCTTTGTGTGCAGTTGAGCCAGCCATATGTAATCACAAGTCTTTAATTTAGCGTAAAACATTTAGAGAGAGCTCGGAAGCTGTGTCTCTCTCTATCCTACATTTTTCTACAGAGAAAGGCGGTTTTTTAAGCTATGTAATGTTGTATAAAAGTAATGTTTGAACGATTAGACATTTAAAAGAAGTTTCCTCATCCGAGGTCAGAGAACAAAAAAAATTGGCCCCGCTGAGAAAAAAATTTTGGTCGAAAAGCCGTCAAGTATAGTGTGCGCCGGTTCATGGGCATCCCAGAAATCGGTTTAATCGGCGAATTCCAGGCCCCGCCTCACGGTTGGTTAGCCTGTGAGACTGGCCGCTCATTTTTTGATGTTCCTTGCGAACACATGGAATGGCCTTCTTAGCTTGACGTGACGTCGAGTTGAGATGGCCTTCTTGGCTTGACGTGACGCCGAGCTGAGATGGCCTTCTTGTCTTGACGTGATGTCGAGCTGAGATGGCCTTCTTGGCTTGACGTGACGTCGAGTTGAGATGGCCTTCTTGGCTTGAAGTGACGTCGAGTTGAGATGGCCTTCTTGGCTTGACCACAAAAACTCTTTAAAATAGAATTAAAAATAGAGAGAGCTTAAAAGAGCCGCCTCTCTCTATGGTGTCGGATGCTGCAGAGAAAAGCGGTTCTTCTGATGCATCTTAAGTAATTAAAGTACAACGATAAAGTGTCTCTCTCGCTGCTTTTCAAGTTGCCAAGCGCCATTCAAGACATGGAGCCGTATGAAATTTTTGGTCGAAAAGCCGTCAAGTATAGTGTGCGCCGGTTCATGGGCATCCCAGAAATCGGTTTAAAGGGCGAAGTCAAGGCACCGCCACACGGTTGGTTCGCCTGTGGGCCTGGCCGCTCATTTTTTGCCGTTACTTGCGAACGCATGGAACCGCTGCTTTGGCGGTTTCTTGCGAACGCTTGGAACTGCAGCTTTTGCGGTTCCTTGCGACCGTTTGGAACTGCAGTTTTTGCGGCCAGGCTCATTTAGAGCAATCTGAAATAAAGGAAGCATATTAAAACTATCACTCCGAGCTGATATTCTCTTCTAATCTTTGTGTGCAGTTGAGCCAGCCATATGTAATCACAAGTCTTTAATTTAGCGTAAAACATTTAGAGAGAGCTCGGAAGCTGTGTCTCTCTCTATCCTACATTTTTCTACAGAGAAAGGCGGTTTTTTTAAGCTATGTAATGTTGTATAAAAGTAATGTTTGAACGATTAGACATTTAAAAGAAGTTTCCTCATCCGAGGTCTGAGAACAAAAAAAATTGGCCCCGCTGAGAAAAAAATTTTGGTCGAAAAGCCGTCAAGTATAGTGTGCGCCGGTTCATGGGCATCCCAGAAATCGGTTTAATCGGCGAATTCCAGGCCCCGCCTCACGGTTGGTTAGCCTGTGAGACTGGCCGCTCATTTTTTGATGTTCCTTGCGAACACATGGAATGGCCTTCTTAGCTTGACGTGACGTCGAGTTGAGATGGCCTTCTTGGCTTGGCGTGACGTCGAGCTGGGATAGCCTTCTTGGCTTGACGTGACGTCGAGCTGAGATGGCCTTCTTGGCTTGACGTGATGTCGAGCTGAGATGGCCTTCTTGGCTTGACGTGAAGTGGAGCTGAGATGGCCTTCTTGTCTTGACGTGACGTCGAGCTGAGATGGCCTTCTTAGCTCAACGTGTAGTGGTTTCGGGAAAGGCAATTTCTTTGTATCTTGCTTCATTTTTATCGCAGAAACATAGTTGATTGCTCAAAATGACCAGAAAAATTTGAAGATTTCTATAGTAGCACTTAGAACACATGATAAGAAGAGCACTTTGCAATAGAGCTTTGTAAAGCACTTAGAACCTTAGCTTATTAGAAAATTTAGACAACAGCACCATAAATATCAGGAAAATTTTGCCTTTAAAGGAGCATAGTTCCCAAAGTCCAGAGAGCTTTAAAGTAGCTTCTAACAGCTAAAAGGCCTCAAAAAATTCCAAAAATTCGGGAAAAAAAGATTTTAAGTGTTCCTTGGTTTTTAGAGTTCCCAAGTTCCATAATTAAAAAGAAAAAAGAGCAACTTAGTTAACTAGTTTCCCCTCCTTAGAGCAAAAGAGCTAACGTGTCTGGAACAGCGAGATAGCACACAAAGCGATGAGCGTCCTCGAAGAAGTGCGAAAATAGCGAAATAGCGCTATGCTCGAAGAGAGCAGACATAGAAAGAAACTCCGCCCCCCTCGCTCATTGGCCAATTTCAGAATTCGACCAATACCGAGCGAGCTCTCAGGCCTAGGCCCCTTCCCCCTTCGCACGACCACTTCGCACCTCTTGCAAACATACAGCCAAACACATGAAAAACATTAAATATATACACTTACAACTTACTTTTCCACTCTCTCTCTATTTCTCTCTCTTCCTCTCGTATTCCTCTGTCTCTCTGCAAAAATCTGCATTTTTTTGTGGCCATTGAACGCATTCACAAGTCATTTAAAGTTTTTGGCACAATGCCAACATGTGTGCGTTTACGCATTTTTTTCCGATTAAAACACATTAAAACACTTACAAAGAGACCGAAAGTTAACTCTCTCTCTATACCAGTGAATTGTACAAAGTAAGAGCTTTCTAATGAGCTACAGAGAGATGTATATAATTCATGTTGAGCGTTCTCACAGACACTTACAAGCAAACGATCAAGTCCTGAAGAAGCCTGTTCACATTAAAAGAAAGAGAGAGAGAGACGACTTAGAGAGAGAAAGAGAGAGAGAGAGAGAGAGAGAGTTCTATCATGTCTCTCCCACTCTACTCTTACTCTCTGATTTTTTTTGTAATTTTATGTATCCTTTAAAGCAGTAAAACTCTCAAAATAAAATTTTTTTTGGCACTTAGCCAACATTCCAAGTACGCATACCCAGCATCATTAACTCCCTTTGAAAACTCGGCAAGTGTAGGTTGCGCAAATTCATAGGCATCCAGCGTTTTCGTCCAAAGTCGGTTTAATTTCCCAAGCTTGAGGTTGCTCCTCAACTTGACTCCGCCGTCCTGGCTCTGCATTAAGTTGAGCTGAGTTGGCCGTCTTGGCTCGGCGTGCCGTCGAGCTGAGATGGCCTTCTTAGCTCTACGTGCAGTGGAGCCGGGATAGGCCTTTTTTAATGGTTTTTTTATTAATTGTAAAATGACGATGTGCAGCTTACCAGGGAATGGTCAGAAACCCTGGAAACCAAAATTAATAGTTTTTGGTCCATCGTTAAAAGAGGTCATAAATAGATGCGGAATCGAATAATAAACAGCTGAATCGATATACAAAAAAAGTTATAACCCTTTAAAGTTTCATAAAAGTTTTGCTGCTTGTAAAATAGCGTTGTTAGAAATTATTTTAAGTTTTTTAATAACGAGTTGTGGCCTAGTGGATAGTGAGCCGTCATGAAAATTTTTGGGCGCGAGTTCGATACCCTTTCGGTACAACTTTTTTTCCCTTTTTGTATTAATGCATTTTCGAATGTTTAAAGAACATCATTTGCTTTTCTTGCGTTATCAGAATGATAATGCACTTTGCCAATGCAAACATTCTTTAAATTTAAATTATCCTAATTTGTATGTATGTATGTATATATTCTTTGTTGTATTTTTTTTCAATTCAGAGTTTAAAAATGTTTTGAACAAAAAAAGTCGAAAATCTTCAACATCTATCAACATGTGTGAACTTCTGTTATGCAAAAGTGGATACATGCAGAGAGGGCTGTTGTACTTCGCGCTCACGATGGATGCCAGCAGTGTACAGTCTTCACACGGAGATGAAGGAGGAGGGGGGAAGCAGATCTACAAATGGTGTTCATCCTGGATTTCCCTCTGAAAAAAGTCTATCGTTGGTCGTAGACTCACAAGAGTCACAAGATAATCACCATTGACGGTCCCGGATTGGTGCAAAAGGCGGACGATTTCGTCAAGGAATTCAATGAGGCAATGAAGTCGTACTTTCTCTCATGTGTGTAACGGAGATCAGAGTGGATTCGTAAATCCGCGAACACTGGAATTCACTGGCGAGAAGAAGATCTAGCGACTTGTGCAGTCTGCGTCTTCCAGGAGCCATTCCTGCACCCCTAGACTCCTCGACTCTCTAGAAGAATCACGCACGCTAAAGTGAAGCCCATTCCGCCAGTCCACAAGGTACCTCCAGATAAATAACATCACATATGTTGATAAATGTAGAACATTTTTTTTTACTTTTCTTTTACAAAGTTTGAATTTAAAAAAAAAAACAGAATATATACATACATGAATACATACAAATATGCATACATTCGGATAATTTAAATTTAAAGAATGGTTGCATTGGCAAAGTGCATTATCTTTCTGATAACGCTAGAAAAGCAAATGATGTTCTTTAAACATTCGAAAATGCACTAATACAAAAAGGGAAAAAAAGTTGTACCGAAGGGGTATCGAACTCGCGCCCAAAAATTTTCATGACGGCTCACTATCAACTAGGCCACAACTCGTTATTAAAAATCTTAAAATAGTTTCTAACATCGCTATTTTACAAGCAGCAAAACTTTTATGAAACTTTAAAGGGTTATAACTTTTTTTGTATATCGATTCAGCTGTTTATTTTTCGATTCCGCATCTTTTTATGACCTCTTTTAACGATGGACCAAAAACTATTAATTTTGGTTTCCAGGGTTTCTGACCATTCCCTGGTTAGAATTACCTGAAAAATTAGGAGTCTTTACTAGTGCATAGATTTACTTAAACTCTTAAACTTCGCATGCTTTCTGATGTGCTGTATTCGTAAGCTCTTTGGCGTGCTCTGAACTCTTCTTCAAACCTTTGATGTCTTTCTTTCTGTTCTTGCACTCCAGCTAAAAGCTCATTAGCTTTTTACTCCCTAAGCTTAGCTGAGTCCCGAAACTTTAAAAAAAACTCCTTAACTCTTCTTTAACTCCCTAAGCTTAGCTGAGACCCTGAACTCTAAAAACTCCTTAACTCTTCTTTTACTCCCTAAGCTTAACTGAGCCCCAAAACTCTAAAAATTCCTAAAGCTTAACTGAGCCCCAAAACTCTAAAAACTCCAAAACTCTTCTTAGCTCTTTTAAGCTCTCAAGCTCCCTAAAATAGCGGTAGTCCCGGAAATAGCGTAATTTAGTTAACTAGTTCCCTGTATTCCTCATAAGCCCTTACGTGTCTGCGATCTTTTTAGCGTGTGCGATAGGGAGGCGTGGTTTGCGTGAGAGGCAGAAAAAAGCGAGAGCACGGCGAGAAAAAGAGAATTAAGAAAAAGAGACATAAGCTCCTCCCCTCAGCCAACCAATAAGCTCTCAGTAAAACTCTTGCCGTCTACAGTATGATCAAATTCGTGCGAGGACCTTTGGCTCTTTAAACTCAAAAGTCTCAATTATGCTGTTTACAACTCTGTAAGTACACAATACTTAACGTTAATATTCATAATAAATTGCAAAAAATCTGCGCAAGCAGAAAAAACACACATTGCACCTCATTTCGCTCATTTCTTCGCACCTCTTTGCACCTCATAATTATTGGCACTTTGCCAATTCGCGCTGCCTCAACCACACATGAAGCCAAACACATGAAAAACATTAAATATATACACTTACAACTTACTTTTCCACTCTCTCTCTATTTCTCTGTCTTCCTCTCGCATTCCTCTGTCTCTCTGCAAAAATATGCATTTTTTCGTGTCCATTGAACGCATTCACAAGTCATTTAAAGTTTTTGGCACAATGCCAACATGTGTGCGTTTACGCATTTTTTTCGATTAAAACACATTATAACACTTACAAAGAGACCGAAAGTTGACTCTCTCTCTATACCAGTGACTTTTACAAAGTAAGAGCTTTGTAATGAGCTACAGAGAGATGTATATAATTCACGTTGAGCGTTCTCACAGACACTTACAAGTAAACGATCAAGTCCTGAAGAAGCCTGTTCACATTGAAAGAAAGAGAGAGAGACGACTTAGAGAGAGAAAGAGAAAGAGAGAGAGAGAGAGTTCTATCATGTCTCTCCCACTCTACTCTTACTCTCTGATTTTTTTTGTAATTTTATGTATCCTTTAAAGCAGTAAAACTCTCAAAATAAAATTTTTTTGGCACTTAGCCAACATTCCAAGTACGCATACCCAGCATCATTAACTCCCTTTGAAAACTCGGCAAGTGTAGGTTGCGCAAATTCATAGGCATCCAGCGTTTTCGTCCAAAGTCGGTTTAATTTCCCAAGCTTGAGGTTGCTCCTGAACTTGACTCCGCCGTCCTGGCTCTGCATTAAGTTGAGCTGAGTTGGCCGTCTTGGCTCGGCGTGCCGTCGAGCTGAGATGGCCTTCTTAGCTCTACGTGCAGTGGAGCCGGGATTGGCCTTTTTTAATGGTTTTTTTATTAATTGTAAAATGACGATGTGCAGCTTAGAATTACCTGAAAAATTAGGAGTCTTTATTAGTGCATAGATTTACTTAAACTCTTAAACTTCGCATGCTTTCTGATGTGCTGTATTCGTAAGCTCTTTGGCGTGCTCTGAACTCTTCTTCAAACCTTTGATGTCTTTCTTTCTGTTCTTGCACTCCAGCTAAAAGCTCATTAGCTTTTTACTCCCTAAGCTTAGCTGAGTCCCGAAACTTTAAAAAACTCCTTAACTCTTCTTTAACTCCCTAAGCTTAGCTGAGACCCTGAACTCTAAAAACTCCTTAACTCTTCTTTTACTCCCTAAGCTTAACTGAGTCCCAAAACTCTAAAAATTCCTAAAGCTTAACTGAGCCCCAAAACTCTAAAAACTCCAAAACTCTTCTTAGCTCTTTTAAGCTCTCAAGCTCCCTAAAATAGCGGTAGTCCCGGAAATAGCGTAACTTAGTTAACTAGTTCCCTGTATTCCTCATAAGCCCTTACGTGTCTGCGATCTTTTTAGCGTGTGCGAGAGGGAGGCGTGGTTTGCGTGAGAGGCAGAAAAAAGCGAGAGCACGGCGAGAAAAAGAGAATTAAGAAAAAGAGACATAAGCTCCTCCCCTCAGCCAACCAATAAGCTCTCAGTAAAACTCTTGCCGTCTACAGTATGATCAAATTCGTGCGAGGACCTTTGGCTCTTTAAACTCAAAAGTCTCAATTATGCTGTTTACAACTCTGTAAGTACACAATACTTAACGTTAATATTCATAATAAATTGCAAAAAATCTGCGCAAGCAGAAAAAACACACATTGCACCTCATTTCGCTCATTTCTTCGCACCTCTTTGCACCTCATAATTATTGGCACTTTGCCAATTCGCGCTGCCTCAACCACACATGCAGCCAAACACATGAAAAACATTAAATATATACACTTACAACTTACTTTTCCACTCTCTCTCTATTTCTCTGTCTTCCTCTCGCATTCCTCTGTCTCTCTGCAAAAATATGCATTTTTTCGTGTCCATTGAACGCATTCACAAGTCATTTAAAGTTTTTGGCACAATGCCAACATGTGTGCGTTTACGCATTTTTTTCGATTAAAACACATTATAACACTTACAAAGAGACCGAAAGTTGACTCTCTCTCTATACCAGTGACTTTTACAAAGTAAGAGCTTTGTAATGAGCTACAGAGAGATGTATATAATTCACGTTGAGCGTTCTCACAGACACTTACAAGTAAACGATCAAGTCCTGAAGAAGCCTGTTCACATTGAAAGAAAGAGAGAGAGACTACTTAGAGAGAGAAAGAGAGAGAGAGAGAGAGAGAGAGTTCTATCATGTCTCTCCCACTCTACTCTTACTCTCTGATTTTTTTTGTAATTTTATGTATCCTTTAAAGCAGTAAAACTCTCAAAATAAAATTTTTTTGGCACTTAGCCAACATTCCAAGTACGCATACCCAGCATCATTAACTCCCTTTGAAAACTCGGCAAGTGTAGGTTGCGCAAATTCATAGGCATCCAGCGTTTTCGTCCAAAGTCGGTTTAATTTCCCAAGCTTGAGGTTGCTCCTGAACTTGACTCCGCCGTCCTGGCTCTGCATTAAGTTGAGCTGAGTTGGCCGTCTTGGCTCGGCGTGCCGTCGAGCTGAGATGGCCTTCTTAGCTCTACGTGCAGTGGAGCCGGGATTGGCCTTTTTTAATGGTTTTTTTATTAATTGTAAAATGACGATGTGCAGCTTAGAATTACCTGAAAAATTAGGAGTCTTTATTAGTGCATAGATTTACTTAAACTCTTAAACTTCGCATGCTTTCTGATGTGCTGTATTCGTAAGCTCTTTGGCGTGCTCTGAACTCTTCTTCAAACCTTTGATGTCTTTCTTTCTGTTCTTGCACTCCAGCTAAAAGCTCATTAGCTTTTTACTCCCTAAGCTTAGCTGAGTCCCGAAACTTTAAAAAACTCCTTAACTCTTCTTTAACTCCCTAAGCTTAGCTGAGATCCTGAACTCTAAAAACTCCTTAACTCTTCTTTTACTCCCTAAGCTTAACTGAGCCCCAAAACTCTAAAAATTCCTAAAGCTTAACTGAGCCCCAAAACTCTAAAAACTCCAAAACTCTTCTTAGCTCTTTTAAGCTCTCAAGCTTCCTAAAATAGCGGTAGTCCCGGAAATAGCGTAACTTAGTTAACTAGTTCCCTGTACTCCTCATAAGCCCTTACGTGTCTGCGATCTTTTTAGCGTGTGCGAGAGGGAGGCGTGGATTGCGTGAGAGGCAGAAAAAAGCGAGAGCACGGCGAGAAAAAGAGAATTAAGAAAAAGAGACATAAGCTCCTCCCCTCAGCCAACCAATAAGCTCTCAGTAAAACTCTTGCCGTCTACAGTATGATCAAATTCGTGCGAGGACCTTTAGCTCTTTAAACTCAAAAGTCTCAATTATGCTGTTTACAACTCTGTAAGTACACAATACTTAACGTTAATATTCATAATAAATTGCAAAAAATCTGCGCAAGCAGAAAAAACACACATTGCACCTCATTTCGCTCATTTCTTCGCACCTCTTTGCACCTCATAATTATTGGCACTTTGCCAATTCGCGCTGCCTCAACCACACATGCAGCCAAACACATGAAAAACATTAAATATATACACTTACAACTTACTTTTCCACTCTCTCTCTATTTCTCTGTCTTCCTCTCGCATTCCTCTGTCTCTCTGCAAAAATATGCATTTTTTCGTGTCCATTGAACGCATTCACAAGTCATTTAAAGTTTTTGGCACAATGCCAACATGTGTGCGTTTACGCATTTTTTTCGATTAAAACACATTATAACACTTACAAAGAGACCGAAAGTTGACTCTCTCTCTATACCAGTGACTTTTACAAAGTAAGAGCTTTGTAATGAGCTACAGAGAGATGTATATAATTCACGTTGAGCGTTCTCACAGACACTTACAAGTAAACGATCAAGTCCTGAAGAAGCCTGTTCACATTGAAAGAAAGAGAGAGAGACGACTTAGAGAGAGAAAGAGAGAGAGAGAGAGAGAGAGTTCTATCATGTCTCTCCCACTCTACTCTTACTCTCTGATTTTTTTTGTAATTTTATGTATCCTTTAAAGCAGTAAAACTCTCAAAATAAAATTTTTTTGGCACTTAGCCAACATTCCAAGTACGCATACCCAGCATCATTAACTCCCTTTGAAAACTCGGCAAGTGTAGGTTGCGCAAATTCATAGGCATCCAGCGTTTTCGTCCAAAGTCGGTTTAATTTCCCAAGCTTGAGGTTGCTCCTGAACTTGACTCCGCCGTCCTGGCTCTGCATTAAGTTGAGCTGAGTTGGCCGTCTTGGCTCGGCGTGCCGTCGAGCTGAGATGGCCTTCTTAGCTCTACGTGCAGTGGAGCCGGGATTGGCCTTTTTTAATGGTTTTTTTATTAATTGTAAAATGACGATGTGCAGCTTAGAATTACCTGAAAAATTAGGAGTCTTTATTAGTGCATAGATTTACTTAAACTCTTAAACTTCGCATGCTTTCTGATGTGCTGTATTCGTAAGCTCTTTGGCGTGCTCTGAACTCTTCTTCAAACCTTTGATGTCTTTCTTTCTGTTCTTGCACTCCAGCTAAAAGCTCATTAGCTTTTTACTCCCTAAGCTTAGCTGAGTCCCGAAACTTTAAAAAACTCCTTAACTCTTCTTTAACTCCCTAAGCTTAGCTGAGACCCTGAACTCTAAAAACTCCTTAACTCTTCTTTTACTCCCTAAGCTTAACTGAGCCCCAAAACTCTAAAAATTCCTAAAGCTTAACTGAGCCCCAAAACTCTAAAAACTCCAAAACTCTTCTTAGCTCTTTTAAGCTCTCAAGCTCCCTAAAATAGCGGTAGTCCCGGAAATAGCGTAACTTAGTTAACTAGTTCCCTGTACTCCTAATAAGCTCTTGAGGATCTGCGATCTTTTTAGCGTGTGCGAGAGGGAGGCGTGGTTTGCGTGAGAGGCAGAAAAAAGCGAGAGCACACCGAGAAAGAGAGAATTAAGAAAACGAGACATAAGCTCCTCCCCTCAGCCGACCAATAAGCTCTCAGTAAAACTCTAGCCGTCTACAGTATGATCAAATTCGTGCGAGGACCTTTGGCTCTTTAAACTTAAATGCCTCATTTATGCTGCTTACAACTCTGTAAGTATTCAAAACTTGACGTAAACATTCATAATAAATCGTAAAAAATCTGCGCAACCAGAAAAAACACACATTGCACCTCATTTCGCTCATCTCTTCGCACCTCCTTGCACCTCATTATTTTGGCACTTTGCCAAGTCGTGCTGCCTCGACGAGCCATATGTGCACAAAAACTCTTTAAAATATAATTAAAAATTGAGAGAGCCATAAAGAGCCCCCTCTCTCTACGGTATCGGATGCAGCAGAAAAAGGCGGTTCTTCTCATGTATCTAACGTCGTGAAAGTACAACGTTAAAGTGTCTCTCTCGCTACTTTTCAAGCTGCCAAACACTAAACATTCCACGAACACAGGAAAGAACATTAAATATATACACTTACAACTCAGAAAAAGAGAGAGAGACAGTTCTATCAGTTCTCTCCCATTCTACCCTTACTCTCTGTTTTTTTTTGTAATTTTATGTAACCTTTAAAGGAGTTAAATTATCAAAAAATTCTTTTTTTGGAATTTTGCCAACACTCCAAGTACGCATACCCAGCATCATGAACTCCCTTCGAAAACTCGGCCCGTATAGGTTGCGCAAATACATAGGAATCCAGCGCTTTCTGTCCAAAGCCGGTTTAATTTCCCAAGCTTGAGGTTGCTCCTCAACTTGACTGCCGTCCTGGCTCTGCATTACGAAGAGCTGAGATGGCCTTCTTGGCTCTGCGTTCAGTAGAGCTGAGTTGGCCGTCTTGGTTCGGCGTGCCGTCGAGCTGAGATGGCCTTCTTGGCTCGAAGTTACGTCGAGCTGAGATGGCCTTCTTAGCTCTACGTGCTGTGGAGCCGGGATAGGCCTTTTTTAATAGTTTTTTTTTATTAATCGTAAAATGACGATGTGCAGCTTAGAATTACCTGAAAAATTAGGAGTCTTTATTAGTGCATAGAATTACTTAAACTCTCATACATGCTTTCTGATGTGCTGTATTCGTAAGCTCTTTGGCGTGCTCTGAACTCTTCTTCAAACCTTTGATGTTTTCCTTTCTCTTCTTGCACTCCAGCTAAAAACTCATTAGATCTTCTTTTACTCCCTAAGCTTAGCTGAGACCCTTAACTCTAAAAACTCCTTAACTCTTCTTACTTAAACTCTCATACTTAGCATGCTTTATGATATGCTGTATTCGTAAGCTCTTTAGCGTGCTCTGAACTCTTCTTGAAACCTTTGATGTCTTTCTTTCTCTTCTTGCACTCCAACTAAAAACTCATTAGATCTTTCTTAACTCCCTAAGCTTAGCTGAGACCCAGAACTCTAAAAACTCCTTAACTCTTCTTTCATTCCCTCAGCTTAGCTGAGACCCTGAACTCTAAAAACTCCTTAACTCTTCTTTAACTCCCTAAGCTTGGCACTTACAACTTACTTTTCCACACTCTCTCTATTTCTCTCTCTTCCTCTCGTATTCCTCTGTCTCTCTGCAAAAATCTGCATTTTTTTGTGGCCATTGAACGCATTCACAAGTCATTTAAAGTTTTTGGCACAATGCCAACATGTGTGCGTTTACGCATTTTTTTCCGATTAAAACACATTAAAACACTTACAAAGAGACCGAAAGTTGACTCTCTCTCTATACCAGTGAATTGTACAAAGTAAGAGCTTTCTAATGAGCTACAGAGAGATGTATATAATTCATGTTGAGCGTTCTCACAGACACTTACAAGCAAACGATCAAGTCCTGAAGAAGCCTGTTCACATTAAAAGAAAGAGAGAGAGAGACGACTTAGAGAGAGAAAGAGAGAGAGAGAGTGTTCTATCATGTCTCTCCCACTCTACTCTTACTCTCTGATTTTTTTTGTAATTTTATGTATCGTTTAAAGCAGTAAAACTCTTAAAATAATTATTTTTTGGCACTTTGCCAGCATTCCAAGTACGCACACTCAGCATCATGAACTCCCTTCGAAAACTCGGCCAGTGTAGGTTGCGCAAATTCATAGGCATCCAGCGCTTTCTGTCCAGAGCCGGTTTAATTTCCCAAGCTTGAGGTTGCTCCTCAACTTGACTCTGCCTTCCTGGCTCTGCATTACGCTGAGCTGAGATGGCCTTCTTGGCTCGGCGTTACGTCGAGCTGAGGTGGCCTTCTTAGCTCTACGTGCAGTGGAGCCGGGATAGGCCTTTTAAATGTTTTTTTTATTAATTGTAAAACGACGATGTGCAGCTTAGAATTACCTGAAAAATTATCAGTCTTTATTAGGATTACTTTAACTCTTTTACTTAGCATGCTTTTTGATGTGCTGTATTCGTATGCTCTTTGGCGTGCTCTGAACTTTCTTCAAACCTTTGATGTTTTCCTTTCTCTTCTTGCACTCCAGAGCATATCGAGAGCTGGGAACTGCAGCTCTTGCATCGCATACATGGAATATAAATATTTGAGAGCACTTTACAAAATAGCAGACTTAGAATTTAAATATAGAGAGAACTTAGCCAAATAGCAGACTTAGATAATAAATTATTGAGAGCACTTGGCAAAATAGCAGACTTAGATGATGAATCATTAAGAGCACTTGGCAAAATAGCAGACTTAGATAATAATTCATTGAGAACAGATGGCAATATAGCAGACATTAAAAATAAATCATTGAGAGAAAAACTCGGCCAACATAGGTTGCGCCAGTTCATAGGCATCCAGTGCTCCCTGACCAAAGCCGGTTTAATTAAGTTTGAGGTACTTCCTCAATCTTACTGCCTGCCTGGTTCCGCCCAGCGCTGTACCGTTGACCTTCTTGGCTCGACGTGGTGTCGAGCTGAGATGGCCTTCTTGGCTTGACGTTGACTTGAGCTGAGATGGCCTTCTTGGCTTGACGTGACGTTGAGCTGAGATGGTCTTCTTGGCTTGACGTGACGTTGAGCTGAGATGGCCTTCTTGGCTTGACGTGACGTCGAGCTGAGATGGCCGCAGTTGAGCCAGCCATATGTAATCACAAGTCTTTAATTTAGCGTAAAACATTTAGAGAGAGCTCGGAAGCTGTGTCTCTCTCTATCCTACATTTTTCTACAGAGAAAGGCGGTTTTTTAAGCTATGTAATGTTGTATAAAAGTAATGTTTGAACGATTAGACATTTAAAAGAAGTTTCCTCATCCGAGGTCAGAGAACAAAAAAAATTGGCCCCGCTGAGAAAAAAATTTTGGTCGAAAAGCCGTCAAGTATAGTGTGCGCCGGTTCATGGGCATCCCAGAAATCGGTTTAATCGGCGAATTCCAGGCCCCGCCTCACGGTTGGTTAGCCTGTGAGACTGGCCGCTCATTTTTTGATGTTCCTTGCGAACACATGGAATGGCCTTCTTAGCTTGACGTGACGTCGAGTTGAGATGGCCTTCTTGGCTTGACGTGACGCCGAGCTGAGATGGCCTTCTTGTCTTGACGTGATGTCGAGCTGAGATGGCCTTCTTGGCTTGACGTGACGTCGAGTTGAGATGGCCTTCTTGGCTTGAAGTGACGTCGAGTTGAGATGGCCTTCTTGGCTTGACCACAAAAACTCTTTAAAATAGAATTAAAAATAGAGAGAGCTTAAAAGAGCCGCCTCTCTCTATGGTGTCGGATGCTGCAGAGAAAAGCGGTTCTTCTGATGCATCTTAAGTAATTAAAGTACAACGATAAAGTGTCTCTCTCGCTGCTTTTCAAGTTGCCAAGCGCCATTCAAGACATGGAGCCGTATGAAATTTTTGGTCGAAAAGCCGTCAAGTATAGTGTGCGCCGGTTCATGGGCATCCCAGAAATCGGTTTAAAGGGCGAAGTCAAGGCACCGCCACACGGTTGGTTCGCCTGTGGGCCTGGCCGCTCATTTTTTGCCGTTACTTGCGAACGCATGGAACCGCTGCTTTGGCGGTTTCTTGCGAACGCTTGGAACTGCAGCTTTTGCGGTTCCTTGCGACCGTTTGGAACTGCAGTTTTTGCGGCCAGGCTCATTTAGAGCAATCTGAAATAAAGGAAGCATATTAAAACTATCACTCCGAGCTGATATTCTCTTCTAATCTTTGTGTGCAGTTGAGCCAGCCATATGTAATCACAAGTCTTTAATTTAGCGTAAAACATTTAGAGAGAGCTCGGAAGCTGTGTCTCTCTCTATCCTACATTTTTCTACAGAGAAAGGCGGTTTTTTTAAGCTATGTAATGTTGTATAAAAGTAATGTTTGAACGATTAGACATTTAAAAGAAGTTTCCTCATCCGAGGTCTGAGAACAAAAAAAATTGGCCCCGCTGAGAAAAAAATTTTGGTCGAAAAGCCGTCAAGTATAGTGTGCGCCGGTTCATGGGCATCCCAGAAATCGGTTTAATCGGCGAATTCCAGGCCCCGCCTCACGGTTGGTTAGCCTGTGAGACTGGCCGCTCATTTTTTGATGTTCCTTGCGAACACATGGAATGGCCTTCTTAGCTTGACGTGACGTCGAGTTGAGATGGCCTTCTTGGCTTGGCGTGACGTCGAGCTGGGATAGCCTTCTTGGCTTGACGTGACGTCGAGCTGAGATGGCCTTCTTGGCTTGACGTGATGTCGAGCTGAGATGGCCTTCTTGGCTTGACGTGAAGTGGAGCTGAGATGGCCTTCTTGTCTTGACGTGACGTCGAGCTGAGATGGCCTTCTTAGCTCAACGTGTAGTGGTTTCGGGAAAGGCAATTTCTTTGTATCTTGCTTCATTTTTATCGCAGAAACATAGTTGATTGCTCAAAATGACCAGAAAAATTTGAAGATTTCTATAGTAGCACTTAGAACACATGATAAGAAGAGCACTTTGCAATAGAGCTTTGTAAAGCACTTAGAACCTTAGCTTATTAGAAAATTTAGACAACAGCACCATAAATATCAGGAAAATTTTGCCTTTAAAGGAGCATAGTTCCCAAAGTCCAGAGAGCTTTAAAGTAGCTTCTAACAGCTAAAAGGCCTCAAAAAATTCCAAAAATTCGGGAAAAAAAGATTTTAAGTGTTCCTTGGTTTTTAGAGTTCCCAAGTTCCATAATTAAAAAGAAAAAAGAGCAACTTAGTTAACTAGTTTCCCCTCCTTAGAGCAAAAGAGCTAACGTGTCTGGAACAGCGAGATAGCACACAAAGCGATGAGCGTCCTCGAAGAAGTGCGAAAATAGCGAAATAGCGCTATGCTCGAAGAGAGCAGACATAGAAAGAAACTCCGCCCCCCTCGCTCATTGGCCAATTTCAGAATTCGACCAATACCGAGCGAGCTCTCAGGCCTAGGCCCCTTCCCCCTTCGCACGACCACTTCGCACCTCTTGCAAACATACAGCCAAACACATGAAAAACATTAAATATATACACTTACAACTTACTTTTCCACTCTCTCTCTATTTCTCTCTCTTCCTCTCGTATTCCTCTGTCTCTCTGCAAAAATCTGCATTTTTTTGTGGCCATTGAACGCATTCACAAGTCATTTAAAGTTTTTGGCACAATGCCAACATGTGTGCGTTTACGCATTTTTTTCCGATTAAAACACATTAAAACACTTACAAAGAGACCGAAAGTTAACTCTCTCTCTATACCAGTGAATTGTACAAAGTAAGAGCTTTCTAATGAGCTACAGAGAGATGTATATAATTCATGTTGAGCGTTCTCACAGACACTTACAAGCAAACGATCAAGTCCTGAAGAAGCCTGTTCACATTAAAAGAAAGAGAGAGAGAGACGACTTAGAGAGAGAAAGAGAGAGAGAGAGAGAGAGAGAGAGAGTTCTATCATGTCTCTCCCACTCTACTCTTACTCTCTGATTTTTTTTGTAATTTTATGTATCCTTTAAAGCAGTAAAACTCTCAAAATAAAATTTTTTTTGGCACTTAGCCAACATTCCAAGTACGCATACCCAGCATCATTAACTCCCTTTGAAAACTCGGCAAGTGTAGGTTGCGCAAATTCATAGGCATCCAGCGTTTTCGTCCAAAGTCGGTTTAATTTCCCAAGCTTGAGGTTGCTCCTCAACTTGACTCCGCCGTCCTGGCTCTGCATTAAGTTGAGCTGAGTTGGCCGTCTTGGCTCGGCGTGCCGTCGAGCTGAGATGGCCTTCTTAGCTCTACGTGCAGTGGAGCCGGGATAGGCCTTTTTTAATGGTTTTTTTATTAATTGTAAAATGACGATGTGCAGCTTACCAGGGAATGGTCAGAAACCCTGGAAACCAAAATTAATAGTTTTTGGTCCATCGTTAAAAGAGGTCATAAATAGATGCGGAATCGAATAATAAACAGCTGAATCGATATACAAAAAAAGTTATAACCCTTTAAAGTTTCATAAAAGTTTTGCTGCTTGTAAAATAGCGTTGTTAGAAATTATTTTAAGTTTTTTAATAACGAGTTGTGGCCTAGTGGATAGTGAGCCGTCATGAAAATTTTTGGGCGCGAGTTCGATACCCTTTCGGTACAACTTTTTTTCCCTTTTTGTATTAATGCATTTTCGAATGTTTAAAGAACATCATTTGCTTTTCTTGCGTTATCAGAATGATAATGCACTTTGCCAATGCAAACATTCTTTAAATTTAAATTATCCTAATTTGTATGTATGTATGTATATATTCTTTGTTGTATTTTTTTTCAATTCAGAGTTTAAAAATGTTTTGAACAAAAAAAGTCGAAAATCTTCAACATCTATCAACATGTGTGAACTTCTGTTATGCAAAAGTGGATACATGCAGAGAGGGCTGTTGTACTTCGCGCTCACGATGGATGCCAGCAGTGTACAGTCTTCACACGGAGATGAAGGAGGAGGGGGGAAGCAGATCTACAAATGGTGTTCATCCTGGATTTCCCTCTGAAAAAAGTCTATCGTTGGTCGTAGACTCACAAGAGTCACAAGATAATCACCATTGACGGTCCCGGATTGGTGCAAAAGGCGGACGATTTCGTCAAGGAATTCAATGAGGCAATGAAGTCGTACTTTCTCTCATGTGTGTAACGGAGATCAGAGTGGATTCGTAAATCCGCGAACACTGGAATTCACTGGCGAGAAGAAGATCTAGCGACTTGTGCAGTCTGCGTCTTCCAGGAGCCATTCCTGCACCCCTAGACTCCTCGACTCTCTAGAAGAATCACGCACGCTAAAGTGAAGCCCATTCCGCCAGTCCACAAGGTACCTCCAGATAAATAACATCACATATGTTGATAAATGTAGAACATTTTTTTTTACTTTTCTTTTACAAAGTTTGAATTTAAAAAAAAAACAGAATATATACATACATGAATACATACAAATATGCATACATTCGGATAATTTAAATTTAAAGAATGGTTGCATTGGCAAAGTGCATTATCTTTCTGATAACGCTAGAAAAGCAAATGATGTTCTTTAAACATTCGAAAATGCACTAATACAAAAAGGGAAAAAAAGTTGTACCGAAGGGGTATCGAACTCGCGCCCAAAAATTTTCATGACGGCTCACTATCAACTAGGCCACAACTCGTTATTAAAAATCTTAAAATAGTTTCTAACATCGCTATTTTACAAGCAGCAAAACTTTTATGAAACTTTAAAGGGTTATAACTTTTTTTGTATATCGATTCAGCTGTTTATTTTTCGATTCCGCATCTTTTTATGACCCCTTTTAACGATGGACCAAAAACTATTAATTTTGGTTTCCAGGGTTTCTGACCATTCCCTGGTTAGAATTACCTGAAAAATTAGGAGTCTTTACTAGTGCATAGATTTACTTAAACTCTTAAACTTCGCATGCTTTCTGATGTGCTGTATTCGTAAGCTCTTTGGCGTGCTCTGAACTCTTCTTCAAACCTTTGATGTCTTTCTTTCTGTTCTTGCACTCCAGCTAAAAGCTCATTAGCTTTTTACTCCCTAAGCTTAGCTGAGTCCCGAAACTTTAAAAAAAACTCCTTAACTCTTCTTTAACTCCCTAAGCTTAGCTGAGACCCTGAACTCTAAAAACTCCTTAACTCTTCTTTTACTCCCTAAGCTTAACTGAGCCCCAAAACTCTAAAAATTCCTAAAGCTTAACTGAGCCCCAAAACTCTAAAAACTCCAAAACTCTTCTTAGCTCTTTTAAGCTCTCAAGCTTCCTAAAATAGCGGTAGTCCCGGAAATAGCGTAACTTAGTTAACTAGTTCCCTGTACTCCTCATAAGCCCTTACGTGTCTGCGATCTTTTTAGCGTGTGCGAGAGGGAGGCGTGGATTGCGTGAGAGGCAGAAAAAAGCGAGAGCACGGCGAGAAAAAGAGAATTAAGAAAAAGAGACATAAGCTCCTCCCCTCAGCCAACCAATAAGCTCTCAGTAAAACTCTTGCCGTCTACAGTATGATCAAATTCGTGCGAGGACCTTTAGCTCTTTAAACTCAAAAGTCTCAATTATGCTGTTTACAACTCTGTAAGTACACAATACTTAACGTTAATATTCATAATAAATTGCAAAAAATCTGCGCAAGCAGAAAAAACACACATTGCACCTCATTTCGCTCATTTCTTCGCACCTCTTTGCACCTCATAATTATTGGCACTTTGCCAATTCGCGCTGCCTCAACCACACATGCAGCCAAACACATGAAAAACATTAAATATATACACTTACAACTTACTTTTCCACTCTCTCTCTATTTCTCTGTCTTCCTCTCGCATTCCTCTGTCTCTCTGCAAAAATATGCATTTTTTCGTGTCCATTGAACGCATTCACAAGTCATTTAAAGTTTTTGGCACAATGCCAACATGTGTGCGTTTACGCATTTTTTTCGATTAAAACACATTATAACACTTACAAAGAGACCGAAAGTTGACTCTCTCTCTATACCAGTGACTTTTACAAAGTAAGAGCTTTGTAATGAGCTACAGAGAGATGTATATAATTCACGTTGAGCGTTCTCACAGACACTTACAAGTAAACGATCAAGTCCTGAAGAAGCCTGTTCACATTGAAAGAAAGAGAGAGAGACGACTTAGAGAGAGAAAGAGAGAGAGAGAGAGAGAGAGTTCTATCATGTCTCTCCCACTCTACTCTTACTCTCTGATTTTTTTTGTAATTTTATGTATCCTTTAAAGCAGTAAAACTCTCAAAATAAAATTTTTTTGGCACTTAGCCAACATTCCAAGTACGCATACCCAGCATCATTAACTCCCTTTGAAAACTCGGCAAGTGTAGGTTGCGCAAATTCATAGGCATCCAGCGTTTTCGTCCAAAGTCGGTTTAATTTCCCAAGCTTGAGGTTGCTCCTGAACTTGACTCCGCCGTCCTGGCTCTGCATTAAGTTGAGCTGAGTTGGCCGTCTTGGCTCGGCGTGCCGTCGAGCTGAGATGGCCTTCTTAGCTCTACGTGCAGTGGAGCCGGGATTGGCCTTTTTTAATGGTTTTTTTATTAATTGTAAAATGACGATGTGCAGCTTAGAATTACCTGAAAAATTAGGAGTCTTTATTAGTGCATAGATTTACTTAAACTCTTAAACTTCGCATGCTTTCTGATGTGCTGTATTCGTAAGCTCTTTGGCGTGCTCTGAACTCTTCTTCAAACCTTTGATGTCTTTCTTTCTGTTCTTGCACTCCAGCTAAAAGCTCATTAGCTTTTTACTCCCTAAGCTTAGCTGAGTCCCGAAACTTTAAAAAACTCCTTAACTCTTCTTTAACTCCCTAAGCTTAGCTGAGATCCTGAACTCTAAAAACTCCTTAACTCTTCTTTTACTCCCTAAGCTTAACTGAGCCCCAAAACTCTAAAAATTCCTAAAGCTTAACTGAGCCCCAAAACTCTAAAAACTCCAAAACTCTTCTTAGCTCTTTTAAGCTCTCAAGCTTCCTAAAATAGCGGTAGTCCCGGAAATAGCGTAACTTAGTTAACTAGTTCCCTGTACTCCTCATAAGCCCTTACGTGTCTGCGATCTTTTTAGCGTGTGCGAGAGGGAGGCGTGGATTGCGTGAGAGGCAGAAAAAAGCGAGAGCACGGCGAGAAAAAGAGAATTAAGAAAAAGAGACATAAGCTCCTCCCCTCAGCCAACCAATAAGCTCTCAGTAAAACTCTTGCCGTCTACAGTATGATCAAATTCGTGCGAGGACCTTTAGCTCTTTAAACTCAAAAGTCTCAATTATGCTGTTTACAACTCTGTAAGTACACAATACTTAACGTTAATATTCATAATAAATTGCAAAAAATCTGCGCAAGCAGAAAAAACACACATTGCACCTCATTTCGCTCATTTCTTCGCACCTCTTTGCACCTCATAATTATTGGCACTTTGCCAATTCGCGCTGCCTCAACCACACATGCAGCCAAACACATGAAAAACATTAAATATATACACTTACAACTTACTTTTCCACTCTCTCTCTATTTCTCTGTCTTCCTCTCGCATTCCTCTGTCTCTCTGCAAAAATATGCATTTTTTCGTGTCCATTGAACGCATTCACAAGTCATTTAAAGTTTTTGGCACAATGCCAACATGTGTGCGTTTACGCATTTTTTTCGATTAAAACACATTATAACACTTACAAAGAGACCGAAAGTTGACTCTCTCTCTATACCAGTGACTTTTACAAAGTAAGAGCTTTGTAATGAGCTACAGAGAGATGTATATAATTCACGTTGAGCGTTCTCACAGACACTTACAAGTAAACGATCAAGTCCTGAAGAAGCCTGTTCACATTGAAAGAAAGAGAGAGAGACGACTTAGAGAGAGAAAGAGAGAGAGAGAGAGAGAGAGTTCTATCATGTCTCTCCCACTCTACTCTTACTCTCTGATTTTTTTTGTAATTTTATGTATCCTTTAAAGCAGTAAAACTCTCAAAATAAAATTTTTTTGGCACTTAGCCAACATTCCAAGTACGCATACCCAGCATCATTAACTCCCTTTGAAAACTCGGCAAGTGTAGGTTGCGCAAATTCATAGGCATCCAGCGTTTTCGTCCAAAGTCGGTTTAATTTCCCAAGCTTGAGGTTGCTCCTGAACTTGACTCCGCCGTCCTGGCTCTGCATTAAGTTGAGCTGAGTTGGCCGTCTTGGCTCGGCGTGCCGTCGAGCTGAGATGGCCTTCTTAGCTCTACGTGCAGTGGAGCCGGGATTGGCCTTTTTTAATGGTTTTTTTATTAATTGTAAAATGACGATGTGCAGCTTAGAATTACCTGAAAAATTAGGAGTCTTTATTAGTGCATAGATTTACTTAAACTCTTAAACTTCGCATGCTTTCTGATGTGCTGTATTCGTAAGCTCTTTGGCGTGCTCTGAACTCTTCTTCAAACCTTTGATGTCTTTCTTTCTGTTCTTGCACTCCAGCTAAAAGCTCATTAGCTTTTTACTCCCTAAGCTTAGCTGAGTCCCGAAACTTTAAAAAACTCCTTAACTCTTCTTTAACTCCCTAAGCTTAGCTGAGACCCTGAACTCTAAAAACTCCTTAACTCTTCTTTTACTCCCTAAGCTTAACTGAGCCCCAAAACTCTAAAAATTCCTAAAGCTTAACTGAGCCCCAAAACTCTAAAAACTCCAAAACTCTTCTTAGCTCTTTTAAGCTCTCAAGCTCCCTAAAATAGCGGTAGTCCCGGAAATAGCGTAACTTAGTTAACTAGTTCCCTGTACTCCTAATAAGCTCTTGAGGATCTGCGATCTTTTTAGCGTGTGCGAGAGGGAGGCGTGGTTTGCGTGAGAGGCAGAAAAAAGCGAGAGCACACCGAGAAAGAGAGAATTAAGAAAACGAGACATAAGCTCCTCCCCTCAGCCGACCAATAAGCTCTCAGTAAAACTCTAGCCGTCTACAGTATGATCAAATTCGTGCGAGGACCTTTGGCTCTTTAAACTTAAATGCCTCATTTATGCTGCTTACAACTCTGTAAGTATTCAAAACTTGACGTAAACATTCATAATAAATCGTAAAAAATCTGCGCAACCAGAAAAAACACACATTGCACCTCATTTCGCTCATCTCTTCGCACCTCCTTGCACCTCATTATTTTGGCACTTTGCCAAGTCGTGCTGCCTCGACGAGCCATATGTGCACAAAAACTCTTTAAAATATAATTAAAAATTGAGAGAGCCATAAAGAGCCCCCTCTCTCTACGGTATCGGATGCAGCAGAAAAAGGCGGTTCTTCTCATGTATCTAACGTCGTGAAAGTACAACGTTAAAGTGTCTCTCTCGCTACTTTTCAAGCTGCCAAACACTAAACATTCCACGAACACAGGAAAGAACATTAAATATATACACTTACAACTCAGAAAAAGAGAGAGAGACAGTTCTATCAGTTCTCTCCCATTCTACCCTTACTCTCTGTTTTTTTTTGTAATTTTATGTAACCTTTAAAGGAGTTAAATTATCAAAAAATTCTTTTTTTGGAATTTTGCCAACACTCCAAGTACGCATACCCAGCATCATGAACTCCCTTCGAAAACTCGGCCCGTATAGGTTGCGCAAATACATAGGAATCCAGCGCTTTCTGTCCAAAGCCGGTTTAATTTCCCAAGCTTGAGGTTGCTCCTCAACTTGACTGCCGTCCTGGCTCTGCATTACGAAGAGCTGAGATGGCCTTCTTGGCTCTGCGTTCAGTAGAGCTGAGTTGGCCGTCTTGGTTCGGCGTGCCGTCGAGCTGAGATGGCCGAGAGAGAGTTCTATCATGTCTCTCCCACTCTACTCTTACTCTCTGATTTTTTTTGTAATTTTATGTATCCTTTAAAGCAGTAAAACTCTCAAAATAAAATTTTTTTGGCACTTAGCCAACATTCCAAGTACGCATACCCAGCATCATTAACTCCCTTTGAAAACTCGGCAAGTGTAGGTTGCGCAAATTCATAGGCATCCAGCGTTTTCGTCCAAAGTCGGTTTAATTTCCCAAGCTTGAGGTTGCTCCTGAACTTGACTCCGCCGTCCTGGCTCTGCATTAAGTTGAGCTGAGTTGGCCGTCTTGGCTCGAAGTTACGTCGAGCTGAGATGGCCTTCTTAGCTCTACGTGCTGTGGAGCCGGGATAGGCCTTTTTTAATAGTTTTTTTTTATTAATCGTAAAATGACGATGTGCAGCTTAGAATTACCTGAAAAATTAGGAGTCTTTATTAGTGCATAGAATTACTTAAACTCTCATACATGCTTTCTGATGTGCTGTATTCGTAAGCTCTTTGGCGTGCTCTGAACTCTTCTTCAAACCTTTGATGTTTTCCTTTCTCTTCTTGCACTCCAGCTAAAAACTCATTAGATCTTCTTTTACTCCCTAAGCTTAGCTGAGACCCTTAACTCTAAAAACTCCTTAACTCTTCTTACTTAAACTCTCATACTTAGCATGCTTTATGATATGCTGTATTCGTAAGCTCTTTAGCGTGCTCTGAACTCTTCTTGAAACCTTTGATGTCTTTCTTTCTCTTCTTGCACTCCAACTAAAAACTCATTAGATCTTTCTTAACTCCCTAAGCTTAGCTGAGACCCAGAACTCTAAAAACTCCTTAACTCTTCTTTCATTCCCTCAGCTTAGCTGAGACCCTGAACTCTAAAAACTCCTTAACTCTTCTTTAACTCCCTAAGCTTGGCACTTACAACTTACTTTTCCACTCTCTCTCTATTTCTCTCTCTTCCTCTCGTATTCCTCTGTCTCTCTGCAAAAATCTGCATTTTTTTGTGGCCATTGAACGCATTCACAAGTCATTTAAAGTTTTTGGCACAATGCCAACATGTGTGCGTTTACGCATTTTTTTCCGATTAAAACACATTAAAACACTTACAAAGAGACCGAAAGTTGACTCTCTCTCTATACCAGTGAATTGTACAAAGTAAGAGCTTTCTAATGAGCTACAGAGAGATGTATATAATTCATGTTGAGCGTTCTCACAGACACTTACAAGCAAACGATCAAGTCCTGAAGAAGCCTGTTCACATTAAAAGAAAGAGAGAGAGAGACGACTTAGAGAGAGAAAGAGAGAGAGAGAGTGTTCTATCATGTCTCTCCCACTCTACTCTTACTCTCTGATTTTTTTTGTAATTTTATGTATCGTTTAAAGCAGTAAAACTCTTAAAATAATTATTTTTTGGCACTTTGCCAGCATTCCAAGTACGCACACTCAGCATCATGAACTCCCTTCGAAAACTCGGCCAGTGTAGGTTGCGCAAATTCATAGGCATCCAGCGCTTTCTGTCCAGAGCCGGTTTAATTTCCCAAGCTTGAGGTTGCTCCTCAACTTGACTCTGCCTTCCTGGCTCTGCATTACGCTGAGCTGAGATGGCCTTCTTGGCTCGGCGTTACGTCGAGCTGAGGTGGCCTTCTTAGCTCTACGTGCAGTGGAGCCGGGATAGGCCTTTTAAATGTTTTTTTTATTAATTGTAAAACGACGATGTGCAGCTTAGAATTACCTGAAAAATTATCAGTCTTTATTAGGATTACTTTAACTCTTTTACTTAGCATGCTTTTTGATGTGCTGTATTCGTATGCTCTTTGGCGTGCTCTGAACTTTCTTCAAACCTTTGATGTTTTCCTTTCTCTTCTTGCACTCCAGAGCATATCGAGAGCTGGGAACTGCAGCTCTTGCATCGCATACATGGAATATAAATATTTGAGAGCACTTTACAAAATAGCAGACTTAGAATTTAAATATAGAGATAACTTAGCCAAATAGCAGACTTAGATAATAAATTATTGAGAGCACTTGGCAAAATAGCAGACTTAGATGATGAATCATTAAGAGCACTTGGCAAAATAGCAGACTTAGATAATAATTCATTGAGAACAGATGGCAATATAGCAGACATTAAAAATAAATCATTGAGAGAAAAACTCGGCCAACATAGGTTGCGCCAGTTCATAGGCATCCAGTGCTCCCTGACCAAAGCCGGTTTAATTAAGTTTGAGGTACTTCCTCAATCTTACTGCCTGCCTGGTTCCGCCCAGCGCTGTACCGTTGACCTTCTTGGCTCGACGTGGTGTCGAGCTGAGATGGCCTTCTTGGCTTGACGTTGACTTGAGCTGAGATGGCCTTCTTGGCTTGACGTGACGTTGAGCTGAGATGGTCTTCTTGGCTTGACGTGACGTTGAGCTGAGATGGCCTTCTTGGCTTGACGTGACGTCGAGCTGAGATGGCCGCAGTTGAGCCAGCCATATGTAATCACAAGTCTTTAATTTAGCGTAAAACATTTAGAGAGAGCTCGGAAGCTGTGTCTCTCTCTATCCTACATTTTTCTACAGAGAAAGGCGGTTTTTTTAGCTATGTAATGTTGTATAAAAGTAAGTCTGAACGATTAGACATTTAAAAGAAGTTTCCTCATCCGAGGTCTGAGAACAAAAAAAATTGGCCCCGCTGAGAAAAAAATTTTGGTCGAAAAGCCGTCAAGTATAGTGTGCGCCGGTTCATGGGCATCCCAGAAATCGGTTTAATCGGCGAATTCCATGCACCGCCTCACAGTTGGTTAGCCTGTTAGCCTGGCCGCTCATTTTTTGATGTTCCTTGCGAACACATGGAATGGCCTTCTTAGCTTGACGTGACGTCGAGCTGAGATGGCCTTCTTAGCTTGACGTGACGTCGAGTTGAGATGGCCTTCTTGGCTTGACGTGACGTCGAGTTGAGATGGCCTTCTTGGCTTGACGTGACGTCGAGTTGAGATGGCCTTCTTGGCTTGACGTGACGTCGAGCTGAGATGGCCTTCTTGGCTTGACGTGACGTTGAGCTGAGATGGCCTTCTTAGCTCAACGTGTTGTGGTGTCGGGAAAGGCAATTTCTTTGTATCTTGCTTCATTTTTATCGCAGAAACAATAGTTGATTGCTCAAAATGACCAGAAAAATTTGAAGATTTCTATAGTAGCACTTAGAACACATGATAAGAAGAGCACTTTGCAATAGAGAAAAGTTCGCCGAGCCTGCGACACGCGAGATCGCCGAGGCCACGGGAGCTCCGCCCCCTCGCTCATTGGCCCATTTCAGGATTCGACCAATAGCGAGCGAGCCAGGTCTTGGCAAGTTGCCAACCGCTAACCAGACATGCATCCATATGTGCACAAAAGCTATTTAAAATAAAATTAAAAATAGAGAGAGCTTAAAAGAGCCGCCTCTCTCTATGGTGTCGGATGCATCAGAGAAAGGCGGTTATTTTGACATATCTAAGGTAGTTGCAGGAGAACGTTAAAGTGTCTCTCTCACAGGTTGGCAAGTTGCCAATCGCCAAAAAGACATGCAGCCATATGAATTTTTTGGTCGCTCCTGCTCCCCGCGTTACCAAGTGTCCCCCAACACGCTGGCCTCACATGCTAAGAAAAACTCGGCTAACATAGGTTGCGCCAGCTTATAGGCATCCAGTGCTTCCTGGCCAAAGTCGGTTTAATCACCCAAGTTTGAGGTACGTCCTCAAACTGACTGCTTTCCCAGCTCAGCGCATCGCTGAACCGAGATAGCCTTTTGGTTCCACGTGCAATGGAGCTGAGAGTGCCTTCTTGGATTGGCGTGCCGTGGAGCTGAGAGGGCCTTCTTGGCTTGACGTGTCGTCGAGCTGAGATGGGCTTCTTGGCTTGACGTGTCGTCGAGCTGACATGGCCTTCTTGGCTTGACGTGAAGTCGAGCTGAGATGGCCTTCTTGGCTTGACGCGAAGTCGAGCTGAGATGGCCTTCTTGGCTTGACGTCAAGTCGAGCTGAGATGGCCTTCTTGGCTTGACGTGCAGTAGAGTCGAGACATGCATCTTTATGTGCACAAAAGCTATTTAAAATAGAATTAAAAATAGAGAGAGCTTAAAAGAGCCGCCTCTCTCTATGGTGTCGGATGCAGCAGAGAAAGGCGGCTGCAGCTTTTGCGGTTCCTTGCGAACGCTTGGAACTGCAGCTTCTGCGGTTCCTTGCGACCGTTTGGAACTGCAGTTTTTGCGGCCAGGCCATATGTGCACAAAAGCTATTTAAAATAGAAGTTCTTCTTATCTAACGTAGTTGCAGAACAACGTTAAAGTGACTCCGCCGTCCTGGCTCTGCATTAAGTTGAGCTGAGTTGGCCGTCTTGGCTCGGCGTGCCGTCGAGCTGAGATGGCCTTCTTAGCTCTACGTGCAGTGGAGCCGGGATAGGCCTTTTTTAATGTTTTTTTTATTAATTGTGAAATGACGATGTGCAGCTTAGAATTACCTGAAAAATTAGGAGTCTTTATTAGTGCATAGATTTACTTAAACTCTTAAACTTCGCATGCTTTCTGATGTGCTGTATTCGTAAGCTCTTTGGCTTGCTCTGAACTCTTCTTCAAACCTTTGATGTCTTTCTTTCTGTTCTTGCACTCCAGCTAAAAGCTCATTAGCTTTTTACTCCCTAAGCTTAGCTGAGTCCCGAAACTTAAAAAAACTCCTTAACTCTTCTTTAACTCCCTAAGCTTAGCTGAGACCCTGAACTCTAAAAACTCCTTAACTCTTCTTTAACTTCCTAAGCTTAACTGAGCCCCAAAACTCTAAAAACTCCTAAACTCTTCTTAGCTCTTTTAAGCTCTTAAGCTCCCTAAAATAGCGGTAGTCCCAGAAATAGCGTAACTTAGTTAACTAGTTCCTCTAGATAGTTCACAAGCAGAAGTGTCACTAGGACCAAAATGCATGGGAGAAATAGAGGAGAGCAGGCATGAGAGCTGCAGAAACGACGAGAGTGCGGTATGAGTCGAGAGATTAGACGAGCAGAGAAAAGAAAACAAGTTCGCCGAGGCTGCGACACGCGAGATCACCGAGGCTGCTCGCAAAACGCGGAGGTTAGACAACGAAACAGTCGCTTAGCTCCGCCCCTCGACGAAAACAGCCCGTTATAGGTGCGTTTTTGAGAGGTTAGAGAAAAAAAGTCACAGGCGCGAAAAGGCGAGATAGCGTTGGCAGAGAAAAACAGACGTCGACTCTCACTTCGCACCTCCGTCGACCACTTCGCACCTCTTGCAAACATACAGCCAAACAAATGAAATACATTAAATACATACACTTACAACTTACTTTTCCACTCTCTCTCTATTTCTCTGTCTTCCTCTCGTATTCCTCTGTCTCTCTGCAAAAATCTGCATTTTTTCGTGGCCATTGAACGCATTCACAAGCCATTTAAAGTGTTTAGCACGATGTCAACATATGTGTGTCTTTCCATTAAAACACATTAAAACACTTACAAAGAGACCGAAAGTTGACTCTCTCTCTATACCAGTGAATTGTACAAAGTAAGAGCTTTGTAATGAGCTACAGAGAGATGTATATAATTCACGTTGAGCGTTCTCACAGACACTTACAAGTACACGATCAAGTCCTGAAGTAGCCTGTTCACTTAGAAAGAAAGAGAGAGAGAGACGACATAGAGAGAGAGAAAGAGAGAGAGACAGTTCTATCATGTCTCTCACACTCTACTCTTACTCTCTGATTTTTTTTGTAATTTTATGTAACCTTTAAAGCAGTGAAACTCTTAAAATAATAATTTTTTGGCACTTTGCCAGCATTCCAAGTACGCACACTCAGCATCATGAACTCCCTTCGAAAACTCGGCAAGTGTAGGTTGCGCAAATTCATAGGCATCCAGCGCTTTCTGTCCAAGTTCGGTTTAATTTCCCAAGCAACTTGACTCGGCCGTCCTGGCTCTGCATTAAGCTGAGCTGAGATGGCCTTCTTGGCTCTGCGTTCAGTTGAGCTGAGTTGGCCGTCTTGGCTCATTGTGCCGTCGAGCTGAGATGGCCTTCTTAGCTCTACGTGCAGTGGAGCCCGGGATAGGCCTTTTTTAATAGTTTTTTTTATTAATTGTAAAATGACGATGTGCAGCTTAGAATTACCTGAAAAATTAGGAGTCTTTATTAGTGCATAGAATTACTTAATCTCTTAAACTTCGCATGCTTTCTGATGTGCTGTATTCGTAAGCTCTTTGGCGTGCTCTGAACTCTTCTTCAAACCTTTGATGTCTTTCTTTCTGTTCTTGCACTCCAGCTAAAAACTCATTAGCTCTTTACTCCCTAAGCTTAGCTGAGTCCCGATACTTAAAAAAAAACTCCTTAACTCTTCTTTAACTCCCTAAGCTTAGCTGAGACCCTGAACTCTAAAAACTCCTTAAGTCTTCTTTAACTCCCTAAGCTTAGCTGAGACCCTGAGCTCTAAAAACTCCTTAACTCTTGTTTAACTCCCTAAGCTTAACTGAGCCCCAAAACTCTAAAGACTCCTAAACTCTTCTTAGCTCTTTTAAGCTATTAAGCTCCCTATAATAGCGGTAGTCCCGGAAATAGCGTAACTTAGTTAACTAGTTCCTCTAGATAGTTCCCAAGCTGAAGTGTCACTAGGACCAAAATGCATGGGAGAAATAGAGGAGAGCAGGCATGAGAGCTGCAGAAACGACGAGAGTGCGGTATGAGTCGAGAGATCAGACGAGCAGAGAAAAGAAAACAAGTTCGCCGAGGCTGCGACACGCGAGATCACCGAGGCTGCTCGCAAAACGCGGAGGTTAGACAACGAAACAGTCGCTTAGCTCCGCCCCTCGACGAAAACAGCCCGTTATAGGTGCGTTTTTGAGAGGTTAGAGAAAAAAAGTCACAGGCGCGAAAAGGCGAGATAGCGTTGGCAGAGAAAAACAGACGTCGACTCTCACTTCGCACCTCCGTCGACCACTTCGCACCTCTTGCAAACATACAGCCAAACAAATGAAATACATTAAATACATACACTTACAACTTACTTTTCCACTCTCTCTCTATTTCTCTGTCTTCCTCTCGTATTCCTCTGTCTCTCTGCAAAAATCTGCATTTTTTCGTGGCCATTGAACGCATTCACAAGCCATTTAAAGTTTTTAGCACGATGTCAACATATGTGTGTCTTTCCATTAAAACACATTAAAACACTTACAAAGAAACCGAAAGTTGACTCTCTCTCTATACCAGTGAATTGTACAAAGGAAGAGCTTTGTAATGAGCTACAGAGAGATGTATATAATTCACGTTGAGCGTTCTCACGGACACTTACAAGTACACGATCAAGTCCTGAAGTAGCCTGTTCACTTAGAAAGAAAGAGAGAGAGAGACGACATAGAGAGAGAGAAAGAGAGAGAGACAGTTCTATCATGTCTCTCACACTCTACTCTTACTCTCTGCTTTTTTTTGTAATTTTATGTAACCTTTAAAGCAGTAAAACTCTTAAAATAATAATTTTTTGGCACTTTGCCAGCATTCCAAGTACGCACACTCAGCATCATGAACTCCCTTCGAAAACTCGGCAAGTGTAGGTTGCGCAAATTCATAGGCATCCAGCGCTTTCTTTCAAACGCCGGTTTAGTTACCAAGTTTGAGGTAGCTCCTCACTCTTGGGTCTGCCTTCCTGGGTCTGCCTTCCTGGCTCTGCATTCCGTTCGGCGAATTCAAGGCGGTTCGCCTGTTGGCCTGGCCGCTCATTTTTTGCCGTTACTTGCGAACGCATGGAACCGCTGCTTTGGCGGTTTCTTGCGAACGCATAGAACCGCTGCTTTGGCGGTTCCTTGCGAACGCTTGGAACTGCAGCTTTTGTGGTTCCTTGCGACCGTTTGGAAACTGCAGTTTTTGCGGCCAGGCTCATTTAGAACAATCTGAAAAAAGGAATCATATTAAAACTATCACTGCGAGCTGATATTCTCTTCTATTCTTTGTGTGCAGTTGAGCCAGCCATATGTAATCACAAGTCTTTAATTTAGCGTAAAACATTTAGAGAGAGCTCGGAAGTTGTGTCTCTCTCTATCCTACATTTTTCTACAGAGAAAGGCGGTTTTTTTAAGCTATGTAATGTTGTATAAAGGTAAGTCTGAATGAATAGACATTTAAAAGAAGTTTCCTCATCCGAGGTCTGAGAACAAAAAAAATTGGCCCCGCTGAGAAAAAAAAAAAAAAAAAAAAGCCGTCAAGTATAGTGTGCGCCGGTTCATGGGCATCCCAGAAATCGGTTTAATCGGCGAATTCCAGGCACCGCCTCACGGTTGGTTAGCCTGTGAGCCTGGCCGCTCATTTTTTGCTGTTCCTTGCGAACACATGGAATGGCCTTCTTAGCTTGATGTGACGTCGAGCTGAGATGGACTTCTTGGCTTGACGTGACGTCGAGCTGAGATGGCCTTCTTAGCTCAACGTGTTGTGGTGTCGGGAAAGACAATTTCTTTGTATCTTGCTTCATTTTTATCGCAGAAACAAAGTTGATTGCTCAAAATGACCAGAAAAATTTGAAGATTTCAATAGTAGCACTTAGAACACATGATAAGAAGAGCACTTAGCAATAGAGCTTTGTAAAGCACTTAGAACCTTAGCTTATTATAAAATTTAGACAACAGCACCATAAATATCACGAAAATTTTGCCTTTAAAGGAGCATAGTTTCCAAAGTCCAGAGAGCTTCTAAAGTCTAAAAAGCTTCAAAAAATTCCAAAAATTCAGAAAAAAAGATTTTAAGTGTTCCTTGGTTTTTAGAGTTCCCAAGTTGCATAATTAAAAAGAAAAAAGAGCAACTTAGTTAACTAGTTCCTCTAGATAGTTCACAAGCAGAAGTGTCACTAGGACCAAAATTCATGGGAGAAATAGAGGAGAGCAGGCATGAGAGCTGCAGAAACGACGAGAGTGCGGTATGAGTCGAGAGATCAGACGAGCAGAGAAAAGAAAAACAAGTTCGCCGAGGCTGCGACACGCGAGATCACCGAGGCTGCTCGCAAAACACGGAGGTTAGACAACGAAACAGTCGCTTAGCTCCGCCCCTCGACGAAAACAGCCCGTTATAGGTGCGTTTTTGAGAGGTTAGAGAAAAAAAGTCACAGGCGCGAACAGGCGAGATAGCGTTGGCAGAGAAAAACAGACGTCGACTCTCACTTCGCACCTCCGTCGACCACTTCGCACCTCTTGCAAACATACAGCCAAACAAATGAAATACATTAAATACATACACTTACAACTTACTTTTCCACTCTCTCTCTATTTCTCTGTCTTCCTCTCGTATTCCTCTGTCTCTCTGCAAAAATCTGCATTTTTTCGTGGCCATTGAACGCATTCACAAGCCATTTAAAGTTTTTAGCACGATGTCAACATATGTGTGTCTTTCCGATTAAAACACATTAAAACACTTACAAAGAGACCGAAAGTTGACTCTCTCTCTATACCAGTGAATTGTACAAAGTAAGAGCTTTCTAATGAGCTACAGAGAGATGTATATAATTCATGTTGAGCGTTCTCACAGACACTTACAAGCAAACGATCAAGTCCTGAAGAAGCCTGTTCACATTAAAAGAAAGAGAGAGAGAGACGACTTAGAGAGAGAAAGAGAGAGAGAGAGAGTGTTCTATCATGTCTCTCCCACTCTACTCTTACTCTCTGATTTTTTTTGTAATTTTATGTATCGTTTAAAGCAGTAAAACTCTTAAAATAATTATTTTTTGGCACTTTGCCAGCATTCCAAGTACGCACACTCAGCATCATGAACTCCCTTCGAAAACTCGGCCAGTGTAGGTTGCGCAAATTCATAGGCATCCAGCGCTTTCTGTCCAGAGCCGGTTTAATTTCCCAAGCTTGAGGTTGCTCCTCAACTTGACTCTGCCTTCCTGGCTCTGCATTACGCTGAGCTGAGATGGCCTTCTTGGCTCGGCGTTACGTCGAGCTGAGGTGGCCTTCTTAGCTCTACGTGCAGTGGAGCCGGGATAGGCCTTTTAAATGTTTTTTTTATTAATTGTAAAACGACGATGTGCAGCTTAGAATTACATGAAAAATTATCAGTCTTTATTAGGATTACTTTAACTCTTTTACTTAGCATGCTTTTTGATGTGCTGTATTCGTATGCTCTTTGGCGTGCTACGCATTTTTTTCCGATTAAAACACATTAAAACACTTACAAAGAGACCGAAAGTTGACTCTCTCTCTATACCAGTGAATTGTACAAAGTAAGAGCTTTCTAATGAGCTACAGAGAGATGTATATAATTCATGTTGAGCGTTCTCACAGACACTTACAAGCAAACAATCAAGTCCTGAAGAAGCCTGTTCACATTAAAAGAAAGAGAGAGAGAGACGACTTAGAGAGAGAAAGAGAGAGAGAGAGAGTGTTCTATCATGTCTCTCCCACTCTACTCTTACTCTCTGATTTTTTTTGTAATTTTATGTATCGTTTAAAGCAGTAAAACTCTTAAAATAATTATTTTTTGGCACTTTGCCAGCATTCCAAGTACGCACACTCAGCATCATGAACTCCCTTCGAAAACTCGGCCAGTGTAGGTTGCGCAAATTCATAGGCATCCAGCGCTTTCTGTCCAGAGCCGGTTTAATTTCCCAAGCTTGAGGTTGCTCCTCAACTTGACTCTGCCTTCCTGGCTCTGCATTACGCTGAGCTGAGATGGCCTTCTTGGCTCGGCGTTACGTCGAGCTGAGGTGGCCTTCTTAGCTCTACGTGCAGTGGAGCCGGGATAGGCCTTTTAAATGTTTTTTTTATTAATTGTAAAACGACGATGTGCAGCTTAGAATTACCTGAAAAATTATCAGTCTTTATTAGGATTACTTTAACTCTTTTACTTAGCATGCTTTTTGATGTGCTGTATTCGTATGCTCTTTGGCGTGCTACGCATTTTTTTCCGATTAAAACACATTAAAACACTTACAAAGAGACCGAAAGTTGACTCTCTCTCTATACCAGTGAATTGTACAAAGTAAGAGCTTTCTAATGAGCTACAGAGAGATGTATATAATTCATGTTGAGCGTTCTCACAGACACTTACAAGCAAACGATCAAGTCCTGAAGAAGCCTGTTCACATTAAAAGAAAGAGAGAGAGAGACGACTTAGAGAGAGAAAGAGAGAGAGAGAGTGTTCTATCATGTCTCTCCCACTCTACTCTTACTCTCTGATTTTTTTTGTAATTTTATGTATCGTTTAAAGCAGTAAAACTCTTAAAATAATTATTTTTTGGCACTTTGCCAGCATTCCAAGTACGCACACTCAGCATCATGAACTCCCTTCGAAAACTCGGCCAGTGTAGGTTGCGCAAATTCATAGGCATCCAGCGCTTTCTGTCCAGAGCCGGTTTAATTTCCCAAGCTTGAGGTTGCTCCTCAACTTGACTCTGCCTTCCTGGCTCTGCATTACGCTGAGCTGAGATGGCCTTCTTGGCTCGGCGTTACGTCGAGCTGAGGTGGCCTTCTTAGCTCTACGTGCAGTGGAGCCGGGATAGGCCTTTTAAATGTTTTTTTTATTAATTGTAAAACGACGATGTGCAGCTTAGAATTACCTGAAAAATTATCAGTCTTTATTAGGATTACTTTAACTCTTTTACTTAGCATGCTTTCTGATGTGCTGTATTCGTAAGCTCTTTGGCGTGCTCTGAACTCTTCTTCAAACCTTTGATGTCTTTCTTTCTGTTCTTGCACTCCAGCTAAAAACTCATTAGCTCTTTACTCCCTAAGCTTAGCTGAGTCCCGATACTTAAAAAAAAACTCCTTAACTCTTCTTTAACTCCCTAAGCTTAGCTGAGACCCTGAACTCTAAAAACTCCTTAAGTCTTCTTTAACTCCCTAAGCTTAGCTGAGACCCTGAGCTCTAAAAACTCCTTAACTCTTGTTTAACTCCCTAAGCTTAACTGAGCCCCAAAACTCTAAAGACTCCTAAACTCTTCTTAGCTCTTTTAAGCTATTAAGCTCCCTATAATAGCGGTAGTCCCGGAAATAGCGTAACTTAGTTAACTAGTTCCTCTAGATAGTTCCCAAGCTGAAGTGTCACTAGGACCAAAATGCATGGGAGAAATAGAGGAGAGCAGGCATGAGAGCTGCAGAAACGACGAGAGTGCGGTATGAGTCGAGAGATCAGACGAGCAGAGAAAAGAAAACAAGTTCGCCGAGGCTGCGACACGCGAGATCACCGAGGCTGCTCGCAAAACGCGGAGGTTAGACAACGAAACAGTCGCTTAGCTCCGCCCCTCGACGAAAACAGCCCGTTATAGGTGCGTTTTTGAGAGGTTAGAGAAAAAAAGTCACAGGCGCGAAAAGGCGAGATAGCGTTGGCAGAGAAAAACAGACGTCGACTCTCACTTCGCACCTCCGTCGACCACTTCGCACCTCTTGCAAACATACAGCCAAACAAATGAAATACATTAAATACATACACTTACAACTTACTTTTCCACTCTCTCTCTATTTCTCTGTCTTCCTCTCGTATTCCTCTGTCTCTCTGCAAAAATCTGCATTTTTTCGTGGCCATTGAACGCATTCACAAGCCATTTAAAGTTTTTAGCACGATGTCAACATATGTGTGTCTTTCCATTAAAACACATTAAAACACTTACAAAGAAACCGAAAGTTGACTCTCTCTCTATACCAGTGAATTGTACAAAGGAAGAGCTTTGTAATGAGCTACAGAGAGATGTATATAATTCACGTTGAGCGTTCTCACGGACACTTACAAGTACACGATCAAGTCCTGAAGTAGCCTGTTCACTTAGAAAGAAAGAGAGAGAGAGACGACATAGAGAGAGAGAAAGAGAGAGAGACAGTTCTATCATGTCTCTCACACTCTACTCTTACTCTCTGATTTTTTTTGTAATTTTATGTAACCTTTAAAGCAGTAAAACTCTTAAAATAATAATTTTTTGGCACTTTGCCAGCATTCCAAGTACGCACACTCAGCATCATGAACTCCCTTCGAAAACTCGGCAAGTGTAGGTTGCGCAAATTCATAGGCATCCAGCGCTTTCTTTCAAACGCCGGTTTAGTTACCAAGTTTGAGGTAGCTCCTCACTCTTGGGTCTGCCTTCCTGGGTCTGCCTTCCTGGCTCTGCATTCCGTTCGGCGAATTCAAGGCGGTTCGCCTGTTGGCCTGGCCGCTCATTTTTTGCCGTTACTTGCGAACGCATGGAACCGCTGCTTTGGCGGTTTCTTGCGAACGCATAGAACCGCTGCTTTGGCGGTTCCTTGCGAACGCTTGGAACTGCAGCTTTTGTGGTTCCTTGCGACCGTTTGGAAACTGCAGTTTTTGCGGCCAGGCTCATTTAGAACAATCTGAAAAAAGGAATCATATTAAAACTATCACTGCGAGCTGATATTCTCTTCTATTCTTTGTGTGCAGTTGAGCCAGCCATATGTAATCACAAGTCTTTAATTTAGCGTAAAACATTTAGAGAGAGCTCGGAAGTTGTGTCTCTCTCTATCCTACATTTTTCTACAGAGAAAGGCGGTTTTTTTTAAGCTATGTAATGTTGTATAAAGGTAAGTCTGAATGAATAGACATTTAAAAGAAGTTTCCTCATCCGAGGTCTGAGAACAAAAAAAATTGGCCCCGCTGAGAAAAAAAAAAAAAAAAAAGCCGTCAAGTATAGTGTGCGCCGGTTCATGGGCATCCCAGAAATCGGTTTAATCGGCGAATTCCAGGCACCGCCTCACGGTTGGTTAGCCTGTGAGCCTGGCCGCTCATTTTTTGCTGTTCCTTGCGAACACATGGAATGGCCTTCTTAGCTTGATGTGACGTCGAGCTGAGATGGACTTCTTGGCTTGACGTGACGTCGAGCTGAGATGGCCTTCTTAGCTCAACGTGTTGTGGTGTCGGGAAAGACAATTTCTTTGTATCTTGCTTCATTTTTATCGCAGAAACAAAGTTGATTGCTCAAAATGACCAGAAAAATTTGAAGATTTCAATAGTAGCACTTAGAACACATGATAAGAAGAGCACTTAGCAATAGAGCTTTGTAAAGCACTTAGAACCTTAGCTTATTATAAAATTTAGACAACAGCACCATAAATATCACGAAAATTTTGCCTTTAAAGGAGCATAGTTTCCAAAGTCCAGAGAGCTTCTAAAGTCTAAAAAGCTTCAAAAAATTCCAAAAATTCAGAAAAAAAGATTTTAAGTGTTCCTTGGTTTTTAGAGTTCCCAAGTTGCATAATTAAAAAGAAAAAAGAGCAACTTAGTTAACTAGTTCCTCTAGATAGTTCACAAGCAGAAGTGTCACTAGGACCAAAATGCATGGGAGAAATAGAGGAGAGCAGGCATGAGAGCTGCAGAAACGACGAGAGTGCGGTATGAGTCGAGAGATCAGACGAGCAGAGAAAAGAAAAACAAGTTCGCCGAGGCTGCGACACGCGAGATCACCGAGGCTGCTCGCAAAACACGGAGGTTAGACAACGAAACAGTCGCTTAGCTCCGCCCCTCGACGAAAACAGCCCGTTATAGGTGCGTTTTTGAGAGGTTAGAGAAAAAAAGTCACAGGCGCGAACAGGCGAGATAGCGTTGGCAGAGAAAAACAGACGTCGACTCTCACTTCGCACCTCCGTCGACCACTTCGCACCTCTTGCAAACATACAGCCAAACAAATGAAATACATTAAATACATACACTTACAACTTACTTTTCCACTCTCTCTCTATTTCTCTGTCTTCCTCTCGTATTCCTCTGTCTCTCTGCAAAAATCTGCATTTTTTCGTGGCCATTGAACGCATTCACAAGCCATTTAAAGTTTTTAGCACGATGTCAACATATGTGTGTCTTTCCGATTAAAACACATTAAAACACTTACAAAGAGACCGAAAGTTGACTCTCTCTCTATACCAGTGAATTGTACAAAGTAAGAGCTTTCTAATGAGCTACAGAGAGATGTATATAATTCATGTTGAGCGTTCTCACAGACACTTACAAGCAAACGATCAAGTCCTGAAGAAGCCTGTTCACATTAAAAGAAAGAGAGAGAGAGACGACTTAGAGAGAGAAAGAGAGAGAGAGAGAGTGTTCTATCATGTCTCTCCCACTCTACTCTTACTCTCTGATTTTTTTTGTAATTTTATGTATCGTTTAAAGCAGTAAAACTCTTAAAATAATTATTTTTTGGCACTTTGCCAGCATTCCAAGTACGCACACTCAGCATCATGAACTCCCTTCGAAAACTCGGCCAGTGTAGGTTGCGCAAATTCATAGGCATCCAGCGCTTTCTGTCCAGAGCCGGTTTAATTTCCCAAGCTTGAGGTTGCTCCTCAACTTGACTCTGCCTTCCTGGCTCTGCATTACGCTGAGCTGAGATGGCCTTCTTGGCTCGGCGTTACGTCGAGCTGAGGTGGCCTTCTTAGCTCTACGTGCAGTGGAGCCGGGATAGGCCTTTTAAATGTTTTTTTTATTAATTGTAAAACGACGATGTGCAGCTTAGAATTACATGAAAAATTATCAGTCTTTATTAGGATTACTTTAACTCTTTTACTTAGCATGCTTTTTGATGTGCTGTATTCGTATGCTCTTTGGCGTGCTACGCATTTTTTTCCGATTAAAACACATTAAAACACTTACAAAGAGACCGAAAGTTGACTCTCTCTCTATACCAGTGAATTGTACAAAGTAAGAGCTTTCTAATGAGCTACAGAGAGATGTATATAATTCATGTTGAGCGTTCTCACAGACACTTACAAGCAAACAATCAAGTCCTGAAGAAGCCTGTTCACATTAAAAGAAAGAGAGAGAGAGACGACTTAGAGAGAGAAAGAGAGAGAGAGAGAGTGTTCTATCATGTCTCTCCCACTCTACTCTTACTCTCTGATTTTTTTTGTAATTTTATGTATCGTTTAAAGCAGTAAAACTCTTAAAATAATTATTTTTTGGCACTTTGCCAGCATTCCAAGTACGCACACTCAGCATCATGAACTCCCTTCGAAAACTCGGCCAGTGTAGGTTGCGCAAATTCATAGGCATCCAGCGCTTTCTGTCCAGAGCCGGTTTAATTTCCCAAGCTTGAGGTTGCTCCTCAACTTGACTCTGCCTTCCTGGCTCTGCATTACGCTGAGCTGAGATGGCCTTCTTGGCTCGGCGTTACGTCGAGCTGAGGTGGCCTTCTTAGCTCTACGTGCAGTGGAGCCGGGATAGGCCTTTTAAATGTTTTTTTTATTAATTGTAAAACGACGATGTGCAGCTTAGAATTACCTGAAAAATTATCAGTCTTTATTAGGATTACTTTAACTCTTTTACTTAGCATGCTTTTTGATGTGCTGTATTCGTATGCTCTTTGGCGTGCTACGCATTTTTTTCCGATTAAAACACATTAAAACACTTACAAAGAGACCGAAAGTTGACTCTCTCTCTATACCAGTGAATTGTACAAAGTAAGAGCTTTCTAATGAGCTACAGAGAGATGTATATAATTCATGTTGAGCGTTCTCACAGACACTTACAAGCAAACGATCAAGTCCTGAAGAAGCCTGTTCACATTAAAAGAAAGAGAGAGAGAGACGACTTAGAGAGAGAAAGAGAGAGAGAGAGTGTTCTATCATGTCTCTCCCACTCTACTCTTACTCTCTGATTTTTTTTGTAATTTTATGTATCGTTTAAAGCAGTAAAACTCTTAAAATAATTATTTTTTGGCACTTTGCCAGCATTCCAAGTACGCACACTCAGCATCATGAACTCCCTTCGAAAACTCGGCCAGTGTAGGTTGCGCAAATTCATAGGCATCCAGCGCTTTCTGTCCAGAGCCGGTTTAATTTCCCAAGCTTGAGGTTGCTCCTCAACTTGACTCTGCCTTCCTGGCTCTGCATTACGCTGAGCTGAGATGGCCTTCTTGGCTCGGCGTTACGTCGAGCTGAGGTGGCCTTCTTAGCTCTACGTGCAGTGGAGCCGGGATAGGCCTTTTAAATGTTTTTTTTATTAATTGTAAAACGACGATGTGCAGCTTAGAATTACCTGAAAAATTATCAGTCTTTATTAGGATTACTTTAACTCTTTTACTTAGCATGCTTTTTGATGTGCTGTATTCGTATGCTCTTTGGCGTGCTACGCATTTTTTTCCGATTAAAACACATTAAAACACTTACAAAGAGACCGAAAGTTGACTCTCTCTCTATACCAGTGAATTGTACAAAGTAAGAGCTTTCTAATGAGCTACAGAGAGATGTATATAATTCATGTTGAGCGTTCTCACAGACACTTACAAGCAAACGATCAAGTCCTGAAGAAGCCTGTTCACATTAAAAGAAAGAGAGAGAGAGACGACTTAGAGAGAGAAAGAGAGAGAGAGAGTGTTCTATCATGTCTCTCCCACTCTACTCTTACTCTCTGATTTTTTTTGTTATTTTATGTATCGTTTAAAGCAGTAAAACTCTTAAAATAATTATTTTTTGGCACTTTGCCAGCATTCCAAGTACGCACACTCAGCATCATGAACTCCCTTCGAAAACTCGGCCAGTGTAGGTTGCGCAAATTCATAGGCATCCAGCGCTTTCTGTCCAGAGCCGGTTTAATTTCCCAAGCTTGAGGTTGCTCCTCAACTTGACTCTGCCTTCCTGGCTCTGCATTACGCTGAGCTGAGATGGCCTTCTTGGCTCGGCGTTACGTCGAGCTGAGGTGGCCTTCTTAGCTCTACGTGCAGTGGAGCCGGGATAGGCCTTTTAAATGTTTTTTTTATTAATTGTAAAACGACGATGTGCAGCTTAGAATTACCTGAAAAATTATCAGTCTTTATTAGGATTACTTTAACTCTTTTACTTAGCATGCTTTTTGATGTGCTGTATTCGTATGCTCTTTGGCGTGCTACGCATTTTTTTCCGATTAAAACACATTAAAACACTTACAAAGAGACCGAAAGTTGACTCTCTCTCTATACCAGTGAATTGTACAAAGTAAGAGCTTTCTAATGAGCTACAGAGAGATGTATATAATTCATGTTGAGCGTTCTCACAGACACTTACAAGCAAACGATCAAGTCCTGAAGAAGCCTGTTCACATTAAAAGAAAGAGAGAGAGAGACGACTTAGAGAGAGAAAGAGAGAGAGAGAGTGTTCTATCATGTCTCTCCCACTCTACTCTTACTCTCTGATTTTTTTTGTAATTTTATGTATCGTTTAAAGCAGTAAAACTCTTAAAATAATTATTTTTTGGCACTTTGCCAGCATTCCAAGTACGCACACTCAGCATCATGAACTCCCTTCGAAAACTCGGCCAGTGTAGGTTGCGCAAATTCATAGGCATCCAGCGCTTTCTGTCCAGAGCCGGTTTAATTTCCCAAGCTTGAGGTTGCTCCTCAACTTGACTCTGCCTTCCTGGCTCTGCATTACGCTGAGCTGAGATGGCCTTCTTGGCTCGGCGTTACGTCGAGCTGAGGTGGCCTTCTTAGCTCTACGTGCAGTGGAGCCGGGATAGGCCTTTTAAATGTTTTTTTTATTAATTGTAAAACGACGATGTGCAGCTTAGAATTACCTGAAAAATTATCAGTCTTTATTAGGATTACTTTAACTCTTTTACTTAGCATGCTTTTTGATGTGCTGTATTCGTATGCTCTTTGGCGTGCTCTGAACTTTCTTCAAACCTTTGATGTTTTCCTTTCTCTTCTTGCACTCCAGAGCATATCGAGAGCTGGGAACTGCAGCTCTTGCATCGCATACATGGAATATAAATATTTGAGAGCACTTTACAAAATAGCAGACTTAGAATTTAAATATAGAGAGAACTTAGCCAAATAGCAGACTTAGATAATAAATTATTGAGAGCACTTGGCAAAATAGCAGACTTAGATGATGAATCATTAAGAGCACTTGGCAAAATAGCAGACTTAGATAATAATTCATTGAGAACAGATGGCAATATAGCAGACATTAAAAATAAATCATTGAGAGAAAAACTCGGCCAACATAGGTTGCGCCAGTTCATAGGCATCCAGTGCTCCCTGACCAAAGCCGGTTTAATTAAGTTTGAGGTACTTCCTCAATCTTACTGCCTGCCTGGTTCCGCCCAGCGCTGTACCGTTGACCTTCTTGGCTCGACGTGGTGTCGAGCTGAGATGGCCTTCTTGGCTTGACGTTGACTTGAGCTGAGATGGCCTTCTTGGCTTGACGTGACGTTGAGCTGAGATGGTCTTCTTGGCTTGACGTGACGTTGAGCTGAGATGGCCTTCTTGGCTTGACGTGACGTCGAGCTGAGATGGCCGCAGTTGAGCCAGCCATATGTAATCACAAGTCTTTAATTTAGCGTAAAACATTTAGAGAGAGCTCGGAAGCTGTGTCTCTCTCTATCCTACATTTTTCTACAGAGAAAGGCGGTTTTTTTAGCTATGTAATGTTGTATAAAAGTAAGTCTGAACGATTAGACATTTAAAAGAAGTTTCCTCATCCGAGGTCTGAGAACAAAAAAAATTGGCCCCGCTGAGAAAAAAATTTTGGTCGAAAAGCCGTCAAGTATAGTGTGCGCCGGTTCATGGGCATCCCAGAAATCGGTTTAATCGGCGAATTCCATGCACCGCCTCACAGTTGGTTAGCCTGTTAGCCTGGCCGCTCATTTTTTGATGTTCCTTGCGAACACATGGAATGGCCTTCTTAGCTTGACGTGACGTCGAGCTGAGATGGCCTTCTTAGCTTGACGTGACGTCGAGTTGAGATGGCCTTCTTGGCTTGACGTGACGTCGAGTTGAGATGGCCTTCTTGGCTTGACGTGACGTCGAGTTGAGATGGCCTTCTTGGCTTGACGTGACGTCGAGCTGAGATGGCCTTCTTGGCTTGACGTGACGTTGAGCTGAGATGGCCTTCTTAGCTCAACGTGTTGTGGTGTCGGGAAAGGCAATTTCTTTGTATCTTGCTTCATTTTTATCGCAGAAACAATAGTTGATTGCTCAAAATGACCAGAAAAATTTGAAGATTTCTATAGTAGCACTTAGAACACATGATAAGAAGAGCACTTTGCAATAGAGAAAAGTTCGCCGAGCCTGCGACACGCGAGATCGCCGAGGCCACGGGAGCTCCGCCCCCTCGCTCATTGGCCCATTTCAGGATTCGACCAATAGCGAGCGAGCCAGGTCTTGGCAAGTTGCCAACCGCTAACCAGACATGCATCCATATGTGCACAAAAGCTATTTAAAATAAAATTAAAAATAGAGAGAGCTTAAAAGAGCCGCCTCTCTCTATGGTGTCGGATGCATCAGAGAAAGGCGGTTATTTTGACATATCTAAGGTAGTTGCAGGAGAACGTTAAAGTGTCTCTCTCACAGGTTGGCAAGTTGCCAATCGCCAAAAAGACATGCAGCCATATGAATTTTTTGGTCGCTCCTGCTCCCCGCGTTACCAAGTGTCCCCCAACACGCTGGCCTCACATGCTAAGAAAAACTCGGCTAACATAGGTTGCGCCAGCTTATAGGCATCCAGTGCTTCCTGGCCAAAGTCGGTTTAATCACCCAAGTTTGAGGTACGTCCTCAAACTGACTGCTTTCCCAGCTCAGCGCATCGCTGAACCGAGAGAGCCTTTTGGTTCCACGTGCAATGGAGCTGAGAGTGCCTTCTTGGATTGGCGTGCCGTGGAGCTGAGAGGGCCTTCTTGGCTTGACGTGTCGTCGAGCTGAGATGGGCTTCTTGGCTTGACGTGTCGTCGAGCTGACATGGCCTTCTTGGCTTGACGTGAAGTCGAGCTGAGATGGCCTTCTTGGCTTGACGCGAAGTCGAGCTGAGATGGCCTTCTTGGCTTGACGTCAAGTCGAGCTGAGATGGCCTTCTTGGCTTGACGTGCAGTAGAGTCGAGACATGCATCTTTATGTGCACAAAAGCTATTTAAAATAGAATTAAAAATAGAGAGAGCTTAAAAGAGCCGCCTCTCTCTATGGTGTCGGATGCAGCAGAGAAAGGCGGCTGCAGCTTTTGCGGTTCCTTGCGAACGCTTGGAACTGCAGCTTCTGCGGTTCCTTGCGACCGTTTGGAACTGCAGTTTTTGCGGCCAGGCCATATGTGCACAAAAGCTATTTAAAATAGAAGTTCTTCTTATCTAACGTAGTTGCAGAACAACGTTAAAGTGACTCCGCCGTCCTGGCTCTGCATTAAGTTGAGCTGAGTTGGCCGTCTTGGCTCGGCGTGCCGTCGAGCTGAGATGGCCTTCTTAGCTCTACGTGCAGTGGAGCCGGGATAGGCCTTTTTTAATGTTTTTTTTATTAATTGTGAAATGACGATGTGCAGCTTAGAATTACCTGAAAAATTAGGAGTCTTTATTAGTGCATAGATTTACTTAAACTCTTAAACTTCGCATGCTTTCTGATGTGCTGTATTCGTAAGCTCTTTGGCTTGCTCTGAACTCTTCTTCAAACCTTTGATGTCTTTCTTTCTGTTCTTGCACTCCAGCTAAAAGCTCATTAGCTTTTTACTCCCTAAGCTTAGCTGAGTCCCGAAACTTAAAAAAACTCCTTAACTCTTCTTTAACTCCCTAAGCTTAGCTGAGACCCTGAACTCTAAAAACTCCTTAACTCTTCTTTAACTCCCTAAGCTTAACTGAGCCCCAAAACTCTAAAAACTCCTAAACTCTTCTTAGCTCTTTTAAGCTCTTAAGCTCCCTAAAATAGCGGTAGTCCCAGAAATAGCGTAACTTAGTTAACTAGTTCCTCTAGATAGTTCCCAAGCTGAAGTGTATCTCGGAGCAAATTGCATGGGAGAAATAGAGGAGAGCGGGCATGAGAGCGAGAGAAAGCGACGAGAATCACTATGCATTGAGAGATTAGACGAGCAAAGAAAAGAAAAACAAGTTCGCCGAGGCTGCTCGCAAAACACGGAGGTTAGACAACGAAACAGTCGCTTAGCTCCGCCCCTCGACGAAAACAGCCCGTTATAGGTGCGTTTTTGAGAGGTTAGAGAAAAAAAGTCACAGGCGCGAACAGGCGAGATAGCGTTGGCAGAGAAAAACAGACGTCGACTCTCACTTCGCACCTCCGTCGACCACTTCGCACCTCTTGCAAACATACAGCCAAACAAATGAAATACATTAAATACATACACTTACAACTTACTTTTCCACTCTCTCTCTATTTCTCTGTCTTCCTCTCGTATTCCTATGTCTCTCTGCAAAAATCTGCATTTTTTCGTGGCCATTGAACGCATTCACAAGCCATTTAAAGTTTTTAGCACGATGTCAACATATGTGTGTCTTTCCATTAAAACACATTAAAACACTTACAAAGAGACCGAAAGTTGACTCTCTCTCTATACCAGTGAATTTTACAAAGGAAGAGCTTTGTAATGAGCTACAGAGAGATGTATATAATTCACGTTGAGCGTTCTCACGGACACTTACAAGTACACGATCAAGTCCTGAAGTAGCCTGTTCACTTAGAAAGAAAGAGAGAGAGAGACGACATAGAGAGAGAGAAAGAGAGAGAGACAGTTCTATCATGTCTCTCACACTCTACTCTTACTCTCTGATTTTTTTTGTAATTTTATGTAACCTTTAAAGCAGTGAAACTCTTAAAATAATAATTTTTTGGCACTTTGCCAGCATTCCAAGTACGCACACTCAGCATCATGAACTCCCTTCGAAAACTCGGCAAGTGTAGGTTGCGCAAATTCATAGGCATCCAGCGCTTTCTGTCCAAGTTCGGTTTAATTTCCCAAGCAACTTGACTCGGCCGTCCTGGCTCTGCATTAAGCTGAGCTGAGATGGCCTTCTTGGCTCTGCGTTCAGTTGAGCTGAGTTGGCCGTCTTGGCTCATTGTGCCGTCGAGCTGAGATGGCCTTCTTAGCTCTACGTGCAGTGGAGCCCGGGATAGGCCTTTTTTAATAGTTTTTTTTATTAATTGTAAAATGACGATGTGCAGCTTAGAATTACCTGAAAAATTAGGAGTCTTTATTAGTGCATAGAATTACTTAATCTCTTAAACTTCGCATGCTTTCTGATGTGCTGTATTCGTAAGCTCTTTGGCGTGCTCTGAACTCTTCTTCAAACCTTTGATGTCTTTCTTTCTGTTCTTGCACTCCAGCTAAAAACTCATTAGCTCTTTACTCCCTAAGCTTAGCTGAGTCCCGATACTTAAAAAAAAACTCCTTAACTCTTCTTTAACTCCCTAAGCTTAGCTGAGACCCTGAACTCTAAAAACTCCTTAAGTCTTCTTTAACTCCCTAAGCTTAGCTGAGACCCTGAGCTCTAAAAACTCCTTAACTCTTGTTTAACTCCCTAAGCTTAACTGAGCCCCAAAACTCTAAAGACTCCTAAACTCTTCTTAGCTCTTTTAAGCTCTTAAGCTCCCTATAATAGCGGTAGTCCCGGAAATAGCGTAACTTAGTTAACTAGTTCCTCTAGATAGTTCACAAGCAGAAGTGTCACTAGGACCAAAATGCATGGGAGAAATAGAGGAGAGCAGGCATGAGAGCTGCAGAAACGACGAGAGTGCGGTATGAGTCGAGAGATTAGACGAGCAGAGAAAAGAAAACAAGTTCGCCGAGGCTGCGACACGCGAGATCACCGAGGCTGCTCGCAAAACGCGGAGGTTAGACAACGAAACAGTCGCTTATGTTAGCTCCGCCCCTCGACGAAAACAGCCCGTTATAGGTGCGTTTTTGAGAGGTTAGAGAAAAAAAGTCACAGGCGCGAAAAGGCGAGATAGCGTTGGCAGAGAAAAACAGACGTCGACTCTCACTTCGCACCTCCGTCGACCACTTCGCACCTCTTGCAAACATACAGCCAAACAAATGAAATACATTAAATACATACACTTACAACTTACTTTTCCACTCTCTCTCTATTTCTCTGTCTTCCTCTCGTATTCCTCTGTCTCTCTGCAAAAATCTGCATTTTTTCGTGGCCATTGAACGCATTCACAAGCCATTTAAAGTTTTTAGCACGATGTCAACATATGTGTGTCTTTCCATTAAAACACATTAAAACACTTACAAAGAAACCGAAAGTTGACTCTCTCTCTATACCAGTGAATTGTACAAAGGAAGAGCTTTGTAATGAGCTACAGAGAGATGTATATAATTCACGTTGAGCGTTCTCACGGACACTTACAAGTACACGATCAAGTCCTGAAGTAGCCTGTTCACTTAGAAAGAAAGAGAGAGAGAGACGACATAGAGAGAGAGAAAGAGAGAGAGACAGTTCTATCATGTCTCTCACACTCTACTCTTACTCTCTGATTTTTTTTGTAATTTTATGTAACCTTTAAAGCAGTAAAACTCTTAAAATAATAATTTTTTGGCACTTTGCCAGCATTCCAAGTACGCACACTCAGCATCATGAACTCCCTTCGAAAACTCGGCAAGTGTAGGTTGCGCAAATTCATAGGCATCCAGCGCTTTCTTTCAAACGCCGGTTTAGTTACCAAGTTTGAGGTAGCTCCTCACTCTTGGGTCTGCCTTCCTGGGTCTGCCTTCCTGGCTCTGCATTCCGTTCGGCGAATTCAAGGCGGTTCGCCTGTTGGCCTGGCCGCTCATTTTTTGCCGTTACTTGCGAACGCATGGAACCGCTGCTTTGGCGGTTTCTTGCGAACGCATAGAACCGCTGCTTTGGCGGTTCCTTGCGAACGCTTGGAACTGCAGCTTTTGTGGTTCCTTGCGACCGTTTGGAAACTGCAGTTTTTGCGGCCAGGCTCATTTAGAACAATCTGAAAAAAGGAATCATATTAAAACTATCACTGCGAGCTGATATTCTCTTCTATTCTTTGTGTGCAGTTGAGCCAGCCATATGTAATCACAAGTCTTTAATTTAGCGTAAAACATTTAGAGAGAGCTCGGAAGTTGTGTCTCTCTCTATCCTACATTTTTCTACAGAGAAAGGCGGTTTTTTTTAAGCTATGTAATGTTGTATAAAGGTAAGTCTGAATGAATAGACATTTAAAAGAAGTTTCCTCATCCGAGGTCTGAGAACAAAAAAAATTGGCCCCGCTGAGAAAAAAAAAAAAAAAAAAAGCCGTCAAGTATAGTGTGCGCCGGTTCATGGGCATCCCAGAAATCGGTTTAATCGGCGAATTCCAGGCACCGCCTCACGGTTGGTTAGCCTGTGAGCCTGGCCGCTCATTTTTTGCTGTTCCTTGCGAACACATGGAATGGCCTTCTTAGCTTGATGTGACGTCGAGCTGAGATGGACTTCTTGGCTTGACGTGACGTCGAGCTGAGATGGCCTTCTTAGCTCAACGTGTTGTGGTGTCGGGAAAGACAATTTCTTTGTATCTTGCTTCATTTTTATCGCAGAAACAAGTTGATTGCTCAAAATGACCAGAAAAATTTGAAGATTTCAATAGTAGCACTTAGAACACATGATAAGAAGAGCACTTAGCAATAGAGCTTTGTAAAGCACTTAGAACCTTAGCTTATTATAAAATTTAGACAACAGCACCATAAATATCACGAAAATTTTGCCTTTAAAGGAGCATAGTTTCCAAAGTCCAGAGAGCTTCTAAAGTCTAAAAAGCTTCAAAAAATTCCAAAAATTCAGAAAAAAAGATTTTAAGTGTTCCTTGGTTTTTAGAGTTCCCAAGTTGCATAATTAAAAAGAAAAAAGAGCAACTTAGTTAACTAGTTCCTCTAGATAGTTCACAAGCAGAAGTGTCACTAGGACCAAAATGCATGGGAGAAATAGAGGAGAGCAGGCATGAGAGCTGCAGAAACGACGAGAGTGCGGTATGAGTCGAGAGATCAGACGAGCAGAGAAAAGAAAAACAAGTTCGCCGAGGCTGCGACACGCGAGATCACCGAGGCTGCTCGCAAAACACGGAGGTTAGACAACGAAACAGTCGCTTAGCTCCGCCCCTCGACGAAAACAGCCCGTTATAGGTGCGTTTTTGAGAGGTTAGAGAAAAAAAGTCACAGGCGCGAACAGGCGAGATAGCGTTGGCAGAGAAAAACAGACGTCGACTCTCACTTCGCACCTCCGTCGACCACTTCGCACCTCTTGCAAACATACAGCCAAACAAATGAAATACATTAAATACATACACTTACAACTTACTTTTCCACTCTCTCTCTATTTCTCTGTCTTCCTCTCGTATTCCTCTGTCTCTCTGCAAAAATCTGCATTTTTTCGTGGCCATTGAACGCATTCACAAGCCATTTAAAGTTTTTAGCACGATGTCAACATATGTGTGTCTTTCCATTAAAACACATTAAAACACTTACAAAGAAACCGAAAGTTGACTCTCTCTCTATACCAGTGAATTGTACAAAGGAAGAGCTTTGTAATGAGCTACAGAGAGATGTATATAATTCACGTTGAGCGTTCTCACGGACACTTACAAGTACACGATCAAGTCCTGAAGTAGCCTGTTCACTTAGAAAGAAAGAGAGAGAGAGACGACATAGAGAGAGAGAAAGAGAGAGAGAGAGACAGTTCTATCATGTCTCTCACACTCTACTCTTACTCTCTGATTTTTTTTGTAATTTTATGTAACCTTTAAAGCAGTAAAACTCTTAAAATAATAATTTTTTGGCACTTTGCCAGCATTCCAAGTACGCACACTCAGCATCATGAACTCCCTTCGAAAACTCGGCAAGTGTAGGTTGCGCAAATTCATAGGCATCCAGCGCTTTCTTTCAAACGCCGGTTTAGTTACCCAAGTTTGAGGTAGCTCCTCACTCTTGGGTCTTCCTGGCTCTGCATTCCGTTCGGCGAATTCAAGGCACCGCCACACGGTTGGTTCGCCTGTGGGCCTGGCCGCTCATTTTTTGCCGTTACTTGCGAACGCATAGAACCGCTGCTTTGGCGGTTCCTTGCGAACGCTTGGAACTGCAGCTTTTGCGGTTCCTTGCGACCGTTTGGAAACTGCAGTTTTTGCGGCCAGGCTCATTTAGAGCAATCTGAAAAAAGGAATCATATTAAAACTATCACTCCGAGCTGATATTCCATTCTATTCTTTGTGTGCAGTTGAGCCAGCCATATGTAATCACAAGTCTTTAATTTAGCGTAAAACATTTAGAGAGAGCTCGGAAGCTGTGTCTCTCTCTATCCTACATTTTTCTACAGAGAAAGGCGGTATTTTTTAGCTATGTAATGTTGTATAAAAGTAAGTCTGAACGATTAGACATTTAAAAGAAGTTTCTTCATCCGAGGTCTGAGAACAAAAAAAATTGGCCCCGCTGAGAAAAAAAAAAAACCGTCAAGTATAGTGTGCGCCGGTTCATGGGCATCCCAGAAATCGGTTTAATCGGCGAATTCCAGGCACCGCCTCACGGTTGGTTAGCCTGTGAGCCTGGCCGCTAATTTTTTGCTGTTCCTTGCGAACACATGGAATGGCCTTCTTAGCTTGATGTGACGTCGAGCTGAGATGGACTTCTTGGCTTGACGTGACGTCAAGCTGAGATGGCCTTCTTAGCTCAACGTGTTGTGGTGTCGGGAAAGGCAATTTCTTTGTATCTTGCTTCATTTTTATCGCAGAAACAAAGTTGATTGCTCAAAATGACCAGAAAAATTTGAAGATTTCAATAGTAGCACTTAGAACACATGATAAGAAGAGCACTTAGCAATAGAGCTTTGTAAAAAACTCTTTAAAATAGAATTAAAAATAGAGAGCGCTTAAAAGAGCCCCCGCTCTCTATGTTGTCGGATGCAGCAGAGAAAGACGGTTCTTCTGATGTATCTAACGTCGTGAAAGTACAACGTTAAAGTGTCTCTCTCGCCACTTGGCACGCTGCCAAACGAATCAAAACATGCAGCCATATGTACTCGGTTTGTACTTTCTTTTTGTATTTTCTACGCTTTAAAATGGCTCTCCTTTGATGTAAAATAGCTTATTACAGAGCTCTCAGTCTGCACATTTTATATATCTAACTCTTTCTCTGTATCTCTCGCAATCACTGTCTCTCTCTCAAGTTAAACACATTTATCCCGCATACATCTTTCTCTCATGTCTTTGGCATACTCAGCGAAATGGCGTTGCGCAGAGAAAATAATTTTGGTCGAAAAGCCGTCAAGTATAGGTTGCGCTGGTTTACGGGCATCCCAGAACTCGGTTTCTTCGAGGCGCAGCCTCATGTTTGTTCCTGGCTCCGCATTTCGTTGAGCCGGAATGGCCTTCTTGGTTCTGCATTCAGTGGAACTGAGAACTGAGTTGGCCGTCTCGGCTTGACGTGCCGTGGAGCTGAGAGAGCCTTCTTGGCTCGGCGTTACGTCGAGCTGAGGTGGCCTTCTTAGCTCTACGTGCAGTGGAGCCGGGATAGGCCTTTTTAAATAGTTTTTTTTATTAATAGTAAAATGACAATGTGAAGCTTAGAATTACCTGAAAAATTAGGAGTCTTTATTAGTGCATAGAATTACTTAAACTCTCATACTTAGCATGCTTTCTGATGTGCTGTATTCGTAAGCTCTTTGGCGTGCTCTGAACTCTTCTTCAAACCTTTGATGTTTTCCTTTCTCTTCTTGCATTCCAACTAAAAACTCATTAGATCTTTTTTAACTCCCTAAGCTTAGCTTAGACCCTGAACTCTAAAAACTCCTTAACTCTTCTTTAACTCCCTAAGCATAGCTGAGACGCTGAACTCTAAAAACTCCTTAACTCTTCTTTAACTCCCTAAGCTTAGCTGAGACCCAGAACTCTAAAAACTCCTTAACTCTTCTTTAACTCCCTAAGCTTAGCTGAGACCCTGAACTCTAAAACTTTTTTTTGTTCTTTAGCTCCCTAAAATAGCGGTACTCCCGGAAATAGCGTAACTTAGTTAACTAGTCCCCTGTTCAGAGCAAAAGAGCTAAGCGATATCACGCTGCGAAATAGCACACAAAACGATGAGCGTCCTCGAAGAAGTGCGAAAATAGCGAAATAGCGCTATGCTCGAAGAGAGCAGACATAGAAAGAAACTCCGCCCCCCTCGCTCATTGGCCAATTTCAGAATTCGACCAATACCGAGCGAGCTCTCAGGCCCAGGCCCCTTCCCCCTTCGCACGACCACTTCGCACCTCTTGCAAACATACAGCCAAACACATGAAAAACATTAAATATATACACTTACAACTTACTTTTCCACTCTGTCTCTATTTCTCTCTCTTCCTCTCGTATTCCTCTGTCTCTCTGCAAAAATCTGCATTTTTTTGTGGCCATTGAACGCATTCACAAGTCATTTAAAGTTTTTGGCACAATGCCAACATGTGTGCGTTTACGCATTTTTTTCCGATTAAAACACATTAAAACACTTACAAAGAGACCGAAAGTTGACTCTCTCTCTATACCAGTGAATTGTACAAAGTAAGAGCTTTCTAATGAGCTACAGAGAGATGTATATAATTCATGTTGAGCGTTCTCACAGACACTTACAAGCAATCCCCTGTTCAGAGCAAAAGAGCTAAGCGATATCACGCTGCGAAATAGCACACAAAACGATGAGCGTCCTCGAAGAAGTGCGAAAATAGCGAAATAGCGCTATGCTCGAAGAGAGCAGACATAGAAAGAAACTCCGCCCCCCTCGCTCATTGGCCAATTTCAGAATTCGACCAATACCGAGCGAGCTCTCAGGCCCAGGCCCCTTCCCCCTTCGCACGACCACTTCGCACCTCTTGCAAACATACAGCCAAACACATGAAAAACATTAAATATATACACTTACAACTTACTTTTCCACTCTCTCTCTATTTCTCTCTCTTCCTCTCGTATTCCTCTGTCTCTCTGCAAAAATCTGCATTTTTTTGTGGCCATTGAACGCATTCACAAGTCATTTAAAGTTTTTGGCACAATGCCAACATGTGTGCGTTTACGCATTTTTTTCCGATTAAAACACATTAAAACACTTACAAAGAGACCGAAAGTTGACTCTCTCTCTATACCAGTGAATTGTACAAAGTAAGAGCTTTCTAATGAGCTACAGAGAAATGTATATAATTCATGTTGAGCGTTCTCACAGACACTTACAAGCAAACGATCAAGTCCTGAAGAAGCCTGTTCACATTAAAAGAAAGAGAGAGAGAGACGACTTAGAGAGAGAAAGAGAGAGAGAGAGAGTGTTCTATCATGTCTCTCCCACTCTACTCTTACTCTCTGATTTTTTTTGTAATTTTATGTATCGTTTAAAGCAGTAAAACTCTTAAAATAATTATTTTTTGGCACTTTGCCAGCATTCCAAGTACGCACACTCAGCATCATGAACTCCCTTCGAAAACTCGGCCAGTGTAGGTTGCGCAAATTCATAGGCATCCAGCGCTTTCTGTCCAGAGCCGGTTTAATTTCCCAAGCTTGAGGTTGCTCCTCAACTTGACTCTGCCTTCCTGGCTCTGCATTACGCTGAGCTGAGATGGCCTTCTTGGCTCGGCGTTACGTCGAGCTGAGGTTTCCTTCTTAGCTCTACGTGCAGTGGAGCCGGGATAGGCCTTTTAAATGTTTTTTTTATTAATTGTAAAACGACGATGTGCAGCTTAGAATTACCTGAAAAATTATCAGTCTTTATTAGGATTACTTTAACTCTTTTACTTAGCATGCTTTTTGATGTGCTGTATTCGTATGCTCTTTGGCGTGCTACGCATTTTTTTCCGATTAAAACACATTAAAACACTTACAAAGAGACCGAAAGTTGACTCTCTCTCTATACCAGTGAATTGTACAAAGTAAGAGCTTTCTAATGAGCTACAGAGAGATGTATATAATTCATGTTGAGCGTTCTCACAGACACTTACAAGCAAACGATCAAGTCCTGAAGAAGCCTGTTCACATTAAAAGAAAGAGAGAGAGAGACGACTTAGAGAGAGAAAGAGAGAGAGAGAGTGTTCTATCATGTCTCTCCCACTCTACTCTTACTCTCTGATTTTTTTTGTAATTTTATGTATCGTTTAAAGCAGTAAAACTCTTAAAATAATTATTTTTTGGCACTTTGCCAGCATTCCAAGTACGCACACTCAGCATCATGAACTCCCTTCGAAAACTCGGCCAGTGTAGGTTGCGCAAATTCATAGGCATCCAGCGCTTTCTGTCCAGAGCCGGTTTAATTTCCCAAGCTTGAGGTTGCTCCTCAACTTGACTCTGCCTTCCTGGCTCTGCATTACGCTGAGCTGAGATGGCCTTCTTGGCTCGGCGTTACGTCGAGCTGAGGTGGCCTTCTTAGCTCTACGTGCAGTGGAGCCGGGATAGGCCTTTTAAATGTTTTTTTTATTAATTGTAAAACGACGATGTGCAGCTTAGAATTACCTGAAAAATTATCAGTCTTTATTAGGATTACTTTAACTCTTTTACTTAGCATGCTTTTTGATGTGCTGTATTCGTATGCTCTTTGGCGTGCTCTGAACTTTCTTCAAACCTTTGATGTTTTCCTTTCTCTTCTTGCACTCCAGAGCATATCGAGAGCTGGGAACTGCAGCTCTTGCATCGCATACATGGAATATAAATATTTGAGAGCACTTTACAAAATAGCAGACTTAGAATTTAAATATAGAGAGAACTTAGCCAAATAGCAGACTTAGATAATAAATTATTGAGTGCACTTGGCAAAATAGCAGACTTAGATGATGAATCATTGAGAGCACTTGGCAAAATAGCAGACTTAGATGATAAATCATTAAGAGCACTTGGCAAAATAGCAGACTTAGATAATAATTCATTGAGAACAGATGGCAATATAGCAGACATTAAAAATAAATCATTGAGAGAAAAACTCGGCCAACATAGGTTGCGCCAGTTCATAGGCATCCAGTGCTCCCTGACCAAAGCCGGTTTAATTAAGTTTGAGGTACTTCCTCAATCTTACTGCCTGCCTGGTTCCGCCCAGCGCTGTACCGTTGACCTTCTTGGCTCGACGTGGTGTCGAGCTGAGATGGCCTTCTTGGCTTGACGTTGGGTTGAGCTGAGATGGCCTTCTTTGCTTGACGTTGACTTGAGCTGAGATGGCCTTCTTGGCTTGACGTGACGTTGAGCTGAGATGGCCTTCTTGGCTTGACGTGACGTCGAGCTGAGATGGCCGCAGTTGAGCCAGCCATATGTAATCACAAGTCTTTAATTTAGCGTAAAACATTTAGAGAGAGCTCGGAAGCTGTGTCTCTCTCTATCCTACATTTTTCTACAGAGAAAGGCGGTTTTTTTAGCTATGTAATGTTGTATAAAAGTAAGTCTGAACGATTAGACATTTAAAAGAAGTTTCCTCATCCGAGGTCTGAGAACAAAAAAAATTGGCCCCGCTGAGAAAAAAATTTTGGTCGAAAAGCCGTCAAGTATAGTGTGCGCCGGTTCATGGGCATCCCAGAAATCGGTTTAATCGGCGAATTCCATGCACCGCCTCACAGTTGGTTAGCCTGTTAGCCTGGCCGCTCATTTTTTGATGTTCCTTGCGAACACATGGAATGGCCTTCTTAGCTTGACGTGACGTCGAGCTGAGATGGCCTTCTTAGCTTGACGTGACGTCGAGTTGAGATGGCCTTCTTGGCTTGACGTGACGTCGAGTTGAGATGGCCTTCTTGGCTTGACGTGACGTCGAGTTGAGATGGCCTTCTTGGCTTGACGTGACGTCGAGCTGAGATGGCCTTCTTGGCTTGACGTGACGTTGAGCTGAGATGGCCTTCTTAGCTCAACGTGTTGTGGTGTCGGGAAAGGCAATTTCTTTGTATCTTGCTTCATTTTTATCGCAGAAACAATAGTTGATTGCTCAAAATGACCAGAAAAATTTGAAGATTTCTATAGTAGCACTTAAAACACATGATAAGAAGAGCACTTTGCAATAGAGAAAAGTTCGCCGAGCCTGCGACACGCGAGATCGCCGAGGCCACGGGAGCTCCGCCCCCTCGCTCATTGGCCCATTTCAGGATTCGACCAATAGCGAGCGAGCCAGGTCTTGGCAAGTTGCCAACCGCTAACCAGACATGCATCCATATGTGCACAAAAGCTATTTAAAATAAAATTAAAAATAGAGAGAGCTTAAAAGAGCCGCCTCTCTCTATGGTGTCGGATGCATCAGAGAAAGGCGGTTATTTTGACATATCTAAGGTAGTTGCAGTAGAACGTTAAAGTGTCTCTCTCACAGGTTGGCAAGTTGCCAATCGCCAAAAAGACATGCAGCCATATGAAATTTTTGGTCGCTCCTGCTCCCCGCGTTACCAAGTGTCCCCCAACACGCTGGCCTCACATGCTAAGAAAAACTCGGCTAACATAGGTTGCGCCAGCTTATAGGCGTCCAGTGCTTCCTGGCCAAAGTCGGTTTAATCACCCAAGTTTGAGGTACGTCCTCAAACTGACTGCTTTCCCAGCTCAGCGCATCGCTGAACCGAGAGAGCCTTTTGGTTCCACGTGCAATGGAGCTGAGAGTGCCTTCTTGGATTGGCGTGCCGTGGAGCTGAGAGGGCCTTCTTGGCTTGACGTGTCGTCGAGCTGAGATGGGCTTCTTGGCTTGACGTGTCGTCGAGCTGACATGGCAACCGAGAGAGCCTTTTGGTTCCACGTGCAATGGAGCTGAGAGTGCCTTCTTGGATTGGCGTGCCGTGGAGCTGAGAGGGCCTTCTTGGCTTGACGTGTCGTCGAGCTGAGATGGGCTTCTTGGCTTGACGTGTCGTCGAGCTGACATGGCCTTCTTGGCTTGACGTGAAGTCGAGCTGAGATGGCCTTCTTGGCTTGACGTGCAGTAGAGTCGAGACATGCATCTTTATGTGCACAAAAGCTATTTAAAATAGAATTAAAAATAGAGAGAGCTTAAAAGAGCCGCCTCTCTCTATGGTGTCGGATGCAGCAGAGAAAGGCGGCTGCAGCTTTTGCGGTTCCTTGCGAACGCTTGGAACTGCAGCTTCTGCGGTTCCTTGCGACCGTTTGGAACTGCAGTTTTTGCGGCCAGGCCATATGTGCACAAAAGCTATTTAAAATAGAAGTTCTTCTTATCTAACGTAGTTGCAGAACAACGTTAAAGTGACTCCGCCGTCCTGGCTCTGCGTTCAGTTGAGCTGAGTTGGCCGTCTTGGCTCGGTGTGCCGTCGAGCTGAGATGGCCTTCTTAGCTCTACGTGCAGTGGAGCCCGGAATAGGCCTTTTTTAATAGTTTTTTTTATTAATTGTAAAATGACGATGTGCAGCTTAGAATTACCTGAAAAATTAGGAGTCTTTATTAGTGCATAGAATTACTTAATCTCTTAAACTTCGCATGCTTTCTGATGTGCTGTATTCGTAAGCTCTTTGGCGTGCTCTGAACTCTTCTTCAAACCTTTGATGTCTTTCTTTCTGTTCTTGCACTCCAGCTAAAAGCTCATTAGCTTTTTACTCCCTAAGCTTAGCTGAGTCCCGAAACTTAAAAAAACTCCTTAACTCTTCTTTAACTCCCTAAGCTTAGCTGAGACCCTGAACTCTAAAAACTCCTTAACTCTTCTTTAACTCCCTAAGCTTAACTGAGCCCCAAAACTCTAAAAACTCCTAAAGCTTAACTGAGCCCCAAAACTCTAAAAACTCCTAAACTCTTCTTAGCTCTTTTAAGCTCTTAAGCTCCCTAAAATAGCGGTAGTCCCAGAAATAGCGTAACTTAGTTAACTAGTTCCTCTAGATAGTTCCCCTCCTTAGAGCAAAAGAGCTAACGTGTCTGGAACAGCGAGATAGCACACAAAGCGATGAGCGTCCTCGAAGAAGTGCGAAAATAGCGAAATAGCGCTATGCTCGAAGAGAGCAGACATAGAAAGAAACTCCGCCCCCCTCGCTCATTGGCCAATTTCAGAATTCGACCAATACCGAGCGAGCTCTCAGGCCTAGGCCCCTTCCCCCTTCGCACGACCACTTCGCACCTCTTGCAAACATACAGCCAAACACATGAAAAACATTAAATATATACACTTACAACTTACTTTTCCACTCTCTCTCTATTTCTCTCTCTTCCTCTCGTATTCCTCTGTCTCTCTGCAAAAATCTGCATTTTTTTGTGGCCATTGAACGCATTCACAAGTCATTTAAAGTTTTTGGCACAATGCCAACATGTGTGCGTTTACGCATTTTTTTCCGATTAAAACACATTAAAACACTTACAAAGAGACCGAAAGTTAACTCTCTCTCTATACCAGTGAATTGTACAAAGTAAGAGCTTTCTAATGAGCTACAGAGAGATGTATATAATTCATGTTGAGCGTTCTCACAGACACTTACAAGCAAACGATCAAGTCCTGAAGAAGCCTGTTCACATTAAAAGAAAGAGAGAGAGAGACGACTTAGAGAGAGAAAGAGAGAGAGAGAGAGAGAGAGAGTTCTATCATGTCTCTCCCACTCTACTCTTACTCTCTGATTTTTTTTGTAATTTTATGTATCCTTTAAAGCAGTAAAACTCTCAAAATAAAATTTTTTTTGGCACTTAGCCAACATTCCAAGTACGCATACCCAGCATCATTAACTCCCTTTGAAAACTCGGCAAGTGTAGGTTGCGCAAATTCATAGGCATCCAGCGTTTTCGTCCAAAGTCGGTTTAATTTCCCAAGCTTGAGGTTGCTCCTCAACTTGACTCCGCCGTCCTGGCTCTGCATTAAGTTGAGCTGAGTTGGCCGTCTTGGCTCGGCGTGCCGTCGAGCTGAGATGGCCTTCTTAGCTCTACGTGCAGTGGAGCCGGGATAGGCCTTTTTTAATGGTTTTTTTATTAATTGTAAAATGACGATGTGCAGCTTACCAGGGAATGGTCAGAAACCCTGGAAACCAAAATTAATAGTTTTTGGTCCATCGTTAAAAGAGGTCATAAATAGATGCGGAATCGAATAATAAACAGCTGAATCGATATACAAAAAAAGTTATAACCCTTTAAAGTTTCATAAAAGTTTTGCTGCTTGTAAAATAGCGTTGTTAGAAATTATTTTAAGTTTTTTAATAACGAGTTGTGGCCTAGTGGATAGTGAGCCGTCATGAAAATTTTTGGGCGCGAGTTCGATACCCTTTCGGTACAACTTTTTTTCCCTTTTTGTATTAATGCATTTTCGAATGTTTAAAGAACATCATTTGCTTTTCTTGCGTTATCAGAATGATAATGCACTTTGCCAATGCAAACATTCTTTAAATTTAAATTATCCTAATTTGTATGTATGTATGTATATATTCTTTGTTGTATTTTTTTTCAATTCAGAGTTTAAAAATGTTTTGAACAAAAAAAGTCGAAAATCTTCAACATCTATCAACATGTGTGAACTTCTGTTATGCAAAAGTGGATACATGCAGAGAGGGCTGTTGTACTTCGCGCTCACGATGGATGCCAGCAGTGTACAGTCTTCACACGGAGATGAAGGAGGAGGGGGGAAGCAGATCTACAAATGGTGTTCATCCTGGATTTCCCTCTGAAAAAAGTCTATCGTTGGTCGTAGACTCACAAGAGTCACAAGATAATCACCATTGACGGTCCCGGATTGGTGCAAAAGGCGGACGATTTCGTCAAGGAATTCAATGAGGCAATGAAGTCGTACTTTCTCTCATGTGTGTAACGGAGATCAGAGTGGATTCGTAAATCCGCGAACACTGGAATTCACTGGCGAGAAGAAGATCTAGCGACTTGTGCAGTCTGCGTCTTCCAGGAGCCATTCCTGCACCCCTAGACTCCTCGACTCTCTAGAAGAATCACGCACGCTAAAGTGAAGCCCATTCCGCCAGTCCACAAGGTACCTCCAGATAAATAACATCACATATGTTGATAAATGTAGAACATTTTTTTTTACTTTTCTTTTACAAAGTTTGAATTTAAAAAAAAAACAGAATATATACATACATGAATACATACAAATATGCATACATTCGGATAATTTAAATTTAAAGAATGGTTGCATTGGCAAAGTGCATTATCTTTCTGATAACGCTAGAAAAGCAAATGATGTTCTTTAAACATTCGAAAATGCACTAATACAAAAAGGGAAAAAAAGTTGTACCGAAGGGGTATCGAACTCGCGCCCAAAAATTTTCATGACGGCTCACTATCAACTAGGCCACAACTCGTTATTAAAAATCTTAAAATAGTTTCTAACATCGCTATTTTACAAGCAGCAAAACTTTTATGAAACTTTAAAGGGTTATAACTTTTTTTGTATATCGATTCAGCTGTTTATTTTTCGATTCCGCATCTTTTTATGACCTCTTTTAACGATGGACCAAAAACTATTAATTTTGGTTTCCAGGGTTTCTGACCATTCCCTGGTTAGAATTACCTGAAAAATTAGGAGTCTTTACTAGTGCATAGATTTACTTAAACTCTTAAACTTCGCATGCTTTCTGATGTGCTGTATTCGTAAGCTCTTTGGCGTGCTCTGAACTCTTCTTCAAACCTTTGATGTCTTTCTTTCTGTTCTTGCACTCCAGCTAAAAGCTCATTAGCTTTTTACTCCCTAAGCTTAGCTGAGTCCCGAAACTTTAAAAAAAACTCCTTAACTCTTCTTTAACTCCCTAAGCTTAGCTGAGACCCTGAACTCTAAAAACTCCTTAACTCTTCTTTTACTCCCTAAGCTTAACTGAGCCCCAAAACTCTAAAAATTCCTAAAGCTTAACTGAGCCCCAAAACTCTAAAAACTCCAAAACTCTTCTTAGCTCTTTTAAGCTCTCAAGCTCCCTAAAATAGCGGTAGTCCCGGAAATAGCGTAACTTAGTTAACTAGTTCCCTGTATTCCTCATAAGCCCTTACGTGTCTGCGATCTTTTTAGCGTGTGCGATAGGGAGGCGTGGTTTGCGTGAGAGGCAGAAAAAAGCGAGAGCACGGCGAGAAAAAGAGAATTAAGAAAAAGAGACATAAGCTCCTCCCCTCAGCCAACCAATAAGCTCTCAGTAAAACTCTTGCCGTCTACAGTATGATCAAATTCGTGCGAGGACCTTTGGCTCTTTAAACTCAAAAGTCTCAATTATGCTGTTTACAACTCTGTAAGTACACAATACTTAACGTTAATATTCATAATAAATTGCAAAAAATCTGCGCAAGCAGAAAAAACACACATTGCACCTCATTTCGCTCATTTCTTCGCACCTCTTTGCACCTCATAATTATTGGCACTTTGCCAATTCGCGCTGCCTCAACCACACATGCAGCCAAACACATGAGAAACATTAAATATATACACTTACAACTTACTTTTCCACTCTCTCTCTATTTCTCTGTCTTCCTCTCGCATTCCTCTGTCTCTCTGCAAAAATATGCATTTTTTCGTGTCCATTGAACGCATTCACAAGTCATTTAAAGTTTTTGGCACAATGCCAACATGTGTGCGTTTACGCATTTTTTTCGATTAAAACACATTATAACACTTACAAAGAGACCGAAAGTTGACTCTCTCTCTATACCAGTGACTTTTACAAAGTAAGAGCTTTGTAATGAGCTACAGAGAGATGTATATAATTCACGTTGAGCGTTCTCACAGACACTTACAAGTAAACGATCAAGTCCTGAAGAAGCCTGTTCACATTGAAAGAAAGAGAGAGAGACTACTTAGAGAGAGAAAGAGAGAGAGAGAGAGAGAGAGAGTTCTATCATGTCTCTCCCACTCTACTCTTACTCTCTGATTTTTTTTGTAATTTTATGTATCCTTTAAAGCAGTAAAACTCTCAAAATAAAATTTTTTTGGCACTTAGCCAACATTCCAAGTACGCATACCCAGCATCATTAACTCCCTTTGAAAACTCGGCAAGTGTAGGTTGCGCAAATTCATAGGCATCCAGCGTTTTCGTCCAAAGTCGGTTTAATTTCCCAAGCTTGAGGTTGCTCCTGAACTTGACTCCGCCGTCCTGGCTCTGCATTAAGTTGAGCTGAGTTGGCCGTCTTGGCTCGGCGTGCCGTCGAGCTGAGATGGCCTTCTTAGCTCTACGTGCAGTGGAGCCGGGATTGGCCTTTTTTAATGGTTTTTTTATTAATTGTAAAATGACGATGTGCAGCTTAGAATTACCTGAAAAATTAGGAGTCTTTATTAGTGCATAGATTTACTTAAACTCTTAAACTTCGCATGCTTTCTGATGTGCTGTATTCGTAAGCTCTTTGGCGTGCTCTGAACTCTTCTTCAAACCTTTGATGTCTTTCTTTCTGTTCTTGCACTCCAGCTAAAAGCTCATTAGCTTTTTACTCCCTAAGCTTAGCTGAGTCCCGAAACTTTAAAAAAACTCCTTAACTCTTCTTTAACTCCCTAAGCTTAGCTGAGACCCTGAACTCTAAAAACTCCTTAACTCTTCTTTTACTCCCTAAGCTTAACTGAGCCCCAAAACTCTAAAAATTCCTAAAGCTTAACTGAGCCCCAAAACTCTAAAAACTCCAAAACTCTTCTTAGCTCTTTTAAGCTCTCAAGCTCCCTAAAATAGCGGTAGTCCCGGAAATAGCGTAACTTAGTTAACTAGTTCCCTGTATTCCTCATAAGCCCTTACGTGTCTGCGATCTTTTTAGCGTGTGCGAGAGGGAGGCGTGGTTTGCGTGAGAGGCAGAAAAAAGCGAGAGCACGGCGAGAAAAAGAGAATTAAGAAAAAGAGACATAAGCTCCTCCCCTCAGCCAACCAATAAGCTCTCAGTAAAACTCTTGCCGTCTACAGTATGATCAAATTCGTGCGAGGACCTTTGGCTCTTTAAACTCAAAAGTCTCAATTATGCTGTTTACAACTCTGTAGGTACACAATACTTAACGTTAATATTCATAATAAATTGCAAAAAATCTGCGCAAGCAGAAAAAACACACATTGCACCTCATTTCGCTCATTTCTTCGCACCTCTTTGCACCTCATAATTATTGGCACTTTGCCAATTCGCGCTGCCTCAACCACACATGCAGCCAAACACATGAAAAACATTAAATATATACACTTACAACTTACTTTTCCACTCTCTCTCTATTTCTCTGTCTTCCTCTCGCATTCCTCTGTCTCTCTGCAAAAATATGCATTTTTTCGTGTCCATTGAACGCATTCACAAGTCATTTAAAGTTTTTGGCACAATGCCAACATGTGTGCGTTTACGCATTTTTTTCGATTAAAACACATTATAACACTTACAAAGAGACCGAAAGTTGACTCTCTCTCTATACCAGTGACTTTTACAAAGTAAGAGCTTTGTAATGAGCTACAGAGAGATGTATATAATTCACGTTGAGCGTTCTCACAGACACTTACAAGTAAACGATCAAGTCCTGAAGAAGCCTGTTCACATTGAAAGAAAGAGAGAGAGACTACTTAGAGAGAGAAAGAGAGAGAGAGAGAGAGAGAGAGAGAGTTCTATCATGTCTCTCCCACTCTACTCTTACTCTCTGATTTTTTTTGTAATTTTATGTATCCTTTAAAGCAGTAAAACTCTCAAAATAAAATTTTTTTGGCACTTAGCCAACATTCCAAGTACGCATACCCAGCATCATTAACTCCCTTTGAAAACTCGGCAAGTGTAGGTTGCGCAAATTCATAGGCATCCAGCGTTTTCGTCCAAAGTCGGTTTAATTTCCCAAGCTTGAGGTTGCTCCTGAACTTGACTCCGCCGTCCTGGCTCTGCATTAAGTTGAGCTGAGTTGGCCGTCTTGGCTCGGCGTGCCGTCGAGCTGAGATGGCCTTCTTAGCTCTACGTGCAGTGGAGCCGGGATTGGCCTTTTTTAATGGTTTTTTTATTAATTGTAAAATGACGATGTGCAGCTTAGAATTACCTGAAAAATTAGGAGTCTTTATTAGTGCATAGATTTACTTAAACTCTTAAACTTCGCATGCTTTCTGATGTGCTGTATTCGTAAGCTCTTTGGCGTGCTCTGAACTCTTCTTCAAACCTTTGATGTCTTTCTTTCTGTTCTTGCACTCCAGCTAAAAGCTCATTAGCTTTTTACTCCCTAAGCTTAGCTGAGTCCCGAAACTTTAAAAAAACTCCTTAACTCTTCTTTAACTCCCTAAGCTTAGCTGAGACCCTGAACTCTAAAAACTCCTTAACTCTTCTTTTACTCCCTAAGCTTAACTGAGCCCCAAAACTCTAAAAATTCCTAAAGCTTAACTGAGCCCCAAAACTCTAAAAACTCCAAAACTCTTCTTAGCTCTTTTAAGCTCTCAAGCTCCCTAAAATAGCGGTAGTCCCGGAAATAGCGTAACTTAGTTAACTAGTTCCCTGTATTCCTCATAAGCCCTTACGTGTCTGCGATCTTTTTAGCGTGTGCGAGAGGGAGGCGTGGTTTGCGTGAGAGGCAGAAAAAAGCGAGAGCACGGCGAGAAAAAGAGAATTAAGAAAAAGAGACATAAGCTCCTCCCCTCAGCCAACCAATAAGCTCTCAGTAAAACTCTTGCCGTCTACAGTATGATCAAATTCGTGCGAGGACCTTTGGCTCTTTAAACTCAAAAGTCTCAATTATGCTGTTTACAACTCTGTAAGTACACAATACTTAACGTTAATATTCATAATAAATTGCAAAAAATCTGCGCAAGCAGAAAAAACACACATTGCACCTCATTTCGCTCATTTCTTCGCACCTCTTTGCACCTCATAATTATTGGCACTTTGCCAATTCGCGCTGCCTCAACCACACATGCAGCCAAACACATGAAAAACATTAAATATATACACTTACAACTTACTTTTCCACTCTCTCTCTATTTCTCTGTCTTCCTCTCGCATTCCTCTGTCTCTCTGCAAAAATATGCATTTTTTCGTGTCCATTGAACGCATTCACAAGTCATTTAAAGTTTTTGGCACAATGCCAACATGTGTGCGTTTACGCATTTTTTTCGATTAAAACACATTATAACACTTACAAAGAGACCGAAAGTTGACTCTCTCTCTATACCAGTGACTTTTACAAAGTAAGAGCTTTGTAATGAGCTACAGAGAGATGTATATAATTCACGTTGAGCGTTCTCACAGACACTTACAAGTAAACGATCAAGTCCTGAAGAAGCCTGTTCACATTGAAAGAAAGAGAGAGAGACTACTTAGAGAGAGAAAGAGAGAGAGAGAGAGAGAGAGAGTTCTATCATGTCTCTCCCACTCTACTCTTACTCTCTGATTTTTTTTGTAATTTTATGTATCCTTTAAAGCAGTAAAACTCTCAAAATAAAATTTTTTTGGCACTTAGCCAACATTCCAAGTACGCATACCCAGCATCATTAACTCCCTTTGAAAACTCGGCAAGTGTAGGTTGCGCAAATTCATAGGCATCCAGCGTTTTCGTCCAAAGTCGGTTTAATTTCCCAAGCTTGAGGTTGCTCCTGAACTTGACTCCGCCGTCCTGGCTCTGCATTAAGTTGAGCTGAGTTGGCCGTCTTGGCTCGGCGTGCCGTCGAGCTGAGATGGCCTTCTTAGCTCTACGTGCAGTGGAGCCGGGATTGGCCTTTTTTAATGGTTTTTTTATTAATTGTAAAATGACGATGTGCAGCTTAGAATTACCTGAAAAATTAGGAGTCTTTATTAGTGCATAGATTTACTTAAACTCTTAAACTTCGCATGCTTTCTGATGTGCTGTATTCGTAAGCTCTTTGGCGTGCTCTGAACTCTTCTTCAAACCTTTGATGTCTTTCTTTCTGTTCTTGCACTCCAGCTAAAAGCTCATTAGCTTTTTACTCCCTAAGCTTAGCTGAGTCCCGAAACTTTAAAAAACTCCTTAACTCTTCTTTAACTCCCTAAGCTTAGCTGAGATCCTGAACTCTAAAAACTCCTTAACTCTTCTTTTACTCCCTAAGCTTAACTGAGCCCCAAAACTCTAAAAATTCCTAAAGCTTAACTGAGCCCCAAAACTCTAAAAACTCCAAAACTCTTCTTAGCTCTTTTAAGCTCTCAAGCTTCCTAAAATAGCGGTAGTCCCGGAAATAGCGTAACTTAGTTAACTAGTTCCCTGTACTCCTCATAAGCCCTTACGTGTCTGCGATCTTTTTAGCGTGTGCGAGAGGGAGGCGTGGTTTGCGTGAGAGGCAGAAAAAAGCGAGAGCACACCGAGAAAGAGAGAATTAAGAAAACGAGACATAAGCTCCTCCCCTCAGCCGACCAATAAGCTCTCAGTAAAACTCTTGCCGTCTACAGTATGATCAAATTCGTGCGAGGACCTTTGGCTCTTTAAACTTAAATGCCTCATTTATGCTGCTTACAACTCTGTAAGTATTCAAAACTTGACGTAAACATTCATAATAAATCGTAAAAAATCTGCGCAACCAGAAAAAACACACATTGCACCTCATTTCGCTCATCTCTTCGCACCTCCTTGCACCTCATTATTTTGGCACTTTGCCAAGTCGTGCTGCCTCGACGAGCCATATGTGCACAAAAACTCTTTAAAATATAATTAAAAATTGAGAGAGCCATAAAGAGCCCCCTCTCTCTACGGTATCGGATGCAGCAGAAAAAGGCGGTTCTTCTCATGTATCTAACGTCGTGAAAGTACAACGTTAAAGTGTCTCTCTCGCTACTTTTCAAGCTGCCAAACACTAAACATACCACGAACACAGGAAAGAACATTAAATATATACACTTACAACTCAGAAAAAGAGAGAGAGACAGTTCTATCAGTTCTCTCCCATTCTACCCTTACTCTCTGTTTTTTTTTTGTAATTTTATGTAACCTTTAAAGGAGTTAAATTATCAAAAAATTCTTTTTTTGGAATTTTGCCAACACTCCAAGTACGCATACCCAGCATCATGAACTCCCTTCGAAAACTCGGCCCGTATAGGTTGCGCAAATACATAGGAATCCAGCGCTTTCTGTCCAAAGCCGGTTTAATTTCCCAAGCTTGAGGTTGCTCCTCAACTTGACTGCCGTCCTGGCTCTGCATTACGAAGAGCTGAGATGGCCTTCTTGGCTCTGCGTTCAGTAGAGCTGAGTTGGCCGTCTTGGTTCGGCGTGCCGTCGAGCTGAGATGGCCTTCTTGGCTCGAAGTTACGTCGAGCTGAGATGGCCTTCTTAGCTCTACGTGCTGTGGAGCCGGGATAGGCCTTTTTTAATAGTTTTTTTTTATTAATCGTAAAATGACGATGTGCAGCTTAGAATTACCTGAAAAATTAGGAGTCTTTATTAGTGCATAGAATTACTTAAACTCTCATACATGCTTTCTGATGTGCTGTATTCGTAAGCTCTTTGGCGTGCTCTGAACTCTTCTTCAAACCTTTGATGTTTTCCTTTCTCTTCTTGCACTCCAGCTAAAAACTCATTAGATCTTCTTTTACTCCCTAAGCTTAGCTGAGACCCTTAACTCTAAAAACTCCTTAACTCTTCTTACTTAAACTCTCATACTTAGCATGCTTTATGATATGCTGTATTCGTAAGCTCTTTAGCGTGCTCTGAACTCTTCTTGAAACCTTTGATGTCTTTCTTTCTCTTCTTGCACTCCAACTAAAAACTCATTAGATCTTTCTTAACTCCCTAAGCTTAGCTGAGACCCAGAACTCTAAAAACTCCTTAACTCTTCTTTCATTCCCTAAGCTTAGCTGAGACCCTGAACTCTAAAAACTCCTTAACTCTTCTTTAACTCCCTAAGCTTGGCTGAGACCCTGAACTCTAAAAACTCCTCAACTCTTCTTTAACTCTCTAAGCTTAGCTGAGACCCTGAACTCAAAAAACTCCTTAACTCTTCTTTAACTCCCTAAGCTTAGCTGAGACCCTGAACTCTAAAACTTTTTTTTTGTTCTTTAGCTCCCTAAAACAGCGGTACTCCCGGAAATAGCGTAACTTAGTTAACTAGTCCCCTGTTCAGAGCAACATAGCTAATGGATGTCATAGCTAAAAATAGCACACAAAACGATGAGCGTCCTCGAAGACAGCGAAAAGAGCGAAAATAGCCTCACAACGATGAGAGCAGACATAGAAAGATAGCCGCTCCGTCCCTCCCGAGCTGCCCCGTGTCCCCGCTAACGCGGGCCCCACGTGTTAAGCAAACCCCGCCCGACATAGGTTGCGCGCGCGCGTATGCACCCAAGCCGCCCCTGCAACTCAGCCGGTTTAATTACCCATTTTTGAGGTAGCCATTTTTGCTTGCCGAGAGACACAGCCAATGTGCTCCTTTTTGCTTCAGCTGTCAGAACAGCCTGAGCAGCATTGTTTTTTATTGAGAAATCATAACAGCACAGCATACATAGCAAATGAATAATTGAGAGAATTTATCAAAATAGCAGACATAGAAAATAAATAAAATAAATAATTGAGAGAACTTAGAAAAATAGCAGACATAGAATATAAATAATTTCGAGAACTAAGCAAAATAACAGACATAGAAAATAAATAATTGAGAGAATTTAGCATAGTCAGAGCAAACCACAGCCTTGAGACAACTTAGAAATGTGCACAAAAACCTTTAAAATAGAATAAAAAATAGATATAGCTCGAAATAGCCGTATTTCTTTATGGTGTTGGATGCAGCAGAGAAAGGCGGTTATTTTGATATGTCTAACTTACTTAAAGTACAACCTTAAAGGGTCTCTCTCGCCACTTGGCAAGCTGCCAAAGCATCAAAACATGCAGCCATATGTACTCGGTTTGTACTTTCTTTTTTTATTTTCCATGCTTTAATGTGGCTCTCCTATGATGGGAATTAGCTTATTACAAAGCTCTCAGTCTGCACATTTTATATATCTAACTCATTCTCTGTATCTCTCGCAATCTCTCACTCTCTCTCAAGCTAAAAACACATCTATCCCGCATACATCTGTCGCTCATGTCTTTGGCATAGCGAAATAGCGTTGCGCAGAGAAAATAATTTTGGTCGAAAAGCCGTCAAGTATAGTGTGCGCTGGTTCATGGGGATCTCAGAACTCGGTTTAATCGGCAACTTCGAGGCGCGTCCTCACGGTAGGTTCGCCTGTGAGCCTGGCCGCTCTTTTTTTGCTGTTCCTTGCGAACGCTTATAACCGCAGCTTTTGCGGTTCCTTGCGAACGCTTGGAACTGCAGATTTTTCGGTTCCGTGCGAACGCATGGAACTGCATATTTTGCGGTTCCTTACGAACGCTTGGAACTGCGTATTTTGAGGTTGCTTGGAACTTCATCTTTTGATGTCAAAGCTTCAAGCTTAATCTCTCTCTCTCAAGTTAAACACATTTATCACGCATACATCTGTCGCTCATGCCATGCAGTTTTTGGAATAAATGTCTTCGTTACACATCTACATATATTGTATTGAATATGCACACGTATTTGGAGCAAGCCTTATTACAGTCATAGGGAAATAAAGGAGAAACAAAGGAAATAACACATTCATTGATTATTCTTGCAGAAAGATCGACATTCATTTACTCCATTTGTTATTGATTTCATTTCATTTCTGTTCTTAGAATATAATATTTCTTCGCATGTGTACACTTTTGCAGTTTATGGAATAAATTTATTCGCTACACTTATCTACATATATTGAATATGCACACGTATTTAGAGCAAGCCTTATTACAGTCATTGAGAAATAAAGGATTTAACATATACATATTAGTGCTATTTTTTTATTACATTGTATTTCCATGAATGTGAACTTTGCAATACCGTTGTGTAAAGTCTAAAATTTCTTAACAACTTTCACTTTTTACAACATATTTAAAACAATCTAACGTACAGTATAGAGGAACAGAGACAACGACGATAAGCAGTTATGTGAAGTTTTCTTTACGAATATTTTATCATTTAATTTTTTGGTGATATTTATGTGACTATTGTAAATAATCAATATACATGCTAAATAAAATAGGCGACAATAAAGTAGTGTATTAATATATAAAAAAATAGCAATAACATAAGCCCTTTGCGACCTCTATGTGCAGTGGAGCCGGGATAGGCCTTTTTAAATATTTTTTTTTTATTAATTGTAAAACGACGATGAGCGTGGCCGCTCATTTTTTGTAGTTCCTTGCGAACGCTTGGATCTGCGAATTTTGCGGTTTCTTCCGTTCGCATGGAACTGCTGTTTTTGCGGTTTCTTTCGAACGCTTGGAACCGCAGTTTTCGCGGCCAGGTTCACTTACAGTCATCTGAAATACATAGTACATAATAAAATTATGCCAATTGATGTTTTGTGTATTGTCGTGCTCTGAACTCTTCTTAAAGCCTTTGATGTCTTCTTTTCTCTTCTTACACTCCAGCTAAAAACTGATTAGCTCTTCTTTAACTCCCTACGCTTAACTGAGACCCTGAACTCTAAAAACTCCTTAACTCTTCTTTTACTCCCTAAGCTTTGCTGAGACCCGAAACTTTAAAAACTCCTTAACTCTTCTTTAGCTCCCTAAGCTTAGCTGAGACCCTGAACTCTAAAACTCCTTAATTATTCTTTCCTTAGCTTAGCTGAGTAACGAAACTCTAAAAACTTCTTAACTCTTCTTTAACTCCCTAAGCTTAAGTGAGCTTCCTTGCGAACGCTTGGAACTGCAGATTTTGCGGTTCCTTGCGAACGTATGGAACTGCAGTTTCTGTGGTTCCTTGCGACCGCTTGGAACTGCAGTTTTTGCGGCCAGGCTAAGAGCAATCTGAAATAAAAGAAGCATAATAATGCCATTACTTCGAGCTGATATCGCTTTCTTGGCTTTGTGTGCAGTTGAGCTGGAAAGCTATTTCATTTGTCATTTGCTTCATTTTCATCGTAAAATCATGTTTCGTAGCTCAAAATGACCGGAAAATTTAGGAGATTTCAATAAGAGCACTTAGAACCATAGCTAGGAAGAGCACTTAGAGCATTAGCTAATAATATCACTTAGAACCATAGTTAGTTAGAGAAATTAGAAAAACAGCTCCATTAATATCAAAAAAATTCCGCCATTCCAGCAACATAGCTCCCGTGTTTCTCAGAGCCTTAAAGGAGCTTGTAAAGCCAAAAAACCTTAAAAAATTAGTAAAAATAGCAAAAAAAAAATTTTCTTTCTAACTTAGCCCCAAGCTTAACTTAGCTCATAGTTTATTTATAACTTAGCCAAACATATAACTTAGTTACCTAGTCCCCTCCTTAGAGCAAAAGAGCTAACGTAATCGACGCCGCGAGATAGCGCACAAAACGATGAGCGTCCTCGAAGACAGCGAAAATAGCGCAGGAACGATGAGAGCAGACATAGAAAGATAGCCGCTCCGTCCCCCCCGAGCTGCCCCGTGTCCCCGCTAACGCGGGCCCCACGTGTTAAGCAGACCCCGCCCGACATAGGTTGCGCGAGCGCATATGCACTCAAGCCGCTCCTGCGACTCAGCCGGTTTAATTACCCATTTTTGAGGTAGCCAATTTTGCTTGCCGAGAAACAATGCCAAAGAGCTTTTTTTTGCTGCAGATGTCAGAACAGCCTGAGCAGCATTGTTTTTTTATTGAGAATTCATAACAGCACAGCATACATAGCAAATAAATAATTGAGAGAATTTATCAAAATAGCAGACATAGAAAATAATTCATTGTGAGCACTTAGCAAAATAGCAGACTTAGAAAATAAATAAAATAAACAATTGAGAGAACTTTGAAAAATTGCAAAAATAGAAAATAAATAATTTAGAGCATTTAGCAAAATAGCAGATATAGGAAATAAATATTTAAGAGATTTTAGCATAGTCAGAGCAAACCACAGCCTTGAGACAACTTAGAAATGTGCACAATAAGCTTTAAAATAGAATAAAAAATAGATATAGCTCGAAATAGCCGTATTTCTTTATGGTGTTGGATGCAGCAGAGAAAGGCGGTTATTTTGATGTGTCTAACTTACTTAAAGTACAATGTTAAAGGGTCTCTCTCGCCACTTGGCAAGCTGCCAAACGCATCACAACATGCAGCCATATGTTCTCGGTTTGTACTTTCTTTTTGTATTTTCCATGCTTTAATGTGGTTCTCCTATGATGGGAATTAGCTTATTACAAAGCTCTCAGTCTGCACATTTTATATATCTAACTCATTCTCTGTATCTCTCGCAATCTCTCTCTCTCTCAAGCTAAAAATCACAACATGCAGCCATATGTACTCGGTTTGTACTTTCTTTTTGTATTTTCCATGCTTTAATGTGGTTCTCCTATGATGGGAATTAGCTTATTACAAAGCTCTCAGTCTGCACATTTTATATATCTAACTCATTCTCTGTATCTCTCGCAATCTCTCACTCTCTCTCAAGCTAAAAACACATCTATCCCGCATACATCTGTCGCTCATGTCTTTGGCATAGCGAAATAGCGTTGCGCAGAGAAAATAATTTTGGTCGAAAAGCCGTCAAGTATAGTGTGCGCTGATTCATGGGGATCTCAGAACTCGGTTTAATCGGCAACTTCGAGGCGCGTCCTCACGGTAGGTTCGCCTGTGAGCCTGGCCGCTCTTTTTTTGCTGTTCCTTGGAACTGCAGTTTTTTCGGTTCCGTGCGAACGCATGGAACTGCATATTTTGCGGTTCCTTACGAACGCTTGGAACTGCGTATTTTGAGGTTGCTTGGAACTTCATATTTTGATGTCAAAGCTTCAAGCTTAATCTCTCTCTCTCAAGTTAAACACATTTATCACGCATACATCTGTCGCTCATGTCATGCAGTTTTTGGAATAAATGTCTTCGTTACACATCTACATATATTGTATTGAATATGCACACGTATTTGGAGCAAGCCTTATTACAGTCATAGGGAAATAAAGGAGAAACAAAGGAAATAACACATTCATTGATTATTCTTGCAGAAAGATCGACATTCATTTACTCCATTTGTTATTGATTTCATTTCATTTCTGTTCTTAGAATATAATATTTCTTCGCATGTGTATCCTCGAAGAAGTGCGAAAATAGCGAAATAGCGCTATGCTCGAGGAGAGCAGACATAGTACGGAAGCGAAATAGTGTTGGCAGAGAAAAAAAAATTTTCGCCGAGCCTGCGATTAGCGAGAACGTAAACAGTCACCGAGCCCACGACTTGGCTACTTGCCAAGCATTTTCAACTTGGCTACTTGCCAAGCTACAGTACGAACAAATTCGCGACGGGAGCAAACATAGTTCAAATTCAATTTTTCAACTTGGCTACTTGCCAAGCATTTCCAACTTGGCTACTTGCCAAGCTACAGTACGAACAATTTCGCGACGGGAGAAAACATAGTTCAAATTCAATTTTTTTTTCGAATATCGCCAAACTTGGCCAACATGTTTCTTTTTTTGTTATTTTACATATTAGCTACAGTAAGCCGTTCAAAAGGGACAACTTTGGTCCGTTTGGTCAACTTGCTCTAAATATCGCCAAACTTGGCCAACATGTTTCTTTTAATGTTATTTTACATAATAGCTACAGTAACCCGTTCAAAAGGGTCAACTTTGGTCCGTTTGGTCAACTTGCTCCAAAAGCCGCCAAACTTGGCCAGCATGTTTCTTTTAGTGTACATTTTCATAATAGCTACAGTAACCCGTTCAAAAGGGTCAACTTAGGTCCGTTTGGTTAAAGTGCTCCATAAGCCGCCAAACTTGGCCAGCATGTTTCTTTTAATGTACATTTTCATTATAGCTACAGTAACCCGTTTAAAAGGGTCAACTTAGGTTCGTTTGGTCAAAGTGCTCCAAAAGCCGCCAAACTTGGTCAGCATGTTTCTTTTAATGTACATTTTCATAATAGCTACAGTAACAGAGCCTTAAAGGAGCGTATAAAGCCAAAATACCTCAGAAAATTAGTAAAAATAGCAACAAAAATTTACCAAACACATGAAAGAACATTAAATATATACACTTACAACACTCTTTTCCTCTCTCTCTCTATTTTTCCCTCTTCATCTCGCATTTCTCTGGCTCTGTGCAAAAATTTGCATTTTTTTCGTGTCCATAAAACGCATTCACGAGTCATTTAAAGTTTTTGGCACGATGCCAACATATGAGCGTTTACGCGTTTCTTTTCGATTAAAACACATTAAAACACATACAAAGAGACCGAAAGTTGACTCTCTCTCTCTATACCAGTGAATTGTACACAGTAAGAGCTTTGCAATGAGCTACAGAGAGATGTATATAATTCACGTTGAGCGTTCTCACATACATTTACAAGTAAACGATCAAGTCCTGAAGAAGCCTGATCACATTGAAAGAAAGAGAGAGAGAGACGACATAGAGAGAGAGAAAGAGAGAGAGACAGTTCTATCATGTCTCTCCCACTCTACTCTTACTCTCAAATTTTTTTTTGTAATTTTATGTATCCTTTAAAGCAGTAAAACTCTCAAAAAAAAATTTTTTTGGCACTTTGCCAACATTCCAATTACGCATACCCAGCATCATTAACTCCCTTTGAAAACTCAGCAAGTGTAGGTTGCGCAAATTCATAGGCATCCAGCGCTTTCTGTCCAATGCCGGTTTAATTTCCCAAGCTTGAGGTTGCTCCTCAACTTGACTCTGCCGTCCTGGCTCTGCATTACGCTGAGCTGAGATGGCATTCTTGGCTCTGCGTTCAGTGGAGCTGAGTTGGACGTCTTGGGTCGGCGTTACGTCGAGCTGAGATGGCCTTCTTAGCTCGACGTGCAGTGGAGCCGGGAAGAGCCTTTTTAATAGTTCTCTTTTCATTATAGAAAGATGATGTACAGCTTAGAATTACCTGTAAAATTAGGAGACCATATTTTAGCATGCTTTCTGATGTGCTGTATTCGTATCCTCTTTGTCGTGCTTTGAACTTTTCTTATAACATTTGATGCTTATCATGCTTTCTGATGTTCTATATTCGTAAGCTCTTTGTCGTGCTCTGAACTCTTCGTAAAACCTTCGATGTCTTCTTTTCTCTTCTTACGCTAAAGCTATAAACTCATTAGCTCTTCTTTAACTCCCTAAGCTTAGCTGAGACCCTGAACTCTAAAAACTTAACTCTTCTTCAACTCCCTAAGCTTAGCTGAGACCCGAAACTTTAAAACCTCCTTAACTTTTCTTTAACTCCCTAAGCTTAGCTGAGACCCTGAACTCTAAAAACTCCTTGATTATTCTTCCCTGTCCCGAAACTATAAAAACTTCTTAACTCTTCTTTAACTCCCTAAGCTAAACTGAGCCCCTTAACTCTAAAAACTCCTAAATTCTTCTTTAGCTCCCTAAGCTTAACTGAGACCCTGAACTCTAAAAACTCCTAAACTCTTATTTAACTCACTAAGCTTAACTGAGCCCTTGACCTCAAAAACCTCCTAAACTCTTCTTTGCTCTTTTAAGTTCTTTAGCTCCCTAAAGTAGTAGTACTCCAGAAAGTAGCTTAACTTAGTTAACTAGTTCCCTGTACTCCTCATAAGCTCTTACGTGTCTGCGATCATTTTAGCGTGTGCGAGAGGGAGGCGTGGTTTGCAGAAAAAAGCGAGAGCACGGCGAGAAAAAGAGAATTAAGAAAAAGAGACATAAGCTCCTCCCCTCAGCCAACCAATAAGCTCTCAGTAAAACTCTTGCCGTCTACAGTATGATCAAAATCGTGCGAGGACCTTTGGCTCTTTAAACTCAAAAGTCTCAATTATGCTGTTTACAACTCTGTAAGTACACAATACTTAACGTTAATATTCATAATAAATTGCAAAAAATCTGCACAAGCAGAAAAAACACACATTGCACCTCATTTCGCTCATTTCTTCGCACCTCTTTGCACCTCATAATTATTGGCACTTTGCCAATACGCGCTGCCTCAACCACACATGCAGCCAAACACATGAAAAACATTAAATATATACACTTACAACTTACTTTTCCACTCTCTCTCTATTTCTCTGTCTTCCTCTCGCATTCCTCTGTCTCTCTGCAAAAATATGTATTTTTTTCGTGTCCATTGAACGCATTCACAAGTCATTTAAAGTTTTTGGCACAATGCCAACATGTGTGCGTTTACGCATTTTTTTCGATTAAAACACATTATAACACTTACAAAGAGACCGAAAGTTGACTCTCTCTCTATACCAGTGAATTTTACAAAGTAAGAGCTTTGAAATGAGCTACAGAGAGATGTATATAATTCACGTTGAGCGTTCTCCCAGACACTTACAAGTAAACGATCAAGTCCTGAAGAAGCCTGTTCACATTGAAAGAAAGAGAGAGAGAGAGACGACTTAGAGAGAGAAAGAGAGAGAGAGAGAGAGTTCTATCATGTCTCTCCCACTCTACTCTTACTCTCTGATTTTTGTTGTAATTTTATGTATCGTTTAAAGCAGTAAAACTCTTAAAATAATAATTTTTTGGCACTTTGCCAGCATTCCAAGTACGCATATCATTAACTCCCTTTGAAAACTCGGCAAGTGTAGGTTGCGCAAATTCATAGGCATCCAGCGTTTTCGTCCAAAGTCGGTTTAATTTCCCAAGCTTGAGGTTGCTCCTCAACTTGACTCCGCCGTCCTGGCTCTGCATTAAGTTGTGCTGAGTTGGCCGTCTTGGTTTTTTTATTAATTGTAAAATGACGATGTGCAGCTTAGAATTACCTGAAAAATTAGGAGTCTTTATTAGTGCATAGATTTACTTAAACTCTTAAACTTCGCATGCTTTCTGATGTGCTGTATTCGTAAGCTCTTTGGCGTGCTCTGAACTCTTCTTCAAACCTTTGATGTCTTTCTTTCTGTTCTTGCACTCCAGCTAAAAGCTCATTAGCTTTTTACTCCCTAAGCTTAGCTGAGACCCTGAACTCTAAAAACTCCTTAACTCTTCTTTAACTCCCTAAGCTTAACTGAGCCCCAAAACTCTAAAAATTCCTAAAGCTTAACTGAGCCCCAAAACTCTAAAAACTCCTAAACTCTTCTTAGCTCTTTTAAGCTCTTAAGCTCCCTAAAATAGCGGTAGTCCCAGAAATAGCGTAACTTAGTTAACTAGTTCCTCTAGATAGTTCCCAAGCCGTAGTGTATCTACGGACAAAATGCATGGGAGAAATAGAGGAGAGCGGGCATGAGAGTTTCAAAAGCGACGAAATAGCGCCTCATATTGAGAGGTTAGACGAGCAGAGAAAAGAAAAACAAGTTCGCCGAGGCTGCGACACGCGAGATCGCCGAGGCCACGGGAGCTCCGCCCACTCGCTCATTGGTCCATTTCAGGATTCGACCAATAGCGAGCGAGCAAGGTCTTGGGAAGCTGCCAAACGCATCAAGACATGCAGCCAAATGTGCACAAAAACCCTTTAAAATATAATTTAAAATAGAGAGAGCCCAAAAGAGCCGTCTCTCTCTATGGTGTTCGATGCAGCAGAGAAAGGCGGTTCTTTTGATACATCTAAGGTAGTTGCAGGAGAACGTTAAAGTGTCTCTCTCGCAGGTTGGCAAGTTGCCAAACGCCAAAAAGACATGCAGCCATATGAAATTATTGGTCGCTCCTGCTCCCCGCGTTACCAAGTGTCCCCCAACACGCGGGCCTCACATGTTAAGAAAAACTCGGCCAACATAGGTTGCGCCAGCTTATAGGCATCCAGTGCTTCCTGGCCAAAGTCGGTTTAATCACCCAAGTTTGAGGTACGTCCTCAAACTGACTGCCTTCCCAGCTCAGCGCATCGCTAAACCGAGAGGGCCTTTTGGTTCCACGTGCCGTGGAGCTGAGAGTGCCTTCTTGGATTGGCGTGCCGTGGAGCTGAGAGGGCCTTCTTGGCTTGTTGTGTCGTCGAGCTGAGATGGGCTTCTTGGCTTGACGCGAAGTCGAGCTGAGATGGCCTTCTTGGCTTGACGTGCAGTAGAGTCGAGACATGCATCCACAAAAGCTATTTAAAATAGAATTAAAAATAGAGAGAGCTTAAAAGAGCCGCCTCTCTCTCTATGCTGTCGGATGCAGCAGAGAAAGGCGGTTCTTCTTACGTATCTAACGTAGTTGCAGAACAACGTTAAAGTGTCTCTCTCGCCACTTGGCAAGCTGCCAAACACACATCAAGACATGCAGCCATATGTGCACAAAAACTCTTTAAAATAGAATTAAAAATAGAGAGATCTTAAAAGAGCCGCCTCTCTCTATGGTGTCGGATGCAGCAGAGAAAAGCGGTTCTTCTGATGCATCTTAAGTAATTAAAGTACAACGATAAAGTGTCTCTCTCGCAGCTTGGCAAGTTGCCAAGCGCCATTCAAGACATGGAGCCATATGAAATTTTTGGTCGAAAAGCCGTCAAGTATAGTGTGCGCCGGTTCATGGGCATCCCTGAAATCGGTTTAATCGGCGAAGTCAAGGCACCGCCACACGGTTGGTTCGCCTGTGGGCCTGGCCGCTCATTTTTTGCCGTTACTTGCTCCTTGCGAACGCTTGGAACTGCAGGTTCTGCGGTTCCTTGCGACCGTTTGGAACTGCAGTTTTTGCGGCCAGGCTCATTTAGAGCAATCTGAAATAAATGAAGCATATTAAAACTATCACTCCGAGCTGATATTCTTTTCTAATCTTTGTGTGCAGTTGAGCCAGCCATATGTAATCACAAGTTTTTAATTTAGCGTAAAACATTTAGAGAGAGCTCGGAAGCTGTGTCTCTCTCTATCCTACATTTTTCTACAGAGAAAGGCGGTTTTTTTTAGCTATGTAATGTTGTATAAAAGTAAGTCTGAACGATTAGACATTTAAAAGAAGTTTCCTCATCCGAGGTCTGAGAAAAAAAAATTGGCCCCGCTGAGAAAAAAATTGTGGTCGAAAAGCCGTCAAGTATAGTGTGCGCCGGTTCATGGGCATCCCAGAAATCGGTTTAATCGGCGAATTCCAGGCACCGCCTCACGCTTGGTTAGCCTGTTAGCCTGGCCGCTCATTTTTTGTTGTTCCTTACGAACACATGGAATGGCCTTCTTAGCTTGACGTGACGTCGAGCTGAGATGGCCTTCTTGGCTTGACGTGTCGTAGAGCTGAGATGGCCTTCTTGACTTGACGTGACGTCGAGCTGGGATAGCCTTCTTGGCTCAACGTGTAGTGGTGTCGGGATAGGCAATTTCTTTGTATCTTGCTTCATTTTTATCGCAGAAACATAGTTGATTGCTCAAAATGACCAGAAAAATTTGAAGATTTCAATAGTAGCACTTAGAACACATGATAAGAAGAACACTTAGCAATAGAGCTTTGTAAAGCACTTAGAACCTTAGCTTATTATAAAATTTAGACAACAGCACCATAAATATCAGGAAAATTTTGCCTTTAAAGGAGCATAGTTTCCAAAGTCCAGAGAGCTTTAAAGGAGCTTCTAAAGTCTAAAAAGCTTCAAAAAATTCCAAAAATTCAGAAAAAAAGATTTTAAGTGTTCCTTGGTTTTTAGAGCTCCCAAGTTTCATAATTAAAAAGAAAAAAGAGCAACTTAGTTAACTAGTTCCCTGTACTCCTCATAAGCTCTTACGTGTCTGCGATCATTTTAGCGTGTGCGAGAGGGAGGCGTGGTTTGCGTGAGAGGCAGAAAAAAGCGAGAGCACGGCGAGAAAAAGAGAATTAAGAAAAAGAGACATAAGCTCCTCCCCTCAGCCAACCAATAAGCTCTCAGTAAAACTCTTGCCGTCTACAGTATGATCAAATTCGTGCGAGGACCTTTGGCTCTTTAAATTCAAAAGTCTCAATTATGCTGTTTACAACTCTGTAAGTACACAATACTTAACGTTAATATTCATAATAAATTGCAAAAAATCTGCGCAAGCAGAAAAAACACACATTGCACCTCATTTCGCTCATTTCTTCGCACCTCTTTGCACCTCATAATTATTAGCACTTTGCCAATTCGCGCTGCCTCAACCACACATGCAGCCAAACACATGAAAAACATTAAATATATACACTTACAACTTACTTTTCCACTCTCTCTCTATTTCTCTGTCTTCCTCTCGCATTCCTCTGTCTCTCTGCAAAAATATGCATTTTTTTCGTGTCCATTGAACGCATTCACAAGTCATTTAAAGTTTTTGGCACAATGCCAACATGTGTGCGTTTACGCATTTTTTTTCGATTAAAACACATTATAACACTTACAAAGAGACCGAAAGTTGACTCTCTCTCTATACCAGTGAATTTTACAAAGTAAGAGCTTTGAAATGAGCTACAGAGAGATGTATATTATAATTCACGTTGAGCGTTCTCCCAGACACTTACAAGTAAACGATCAAGTCCTGAAGAAGCCTGTTCACATTGAAAGAAAGAGAGAGAGAGAGAGACGACTTAGAGAGAGAAAGAGAGAGAGAGAGAGTTCTATCATGTCTCTCCCACTCTACTCTTACTCTCTGATTTTTTTTGTAATTTTATGTATCGTTTAAAGCAGTAAAACTCTTAAAATAATAATTTTTTGGCACTTTGCCAGCATTCCAAGTACGCATATCATTAACTCCCTTTGAAAACTCGGCAAGTGTAGGTTGCGCAAATTCATAGGCATCCAGCGTTTTCGTCCAAAGTCGGTTTAATTTCCCAAGCTTGAGGTTGCTCCTCAACTTGGCTCCGCCGTCCTGGCTCTGCATTAAGTTGAGCTGAGTTGGCCGTCTTGGCTCGGCGTGCCGTCGAGCTGAGATGGCCTTCTTAGCTCTACGTGCAGTGGAGCCGGGATAGGCCTTTTTTAATGGTTTTTTTATTAATTGTAAAATGACGATGTGCAGCTTAGAATTACCTGAAAAATTAGGAGTCTTTATTAGTGCATAGATTTACTTAAACTCTTAAACTTCGCATGCTTTCTGATGTGCTGTATTCGTAAGCTCTTTGGCGTGCTCTGAACTCTTCTTCAAACCTTTGATGTCTTTCTTTCTGTTCTTGCACTCCAGCTAAAAGCTCATTAGCTTTTTACTCCCTAAGCTTAGCTGAGTCCTGAAACTTTAAAAAACTCCTTAACTCTTCTTTAACTCCCTAAGCTTAGCTGAGACCCTGAACTCTAAAAACTCCTTAACTCTTCTTTAACTCCCTAAGCTTAACTGAGCCCCAAAACTCTAAAAATTCCTAAAGCTTAACTGAGCCCCAAAAACTCTAAAAACTCCTAAACTCTTCTTAGCTCTTTTAAGCTCTTAAGCTCCCTAAAATAGCGGTAGTCCCGGAAATAGCGTAACTTAGTTAACTAGTTCCCTGTACTCCTCATAAGCCCTTACATGTCTGCGATCTTTTTAGCGTGTGCGAGAGGGAGGCGTGGTTTGCGTGAGAGGCAGAAAAAAGCGAGAGCACGGCGAGAAAAAGAGAATTAAGAAAAAGAGACATAAGCTCCTCCCCTCAGCCAACCAATAAGCTCTCAGTAAAACTCTTGCCGTCTACAGTATGATCAAATTCGTGCGAGGACCTTTGGCTCTTTAAACTCAAAAGTCTCAATTATGCTGTTTACAACTCTGTAAGTACACAATACTTAACGTTAATATTCATAATAAATTGCAAAAAATCTGCGCAAGCAGAAAAAACACACATTGCACCTCATTTCGCTCATTTCTTCGCACCTCTTTGCACCTCATAATTATTGGCACTTTGCCAATTCGCGCTGCCTCAACCACACATGCAGCCAAACACATGAAAACATTAAATATATACACTTACAACTTACTTTTCCACTCTCTCTCTATTTCTCTGTCTTCCTCTCGCATTCCTCTGTCTCTCTGCAAAAATATGCATTTTTTCGTGTCCATTGAACGCATTCACAAGTCATTTGAAGTTTTTGGCACAATGCCAACATGTGTGCGTTTACGCATTTTTTTCGATTAAAACACATTATAACACTTACAAAGAGACCGAAAGTTGACTCTCTCTCTATACCAGTGACTTTTACAAAGTAAGAGCTTTGTAATGAGCTACAGTGAGATGTATATAATTCACGTTGAGCGTTCTCACAGACACTTACAAATAAACGATCAAGTCCTGAAGAAGCCTGTTCACATTGAAAGAAAGAGAGAGAGACGACTTAGAGAGAGAAAGAGAGAGAGAGAGAGAGTTCTATCATGTCTCTCCCACTCTACTCTTACTCTCTGATTTTTTTTGTAATTTTATGTATCCTTTAAAGCAGTAAAACTCTCAAAATAAACTTTTTTGGCACTTAGCCAACATTCCAAGTACGCATACCCAGCATCATTAACTCCCTTTGAAAACTTGGCAAGTGTAGGTTGCGCAAATTCATAGGCATCCAGCGTTTTCGTCCAAAGTCGGTTTAATTTCCCAAGCTTGAGGTTGCTCCTCATCCTTGGTCTGCTTTCCTGGCTCTGCATTCCGTTGAGCTGGGTTGGCCTTCTTGGTTCTGCGTTCAGTGGAACTGAGTTGGCCTTCTCGGCTCGACGTGCCGTGGAGCTGAGATGGCCTTCTTAGCTCTACGTGAACAGTGGAGCTGGGATAGGCCTTTTTTAATAGTTTTTTTTATTAATTGTAAAATGACGATGTGCAGCTTAGAATTACCTGAAAAATTAGGAGTCTTTATTAGTGCACAGAATTTCTTAAACTCTTATACTTAGCATGCTTTCTGATGTTCTGTATTCGTAAGCTCTTTGGCGTGCTCTGAACTCTTTTTTTTAATTTTCATCAAAAAATATCTATATTTGCGTCATGCTCATTGATATTATGTCAGCTTTTCTTAACCTAATAAATTTCAATAATGGTTCAATTAAAAAAGGCACAAACGTGACCAATCCAAGCGACTGCGACAGATAGAACATCATTGTTGGCATTTGCTTCATGACCGAGCACGGAATGATCGCGATCGAGACGCTATTTCTGCATCAGGGAAGAATATTTCAAATATATGCAAATATATATTTAAACTAATATTCGTAAAACAGTTTCGTAATATTTTAAGCAAATACAGGCAGTTGTTTAAAAAAAACTAATAAAAATTCTCTCACCCGCCACTTGCGGAGAGCGCGAACAGCAGCGCGTAGTTCTGCAGCGACGACGGAAACATCAGAACGAACGTGCCCATCGTCATGAAAACGACCGAGTGCTGTTGATGAGTAAATTATTATTTTTTTAAATTTATCTTTTTGAAATTTGGAATATATATGCACTTTCAACCCTCAACCAGAAATTTGCAATTATAATGATCACGGCTTTATGTTATAAGACGATGTCAACAACATAAAATAATGTTTTTCAAAATTTTACCCAAGCGTCTGTTGTGGGAAATGATGTATCCAGGACAAAATTTTGTTTTTACTAAAAAGAACCAATTTCTTTTAGCAAATACCGCCTACTATTTTTTACAGACAGAAGGAAAGAGGATACCTTGTATCGCTCGTAGATTCCCTGTGTTTTCTTGAGGATGTAGAGGAGGAAGAGCGTTGGAAAATAGCCGGGAATGGTGGCGAGCGAGTTGCGCAATGTTGCTGCCCAATATCCAGCGGGGATCTCGGTCGTGAGCCGATTGAGTTCATCAAGGGACGTCTCCACTCCACGGGACATTACGATCTCTTTGGTGATCAACGAATCTGAGGAATGAGCGAAGTTTGGGTTGTGCGTACAATGAAGGAAAGGCTTCATGGCACAGGATATACACTCTTTCCCGTGGCATCGTGTTAAAAAAAGAAACACATTTTCCCGTCTCTCTCTCTCAATTGTCATAAGAACTTCGATGCCTTTTCGCATGCAATTACAACTAAGAGAGAGAGAGAGAGAGTGAGAGAGAAAGAGAGAGAGAATGGAGGGAAAAAGATTTCACATGCAGCAACCATGAGTTAAAGTCTTTCAGTTAGTGCACATATTTGTTTGGATGAAATGGACGCTGTTGTTCAATTTCAAAGGCAGATATTAAAAAAGGCCAGCCGAAAGAATAAGACCAGAATTATAATGCTTTCATTTCCACAAAGGGAATTTTTTGTAAAATTTGAATAGATTATGATCAAATGTTCAATTATGGTTTTTTGATGAAAAAACATGTACTATATACATATGCACAAAACAAAGACTGATCGTTTTATGATTTCTGAAATTTTCTTAATGGAATAGAAGAGCATTGTAGGCAGCGCTCTTTCTTTATTTTCTAGCAGTTAGAATATTCAAAAAAAAATTAATTTTTTCAAAGATGCGGGATCTTTCCCGGAGCGCTGGGCGCATTTGCGCAAAATCGGTCCGGTATCTTTCCCGGAGAGGTCAAAAAAAAAGTCCGGGAAAGTTCCCGCACACCTCAGAACAATTATTTTGAGTTCCGGGACCCCTGAACGAACTTTCTTGAGAATGAAGGCGCGGCAGGTGATTATTCTAATTTTTTTAATTGTTAGTATATTCGAAATTGTTGTTTAGATATTATATTCCAATTTTTTACTAGTTAGTATATTCGAAATAGTCTTAGATAGGATATTCCAATTTTTTTCCTAATAGTGACAACATCGGAAGAGTGAAAGCCCAAGGAGCGTTGTAAGAATTGAATCCAGTGGCAATTTTTTTTGTTCATCTTATTGGTAGAACATTCGATTTTGTCTCTCGATGATCATTGTGAGCAATTAACAGGGCATTTTGTGGATCTTCAAAAAAGGTTAGAGAAGAGGATGATTAAAGACCAACCACTTGTTACTTGAACCGTTCCTGTGAATGCGCACGTGAAAACTAGAACTTTAGTACTTTTCAACTAAATTCGTCCGTTGTTCTTGCAGCGGCTTAGCACTTTCAGTGCAAATTCACTTTAAAGTACGAAAAATTATTTTTATTTAATTGTAATGGATAGTATAAAAGAGGCTGCGGCCAGCAGAAACCTCATTCTCATCTATTTTCACTCATCGAAAGCAGTCGACCATCGAAGTTCGTCTCTCGCTTTGCGGGTTTTCACATTCCTTCCCCAATTATTTATCTCCGTCATGCTATTTTTCGGTTTATCGCGGGCTCTAACAGCTAGAATCCCCGTTCATAGAACAATGCCTTACGAAGAATAAATTATTTGGATCAGACAATTAAACGGATTATTAACAAATTAATTACTTTCAGACATGGCTCCCCCCGGAGCACGCAAGAAGAAGAGTGTCACTACCACTTCTGCAGGTAAATCATTATTTTATAATAAAATTAGTAATGCTTTGTTCATACTCTGAAGAAAAATTTTTTTGAAAAAAAAAAGAAAAAAAAAACAAGATTTCCTTTCCAGAGGACCTCGACGGAACACAAGTTGAGAATAAGACAACGCGCAGCACGAAGAGGAAGCGAAAGGTCATAGAGATGAATATCTCTAAGCTCTGCCCATTCATCCCAAATCATTCGGATCCTCCTTGATTTCATTCCCCGTATTCCGACTTATGTGATTCTACGCGTTTCCTCCTATCGTCAATTTACTACTTGAAAAAGTAAAAAGAAGAATTGTCTGAAATTCGAAATGTTCAATTGCAGGCAAAGGCCAAGTCTGGTGAGCAGCCGGCGGGAGTCGAGAATCTCAAGGCGTTCGTCGCGGCAGTCCAGAATGTCGATTCTCTTGGCATTTTGCTTATGCCAATATTTAATGAATAAATTAGCAGCAAAAAAAAATTTCGAAGCTTGTGTTTATATCTAAATTATAACTGTCAATGTTTTTAATTATAAAAAAAATTTCAGACTGGCGTGAAGTTCGAGGAGGTTAAGAAAGAGACGCAGGCGATTGGAACGACGCCAAAGGCGGCCTTCGACGCGCATCCCGAGAAGAACCGTTACAAGGGTTCGGTAGAATTGTGCAGAGAAGGATACTGTGAATTCGAACATGGAGGATACTGTACTTTCGAACGGCTGGTTAATGCTGCAGATGTGTGAAGCTAATGGATATTGTAGACTGAAATGGTGCTGCAGATTTGAGCATCTTGGAAAAGAAAGGGGTCTGGAGTGTGTTGAAACAAATAATCCTGACATCGACCTGACTGCGCGAAAATTGAATCTAAAATGGAACTGAAATTTGAAAATTAGATTGGAGTTGATTTGAATTAATCGACATATTTTGGATTTTATCCAAATTAAGTTTAACCTGCTTCAGACGTCTTCTGTGTCGACGCTTCCCGCGTTGTGCTCAAATTCCCCGACGCAAGCGAGGACTACATCCACGCCAACTGGGTGAACGTGGCAGAGAATCGGAAGTACATCTGTGCTCAGGTAGGAGAAAGGGGAAGATGGGGACAGAAGAAAGAAAGAGAACGAGAGTGAGAGAAAGAGAGCGAGAGAGAGAGAGAGAGAGAATAGAGACAGAATAAAGAAGGAGAGGGAGAGGGATGCGGAGCGTAGCCGGAATGCCTTGCAGGGCCCGACGCCAGGGACCGTCAAACACTTCTGGCGAATGGTGTGGGGCGAGAATTCGGGAGCCATCATCATGCTGTGTAACGTCGTCGAGCAGGGCAAGAAGAAGTGTGAGCAGTACTACCCAGAGGCAGTGGACGAGACGGTTAGAGAGCGGAAGGGAGTGAGAGAGTGGAGAGAGATAGAGACAGAGAGACAGAGACTGACAGAGAGAGTGGAATGAGAGGGGGATAAAGACTCCAGTTACAGGTGGAGTACGGGCCGATCACCGTGAAGGTGACTTCGAAGAAGGAACTCCACGAAGTCCTAGTAGCCACGACTCTCCAGCTCAGCGTCGGCGCGGTTAGACGTCTTATGCGTAAGTAAAAAAATCAGATAATAAACAGACTAATAAAACTTTCAAACTGAATATAATAAAATATTTAAAAAAATAAATATTCAGGAGGTGCACGAGGTGGAGCACCTCTTCTGGCAGAACTGGCCAGACCGCGGAGTGCCCCTTCACATGATGGCCTGCTTCAAGCTCATCTCGCAAGTCCGCAAGCGGACTCCCGTCGTCATCCACTGCTCGGCCGGTCCGCGTTTCTCTGCCTTCTCATCCATTTTCATCCCCTCCCGAAATCTGCCTCTCCTTCTCTAACCCTCTCATTCTCTCTCTCTCCCTCTCTCTCTCTCTCTCGCTCTAACTCGCTCTCCTCTCAGGAATCGGACGCACTGGCACCGTCGTGGCCCTCGACATGATCTACACGGCAATCGTCGGCGGAAAAGCCACTAAGCTGAAGGAGGTTGCTAGGATTTCTTTTTTCTCTTACTAAAAAGATCAACTTCAGATCGTGACGAATCTCCGCCACGCCCGTCACGGCAGCGTGCAGATGGACGTGCAATACGTGTACATTGCACGCTGCATGGTGGAGTTCGCCATCGAGAAGAAGGTCACTTTCTTCGATTTGTTTGGTTACTAATTAAGTTTCTATTTGTGATTACTTTTAATGTTCTTTTCAGATCGTGGACCGCAAGACGATGGCGAAGTTCATCGGCGAGTACGAGGCGTTCTGCAAGGCCAAGGGCTTCCTCTAGTCAGCCGGCCTCTTCTCTACCTCGCCTGCCAACTCGTCAACTCCCTCACCGCTGCCCGTCTTTGCCCTGCCCACCCTAGGCACTCACAACTAATTACCAATCCACTCCAATAAACAATATCCGTTGGCATTGAAGGTTTTGGGCATTGAAATTTGTGGATACACACAAAGAAAAAAACCACTGCAAAAAAAAAAGAAAAATAGTCTTGGGGAAACACTTTTGCCATCCACGTTAACGGTATCGAATGCCATTAAAACGCAGCTCAGAGTGAATAACCACAGCCGCAATGGTTTTTTTAAGCTCGCCCCTGGCACCCCCCCCCCTCGTCCATGTCACTTGCCTGTCTATTTGATGATTATCGCCTCTTTTATTTCAATTTGCATTGCATAATAAAATTAACTAATTTTTGTTCCAATATTAATTAATAACCAGCTGAGAGAGTTACTGAACGTGGCAAATTCCTTTTCTCGAAGAATGAAAAAAGAGCGTTGTGTAATTGAATAAGCTCATAGTCTTTAGCGCTCGGCGAGGGCGCGTACTCGAAGGCCTGGAGGTTTCAATTCTTACAAAGCTTCTTTGACTTTCACTCCTTCGATTCTGTCATCATTAGGAAAAATTAGAATACACTCTCAGCAACAATTTCTTGCATACTAACACCTTAAAAATTCTAATATTCTACCATGAATACAACTAAATCAGAATATTCTCTCAAATTAGGGATTTGGAATATTCTAACTAATAAAAATTCGAATAATCTACCATGAAAAGTATCTCTGTTTTCAATTCTTACAATGCTTCTCTGACTTTCACTCCTTCTATCAGTTTCTCTCTCAATCTCCTCCTCTCTTTCTATCTCTATTTCTCTTCCTCTCTTTCCAGGTTAAGCAACGACTCGGCCACCGTTTCTATCCTAACCCTCTGCTGATGAAGGAACACATAGAATCCCTGAACGAGTGTGAGATCTCTCGCTAGTGACAAGGCCGATCACAAGACTTACGACTATGTAGCCTAGAGGAGCGAGAAGAAGCAATGGACTCGTAGGCGGAGCCTATTTCGTTGTTGTCCAGGCCACGCCCATCCTTGCTCCAAGCCCGTATATGACATATATGTATGCACATAAATGCCACAATGGAAATAGTTAATGGTAATAAACAACGACATTACACAATTGTTATGCCAGAAACTGGTACAATGTAGCATAAGAATAACAATGAAATGTAGTTGCACATTCTGCGGAGAGATATACAAGTACAAACCGGCAAAAGTGCTTATCGCCAAGCATTACGCTCTCTGTGGCTGCTATAGCTATTTAAAAAAATTCTCACATTTTGAAGTGAAGATTACAAGGCACATGATATCGAAAATAAATGAAGCTACATACATGTTCGGAAATCGTTTCTTTATTCAGAAAGACAGATTAGAGGAGAACATGAAGGCAGAGTGAAGATGGCAGCGAGGTGGGCGGTGAGAGGGTCATGTGGCTAGTGCAAGACTTTCAATATCATTTTCCTCGTATTAAATTTCGTCATTTATTTTAATGTCAAAGGCAACCAATTCTCCTAATACTGCTAAATATAAATTTGTAACATAATTTAATACGTAATCAGCAGAATAACAGAAAAAGAGCATAGGAATGGCCTTGTTGTTAATTGTCCATTTTTCGCATTAAAAGTTCGCCCTAACAAAAACTTTTCGACGATGAGAATTGAGCAGAAATGGCATTCAGCAGGAAGAGAAAGAACCCGGCCAGCCACGCGCGAAGGGGTGTGAAGGTGGAAATGAGTAATGAGAGGATTTCACAACGTTTCTAATGCATTATTCTGAAAAAATTCTTGCTTTCGCCTTGTAACCACTCCGAGAACATTGTAAAAGTTCACGAAGTAAGTGCAGTATTTGATTACAGAAACGTGGCAACCTAGAATTTCGTGCAAAAAACTAAATCTGCAAATTCAAAAATACTTCCAGTTCTGAAAGTTTCTACTATAGCATTGACCCTTTATATCACAATAAACGGAATACGACGCCTCTGTGTTTCTTATACAAAGTGACTTTTCATATGGGATTCTAATAGAATGAGGCTTTTATTTGAGGAAATTCAGTATGTTAAAGGTACTAGGTATATATGTAAATATCTGTTGGGAAGAAACGTTTTGTTCTTTAGAAAATATTCGAGAGCGAATTGTGAGAACAACCATGCGTGCACGCGCGAGGAATGGAGAATTATGGCACTTATGCTCTCGCTCGCTCATTCTCCTCACTGTTTCTAGCAAGAGATCGGCTGTTTCTCCTCCTTTCTCTCCGTTTTGTATGGCGGAAAGAACGACCGACTCTTCTATAACGCTTCTGTAGAGAATCAATTGTGAATGAGAGCTGAAATGTCATGGAAATCTCGGAATAGTTTTTTTTTCGAATATGCCAATTTTTGGCGTTTTTGATGTTATTGTATTCTAAACGGCAAACAACTTGGTATATTCTAAACGACAAACAAGTTCGTATATTCAAAACGAAAAACAGGTATATTCTAAACGGCAAACAAGTTGGAATATTCTAAACGACTAACAAGTTGGAATATTCTAAACGACTAACAAGTTGGAATATTCTAAACGACAAACAAGTTGGTTTATTCTAAACGACAAACAAGTTGGTTTATTCTAAACGACAAACAAGTTGGTTTATTCTAAACGACAAACAAGTTGGTTTATTCTAAACGGCAAACAAGTTGGTTGGTATATTCTAAACGACAAACAAGTTCGTATATTCAAAACGAAAAACAGGTATATTCTAAACGGCAAACAAGTTGGTATATTCTAAACGACAAACAAGTTCGTATATTCAAAACGACAAACAAGTTCATATATTCAAAACGACAAACAAGTTGGAATATTCTAAACAAACAAACATGTCATATACATATTCAGAAATCTTTTATTTATTTAGAAAAACGGAGAGAGTGAGGGCGGAGTGAAGAGGGCAGCGAGGTGGACTGTGAGAGGGCCATGTGGATAGTGCAAGAGTTTCTTTATAATTTTCCTGCTATTATCTTGGCACTTAACTTCGCAATTATCATCTATTTTACTGTCAATTGTGGCCAATTCGCATAATACTGCAAAACATAACTTTGTCACATGGTTTGATACATCATCACCAGAATAAAAAAAGAGAATAGGAATGGGATTCATTATCGATTTTTCGGAAAGAGAGTTCCTTTGTATTGTAAAAGTAGCCGGCAAAATAAGCGACTTTTGGACGATGGGAATTGAGCAGAATCGTCGTTGCGAGGAAGCGAAAGAACCCGTCCAGTTTCTAAAGAAAAAAATTCTTGCTTTCGTCTTGTAAGCACTCCGAGAATGTTGTAAAAGTTCAGGAAGTAAGTGCATTATTTGAGTGCAGAAACGTGGCGATCTAAAATTTCATGAAAAACTAAATCTACAAATTCAAAAATACTTCCAGTTCTGAAAGTTTTGCACGTAAACTGTAAGAAACTTGATAAGTAAGGCTATAAAAGGGCCTGTGATTGAGTGAAGAGTCATCTTATTCTCCTTCCTCGGTGACATCTCTGATCATTTGAGAGCTCTTCCACCTCAACGATGGCTTCAGTCTACTTTGGCGCGGGGGCGAGCGGCGGCGGAGGACAAGCGTCGGCTTACTTCTCTCCGACCCCGGTTGCTGGAGGGAACAAGCCGCTCGGCGGCGGTGGGGGCCGAGGCGGCGCAGCTCCTGGTGCGTTATAATATCACCGTTCCATGGCCTCGATCCATTTATTCATTTATATCCAAACAAAACTCATAAACAGTTCCCAATTGCTAATAATAACCTCCATCTTCTCCATGCAATTTTGATCAATTCCAGGAGCATCTTGCTATTTCGGAGTTGGCGGCGGCGGGGGTGGCGGCGCCCAGTCGGCGTACTTCGCGGTCGGTAGCTCTCCGGCCGTTGGCGGAGCTGCTTTGGCCCCTCCTCCTCCGGCCTCCACCATGACGGCTCAGGGTGGCGCGCCGATTGGAGGCGGCGGCGGAGGTCGAAATTAAAGCAATTCGGAAAATATCTAAGAAAGGAATAGTCTTGAACGAGTCTCTGCGAATAAAAGTGGAAAAATGTTTGAATAATTGAGTGCTTGGTTCTAGCCTCGACGATGACCGCAATTGGCGGTGCTCCCCTCGGCGGCGGCTCCTCTACGATGACTGCTGTTGGCGGAGCTCCTCTCGGCGGCGGCGCCTCCACCATGACGGCCATCGGCGGAGCGCCACGGGGCACGTTTATAAAAAATAAATGAAAAAAATATATCTGGACCACCGCTGAAGAGGAAATAGCGGACAACAAAATGATTGAAAATCATTTCCGGTGCCTCTACCATGACTGCGGTCGGCGGCGCTCCCATGGGAGGCGGGGCTTCCACGATGACCGCCGTGGGCGGAGCGCCCATGGGAGGCGGAGCTTCCACGATGACCGCTGTCGGCGGAGCTCCCATGGGAGGCGGCGCCTCGACCATGACTGCGGTGGGCGGAGCTCCCATGGGAGGCGGAGCTTCCACGATGACCGCCGTGGGCGGAGCTCCCATGGGAGGCGGAGCTTCCACGATGACGGCCGTGGGCGGTGCTCCCATGGGAGGCGGTGCCTCGACCATGACTGCTGTGGGCGGGGCCCCTCTTGGCGGTTTAGGTGCTTGCAGATTGCATATTATTATGGGATAATCTTCTAGAGAAGACAAATCAAAAAATTTGTGAAATCATTGTTATTTCACTCTCTGAATCTTCCAGCCTCCACGATGACGGCTGTCGGTGGCGCGCCTCAGGGCGGCGGTGCTTCGAACATGACGGCAATTGGCGGAGCCCCCAGGGGTAGATCTTGGCTTATTTATGATATGTGGCATTGCCGGCATGCGATTATGTGTCTTTATCCTTGAGGAGCCTCGACGATGACTGCTGTGGGCGGCGCGCCGTTCGGTGGAGGAGCTTCCACGATGACCGCGGTCGGCGGCGCTGGCGGCGGATTTGCTCCTCCCCCTCCCGCTCCCTCAGGCGGCGGCGGCGGCGGTGGAGCCACCTCGGCCTACTTCGGCGTTGGCAGTGGTGCGTCATTCTATCATTAACGCCACTTTATGTTTGACTATATTCTCTTCAGGAGGCGGCGGCGGCGCGCAGTCCGCGTACTTCGGCGTCGGTGGAGGCGGCGCGAGCGGAGGCGGCGGCGGAGGGGCCAAGGCAATCCCCGGCCAGTCCGCCTACTTCGCCGTCGGCAACGGCGGCGGCGGCGGCGCCCCTGGCACTACCTCGGCTTACTTCGCGCCGAAATAAGCTTCCCATCCTTCTCTCCTCCTCTCTCTCCGTTTCCTCTCCCTCAACCCGTCTCCAACGAAATAAAAAGCGTCTTGGAATATGTACATATACATATTTATAACAAAACCTGTTAGGAGCCTCTAAAAGAACAAACTTGTTAATGAGTAACTAAAGGCATAAAAATTGGCAGCACTTGCAATAAAGAGGGGAGAAATCAAGAGTATAATGAACATTTTAATTTTAATCTAATAGAAAAAAGGGACTTGATTACGTGATAAAAATCTACATACCAAATAGAATGGTCTGCACTTCCAGTTATCAAAAGTCTCTCTTCATCTCTGTCCATTTCTCTCGCTTTTCATCTCTCTCTACCTCTCTCTTTTCTATCACTCGCTCCCTCTATCTACCCACCTCTCTCCCGTCTTTTATATTCAAACCGCATTATTTATTGAAGATTCTTTTATCCAGAATTCTTGCACAATGCTACAATATACATGCAGAGAAGTGATTTTTAGGGGCAATGTACATATTTGTATATTGCAGTTAAAAAGAGAGAAGTTCTGTTCTTGACTAATGCATTTGTCGGTAATGGTAGGGCTTTTTCGTAGCTCTGTTGGAGAGAAGACAACGGAGGAAAGGAAGTGAACAAAGTGTCCAAAACTGGAAGTGAACGCTAGGAAAAAGGGTCGGCGCATAAATATGCAAAAAAAAACATGCAAGATTACATACAAAGCAGGAGATTCATCGCATAGAAAGTCTTGAAAATTAGAGGGAAAATTAAATATAGACAACGGAAAGAGCAATTACAATGGCACATATTGATGACATACGGGAACAGTCCGTAATTCCCATGATGAAAAATGCAATTCAATTTATCCCATCCGATCTTTCCATTAGAAACTCACGAGCAAAAGGAGGTGGAATCCGTAGTTTTTCTTCACTCCGATCTTTCTCTTTTACTTCTGCTGTCATTCATTTTGTAAGCACGAGAGAGATTCTTTTTTTTCGTTTGTTCATATATTCTCGCCATATGATCAATGCACATATTTACATATGTACAGGTATGTATTTGACAATGTGGAAAAAAAATACTAAAACAATGGAAAGAGGAATCCATGCCAAACGAGTTTAGTTCGCTGGATTGCTAAGAGAGTGCGAAAAATGATAGAGAAAGCGTTTTTGGAATTTTTTTTAATGTTCATAAAGTAGCATTTTGAGAAAGAGAAAAGAAAGGGTAAGCGAAAGGCGATAAAAGGAGCAGCGCATTTATATACAAAGCGGGGAATGGAAGATGAATTTGGAAAGAAGGCCGAGAAGGTGGTTGATCACTTTTGCTGCTCTGATTGAGTCTTGATTACCATTTGTAATCAATGGAGGGGGGGGGGGTGAGGAAAAGAATTAGATGAGAGCAGAGAGGCGAGTGAGTCCGGCGTGAACGAAGTGGCGAAGGAGGAGGAGCGGGCGGCCGGCGCGGTCCGCTTCCACTTGAAGTCGCAGGCGATGAAGACGGCCAGCCAGCGCTGCCGAGTAGTCAAGGAAGTCCTCCGAGTCAAGGACCTGGAGGGAAGCAGGTGAGATGGTACTCTCACTCACTTTCTCTTCCTCTCTTTCTCTCTCTCTCTCCTATCTCATCTCTTTCTCTCTATCTCACTCTCTTCCCCATTTCTCTCCTTTCTTTCTCTCTCTCCTTTTTCCCGCTCTCTCTCTCCTTTCTCCCGCTCTCTCTCTCTCATCTCTTTCTCTCTATCTCACTCTCTTCCCCATTTCTCTCCTTTCTATCTCTCTCTCCTTTCTCCCGCTCTCTCTCTCTCTCTCCTTTCTCCCGCTCTCTCTCTCTCTCATCTCTTTCTCTCTATCGCACTCTCTTTCCCATTTCTCTCCTTTCTCTCTCTCTCTCTCTCTCTCTCTCTCTCTCTCTCCACCTTGGCGAGCGAGTCCCCGGTGGAGTCTGCGCGTAGCTGGCCGATGAGCTTGTAGCGCAGCACGGCGAGATTGTGCTCGTCGGCGAGGAGGAGAAGCCGCGAAGTAGAACGACGTGTTGCGCCCCACACCAGAAATTCCTGTCAATTCATCGATTGATTCGGGTTATTTATTATATTTTGATTATTTCTGCATTTATGAAATTTTTGAATCACATAATGTTTCTCCAAGTACGCACATAAAATGCAGCAAGAAAATGCTCTTTCATTTCGTATCGATAAGCAAATTTCCTGGTACCCCTTTTTTGAAGGAAAAAAATTATAAATGTACGAGTTAAAGATAATAATGTTTCTAAGATAAAGAAAAGAATAAAATGACAAACCTCGCACAAGTCAAGAATTGGCAGCGCGCCAAGCGCGGTCGCCGCAGAAAGAAGCATGCAGACAGAGTCATCGGTGATCTAATCCATCAAATGATGAGTCAATTAATAATATAATAAATATATTACTAAATTTGCTTCTACTCGAACGCTTTCATAATATATTTGAAAACAAATAAATTGAAATAGTTTTTTTTTATATAAAAGATAATTTAAATAAAATAAAAATAATAATATTAGGAATTCCTCACGGTGGACGTGACGGCGCCGTTGAGATACTTGACAATTGTTTCGATCTCCCCGCCGTCCATGACAACTCCTCCGTCGAGACGCGCTTCCTTCTGGCCAGGAGAGTAGTCGACATTCTCAAACGAAGATCAGTTTGTCCATTTCAATAGTCAAGTACTTGGGGTTTATCTTTCTAAAGGTCCTTTAACTTTGAATTTTTTTCTCTTACTTTGATTTTCTTGCCGTTATAACTTCTCAGTTACAAGTGCCATAGAGAAGTAATCAAAGGAAAGCATGAGAGAATCCCTCTCTTTCTCTCTCTCTCGCTCTCTTTTGTTCCTTCTCGTCTCTTGCTCTCTCGTTCTTGTTCCATCTCTCACTTTCTTACTTTCTCTCTCGCTCTCTTCTCTCTCTCTCTGTCTCCCTCACCGTGCAGAACCGCAGGCATTCTGGCTGCTTCAATTCGAATGATCGGCCTCCAACAAGGAGCGCGACTCCGTCAGAGCCAACGCTCTCCTTCGCGTCCGCGATTACGGCGCGAACATCTGCCACCTGGAAGGGGTTGAGAGAGAGAGAGAGAGGGAAGAAAAGAGGATAGAGAAAGAGAGAGAGAAAGAGAGAGATGAGAGGGAATATAGAGGAGAGATAGTAAGAAGAAGGGAGAGAGAGAAGGAAATCTAAAGAAAGCGAGAGATTTAGAAAAACAGGAGTAAGATAGAGAGGAGGGGAGAGATATAATAGAGCAAAAGAGACATGGAAATGGAGCGGCATAAAGTAAGAATAAGAAAGTTAGCCTTGGCTATAAAATAATTCATGTCAGTAGTCACAAGGCAAAGATGTGTGAGTGAGATTTGGAACGGAGGGACAGTCAGATCGTTGCGAAGGAAGAAGGAAAGCAGCAAAGCCGTCTTATATGGTCACATACATAGAGACTGAGAAAGCGAGAGAGAGAGAGAGAGAGAGAGAGAGATAAATAGAGAGATATATATAGAGAGAGATAGATAGTGAGAGAGAGAGGGAGAGAGAGAGATAAGAAGCTCTTGGTTTGGGAAGGAGGCAAAACAAGAAGGCGCACGTGCCTGGAGCGGGCCGGCACGGAAGCGAAGCAGCTCGATGTGCACGACGAGTGTCACCTGAAGAAAGAGAGAGAGAGAGAGAGAGAGAGAGAGAGAGATAGAGGGAGTAAGAGAGAGTGAGAGAGAGCGAGAGAGAGAGACTGGGAGAAATCTAGATTTATATGATACATTCATAAACAAATAAAGTTGTTTATTGATTTGTAGTGGCAATCACCTCTTTTTTTACACTTTTGTTGTATACATTCACAAATGAAGAGCATATCTCAATTAGCAAACAACACTCGGTGAACGCTAACTTTGCTTTTTGATATATCTCTCCTTCATTCTATCAATCTCCACCTTCCTCTCTCCCTCATTTTATCTCGCTCTCTCTCTTTCTCTCTCTCTCTCTTTCTCTCTCTCTCTCTTTCTCTTTCTCACTCTCTCTCTTAATGCCAACCTTATCATTGCGAACGTATCTGCCCGGGTTGACCATCTTCCTTCCCGGCAGCAGATCTGTCTGGTACGGATACTTGTCGCTGCCACAAATGCGCTGAATCAGATGGTCAATCATTATTTTTAGTTTTGAATTTCGTTAAATTCTATCTGAAAAAAAATAATGAAATCCAAAAATATTAACAGCTATTTAAACTAGTAAATAATTTATAAACAATTTAAATAAGTAACAAAAAACATTACCAGCGGTGCAGTGGTCTTTGTGCAGTGCCGGTGGATTCCATTTGCCACCAGAGTCATCGAAAGCACGTAGACTGCCTGAAATATAGCCACTTCCTTTTTTTCTATTTCTTTCTCTCTTCTCTCTCTCCTCTTCTCTCACTCTCACCTGATCTCTCTCTCTCTCTCTTCCCCTTCCTCTCTCTCTCTCTTCTCCTTCTCTTTCTCTTTCTCTTTATCTCTATGTCTCATCCCCTTTCTCTCCCTCCTTCCCTCTCTATTTCGCACAGGCTTGTTCTCTAACCTGCCAATCCTTGGATGGCGCGTCTTCGTTCGCAGCAAACTTGACACGAACATACTTTACTCCGCTTGCCTGTAATGAACTTTCTGATATTTATACCATAAAATGATATTTATACCATACAAGTAGTTAATTTTCATTATTTACAAATATAGTATTCTTTGTTGTGATTCTCGCAGATATTTTTTTCAATCGGACATGGAAGCGTGGTTCTTATGATCCCACCAACTGCTCAATAGCATATGAAATGAGTTCCACCGATAAAGTTTAAGGAAAAAGTGACCTGTTGCTAAACAAGTGTATATCAGTAAAAATTTATTTGCTTATTTGTTTATATCATGAAGTAAAAAATATATTTGTTTAAAAAGTTTTGAAATTTTTCTTTTTCTTTTTTATACAGCTCTTCGGCGAAGTTGTCAGTTAATTTTCTTGCGCAGAAGGAGGAATAGTTGAGAAATCATCCCAACTACTGCGCAATAGTATAAAGCCTCTGCCGAGAAATGAAAACCACCGGTAAGGTTTAATTGCAAAAAAAATCTGCTAATGGTAAGAAATACATCATGAAGTAACAGCTGTAGGCATACTAGTTAATTCCAACTAATATGAATACAGCTATGATATTTATATATATATATTTAATAAAATTCAAAAAATAGAACATAAAAACGGACACTTCGCTCGAGCACGAGCGACGCCCACGTGGACAGCCCGCCAATCTTGGTCGCTACAGTATTCTCGGCTGTCGATCGCTCGAGATGGTCGAAGGGCAGCTGAGGAATTTATTTTAATTTTTTTTTTCTTTTTTTCGTCTTCTATTATGAATAGATAAAGAAGCAACATTTTCTAATAAAATTATTATGTACTAAAAATAAAAAAGAAAATTTATTAAATGTTACAAGATGAATTTTCAATGTTTAGCAAACGGTTGATTAACCTGAATGACAATGTCGCCCTTGGCAAGCGCACCGAGGCCTTGGAATGGATGAGAGGAGGCATCTGGCGATCCCTGGAAGATATGGAGAGTGACGAGAGAGAAAGAGAGAGAGAGAGTGGAAGAGAGAGAGACAGAGAAAGAAACATTCTGTCGCTGTCCTGCTTCTCCGCCGCGCACTCGATCCTGTTCTTTGACGCCCGACTGCGACGTCCTGTTGTCGAGCTGCTGTCGCTGTTGCGCGATTATCAGATCTTTCTGAAAATTCAATTTTGTCTTTCTCTCTCTCTCCCTCTCTCATCATCTCTCCGTCTCTCTCTTCTCTCTCTCCCCCTCTCTCTCGCATCATTTCTCTCTCTCTCTCTCTCTCTCTCTCTCTCTTCCTCTTTCTCTCCTTTCTCGCGCCTGCCCTCACTCTCCCTTCTTAACTCTCTCTCTCTCTCTCTCTCTCTCTCTCTCTCTCTCCCCGCGGAACTTCGATGTATTAAAAAGACTATTTGATCTTCATAAGAGAGGCCTGGATATCTTCACTCTGCCGATAGATCGTAAAATAACAAAATGTAATGGAAGGTTCCCGGAAGTCTTCTCTTTTATGTCTAGGATCTTGACCTCCACTGCTTCTCTCTCTCTCTCTCTCTCTCTTTCTCTTTCTCTCTTTCTCTCTCTCTCTTTCCCTTCCCTCCCCACGGACAAATCCCTCCAGGCCACTCTGTGCGCGTGCCCCCTTCCCATTCCAGAATGTGTGCCACTTCATACGACTGGCAAAATGCCGGTCGGCCGGGGGAGCGAGAAGCGGCTGTTTGCCATTCGAGCACGTGGCCTGTCCCACACTGGACGGGCGAGTGGAAGGGGGGGGGAAGGGAGAAGAGAGAGAGAGAGAGAGAGAGAGAGAGAGAGATGAGAGAGAGAGGGAGAGAGAAAAGAAATAGAGAGACTAAGAAGAGAGTGGAGATATAAGCGGTAGAGGAAGTGGAAGAGCGAGATAAGGGGAAAAGAGAGATGAGAAAAAGAGAGAGACAGAGAGATAAGAGAGTGAGAATGGATAAAAGATAGAGAAGAGGAAGAGAGCAGCGAAGGATATAGAGAGACGGAGCACTAGAGAGAGAGGGAGAGAGAGAGAAAGGGAGAGAAAGAGAGAGAAAGCAAGTGAAGAAGCCACCCCTTTGGCACATTCTGAAGATTGATCGCCCGAGACGGAGGGCTTCCGCCCGGCCGACAACAAACTCGCAAACACACCACACCTTGCAGCAGAGAGAAAGGGAGAGAGAGAAAGGGAGAGAGAGAGAAAGGGGGAGAAGGGAGAGAGAAAAAGAGGCAGAGAAAGAAAGAGAGAGAAAGAGAAAGGGAAAGAAAAAGAGAGAAAGAGAGAGAGAGAGAGAGAGGGAGATAAAAGAGAAGGCTAGAATAGAAAGGGTGACGGAGAGAAGAGACCACGAGAAGAAAGGTAAGAGGAAGGTGTTCCCGTCTCCCAACAACCGTTTTGCAGGAAGACAATATGTGTGTGTGTACATTGGATGGGACATCAGGCAGAACTAAAACATCTCGGTCGAATTTTGAGAGGGAGACAGAGAGAGAGAAAGAGAGAGAGAGAGAGAGGGAGAGAGAACGAGAGAAAAGAGGAGAGAGAAACACAAACCTCAACAAGCTCTGCTCGGCATCTTGTGAAGGCAACGTCCTTCTGAGCGAGTAGCTTCTCCTGGTCGCCGAGTTGCTTCTGAAGCTGCGCAACGGCGTCCTGAACGGATTCAGGGAATAGAGATTGGATTACGGTATCAGCATTTAAACACGCTAAGAATCTTTACAATAATAATGAAACGATTTCCGGCTAAAACTCTAAACGACTATAATTGAAAGAATCTCTTCAACGATCACGCACGATTTTCGCATACAATAGATTATTGAAGCGATATTGATTAGATTATCACGAGAATACAGGTGGTAAAAAAAACGGCAAAACAAATGGCAACAACCTCGGCCGTCTCATCGATGCCCTCCTCGCTGTCCTCTTCGCCGCCGGCCACGATGACATCGTCCTGGCCGTGTCCCTGGATGTGCTCGAGGTCGTCGTCGCCGTCGTCGTCCTTGGGAGAGGGCGATCGACGCACCTCCTTAACGCCCGTCGGCGTCCCTCCCGCACCCTCGCCCTCCACCAGCAGCCACTCGGCCGACATTCTCTTCTCTCTTTCTCTCGCTCTGTTTCTCTCTCGAGGCGCCGAGGCTCCCAGGAGACTGCCAGAATATTACTTATTACTTATTATGTTTAATACAAAATGTAACCATTACTTTTAGCTATTTTTCCATTAATGTACTTGATGTCAACGGCGAAACAGAAATTCTTTAATAATATACTTCGCCGCTTATTAGACCACCTAGTCATTTCATGGCGAAGATTACGAAAAAAAAATGCGGGGTTAAAGGAGCTGCTGGCATTAGTGAGATATTGATGACGCAATAATTACGTATGAATTACTTGTGAATGTCTAATGAGTCACTTATGAATGAGAAGAGAATATTAATTATGGCTAGAAATGAAGAAATCAAGCTTCAATGTGCTGCGATGGCAATCAGCTGATTGAGAGAGAGAGAGAGAAAGGACATGAAGCCTGGTATGGAGGGGCAGCTGTCAAGGAAGAAAACAACTCGAGAGAGAGCGAGAAAAGAGAGAGAGATGGAAAGAGCGAGAGAGTGAGAAGAGAGAGAGAGAATATAGAGCGCGAGAAACGGAGAGAGAAAGATAACGAGATAGAGAAAACAAGAGTAAATGACACGAGTTTGGTAGACGAGTAAAACCATGGGGGCATGTCACATGACCAACATTTTTTTCTTCCTCTGTTGCGTGACGCACGATGAACAGTGCAAATAATTGGGTGGATAAGGAAGAAGGTGAAGGGAGAGAGAGAAGAGAGAGAGAGAGAGAGAGAGAAAGAAAGAAAAGGAGCGAGAGAGAGAGTGTGAGACGAAAAGAGAGGGACAATGAGGCAGACAGAGTGGTACGCTTGAATATAGTGGCCTAGATTTGGACAAGGACAAGCAACGAGAGAGAGAATGAGAGAGAGAGAGAAAGAATGAGAGAGAGAGAATGAGAGAGAGAAAGCGAGTGAAAGAGAAAGAGAGAAAGAGAGAGAGAGGGAGAGAGATAAACAGGCTTAGGAGAGATTTACGTTCCTGATTAGAGAGATCAGAGATGATTGGGAGAACGCATGAAAAGCAGCTGCAATGGATAAATCATCTCTAGAGAGATTAGTGGTCAGGGCTCGAGTGTTTACGGGACGAAGGTAAGGATCACTTATGCAAGGGAAGAAAGGTGGATGAGGACTGAGGCAGAGAGAAAGAGAGAGAGAGAGAGAGAGAGAGAGAGAGGGGGGGAGGAGAGAGGGGGAGGAGAGAGAGAGAGCGCGAGGGAGAGAGAATAAGAGAGAGACGGAGAGGAGAGGGAGAGCGAGAGAAAGTAGTAGAAACGGAGGGTCAAAGTGCCCTTGTAAAAGAAGACACTAGCCAGAGACGCGGGACTGCGAATGGATTCTTGAAGGGCCGCAGACGGACATGGAGAGATGAGGCATGAAGGGTGGAGAGGGGCTAGCCTCACTTTCAACATTCTCTCTCTATCTCTCTCTCTATATCACTCTCTCTATCTCTATCTCTCCCTCTTTCTCTCTCTATCTCTCCCTCTCTCTTTCTCTCTCTCTATCTATCTCTTGTGGTCTCGCCCTCACTATAGAATCATGCACTTGTTCAAATCCCCTTTGTTCTCTTCTCTCAATATCTTCAATCTCTCGCAACCTTCTCATTCTCTCACTCTCTCTCTCTCTCTTTTTTCTCTCTCTCTCTCTCTACCCCATCTTCATGCCTTCGCAGACAGGAAGGGCCAGCTGTGCCCGTAGGCTCGGCCCCAGGCGGCATGGTAAGGCATGAAGAGCCGGATGGAGAGAGGATGCAAAGGACGCGTGTACTTGCGGTCAGCTGGCTCGGCGGCCAAAGTGCAAGGGCCAGCTGATGACCAGCTAGATAGCCGCTGCTTCTTTTCTCTCGGTCTCTTCTCTCTCTCTCTATTCTCTCTCTCTCTTCTCTCTCTTCTCTCTCTCTATTCTCTCTCTCTCTCTCTCTCTCTCTCTCTCTCTTTCTCTCTGTCAACATAATGACACACTTGATAACACGTTGTTCCCATGATAACAGCCAAAGCCATGCGGCGTCCCTTACTTAATTTCTCTACGCCAAGCATAGAATAATATTGAAAAAGTGGTCATACTCCGCTGACATTTTATTATAAAATTGCTGCAAATATTCCCGCGTTAACAGCATCATGACTCTGGCAAACACTCTCCATTATGGAGATGTCCAGCATGCAAAATCGATGGAACACGAGAAATGCCTCGGATGACGTGTGTTGGAAAGCGGAATGCGGGAAGTGGAAGAGAGAGAGAGAGAGAGAGAAGCAGAGAAAGCCGAAAAGGGAGCGAAAAATGGAGAAAAGAGGATGAGGAGCGTAAGAGAGAATGTGAGAGGGTTAAAGGAAGAGTGAGAGAGAGAGAGAGACAGGATGAATATGATAGAAAAGAACGAGAGAAGGAGAGAGAAGAGAGGAGTAAGAAAGCATAATTCCATGTGAATCCAAAGGTATGTATGGCAGCGGATAGCTGGCGCGGGAACGCAGAGGAGTCGCGTGTTCTGTGCTAGACTGGTGCAGACTGCGGACGGAAGAGGGAGGAGGAGCCGGGTGGAAAGGGTTGGGGGGGGGAAGAAGGGGGGCGCCCACGGGCCGCTCAGCTGAGAGGCCAGCTGTAGAGAGTGTGGAATGGCGAGAGAGATGCAGATGGCGCGAGAGAGAACGAGAGAGAGATAGAGAAAGAGAGAATGAAAGAGAAAGAGAGAAGGAGAGAATGACAGAAAGAGAGAGAGAGAGAGAGAGAGAGAGAGAGAGAGAGAGAAAGAGAGAGAGAGAAAGAAAGAGAAATAGAGCACACTCTGCGTGACCGATAGTCAGTGATGGAAAGGAGATGCAGGCGGGTCGTGTGCTAGGACAGATGGAGAGAGTATTGAAAAACGAGGGGAGACATGCGGATAGAGAGAGAGAGAGATAAAGATAAAGAGAAAGAGAGAGATGGAGAGAGAGCGAGAGAGAGAGAAATGGAGAGAGAGCGAGAGAGGGAGAGACAGCCACCATAGAAAGCATTGGGAGGGAAGAGGTCATCGAGCGGCCCCTCCTCCCTCCCCCTCTCTTCCCTCCCGTCACGTTTCTTTTTTGCCACAGGGTGGACAACAACAACTCTCCCATTCTGGAGCCATGCGCTTCGCATGATTCATTCCCAACCACGCGCATTTACTTATGTACTGTGCATATTTATCGCCGCCTACTTCTTCGCTCTATATGAGCTGCTTTGAAATTTATTTTTGTAGCCTCTAACAATTTGGCTCTCACTTTGACAGCAAAGTTGACATGCGAAAAGCTCAATTATTTTGCTGATATGTTGCAGACAACTTCAGAGGAACGTTTTTTTCAGTGCATTAAACGGTAATTAATAAATGTTTAATTAGCAAAAAAGTTGAAAAATTTCTAAAGAATTTTCGTGTCAAATAAATAGTTGCGTGAATCTTTTTTTTAATAGTCCATTTGAAACCCCCTTTCGATAAGAAGACGACTTTTAAATATTGGTTACTGAATTCGCCGAATCGCAGGATACGCTCGCCAAGGTTTTAGCATTCAGCAGATACTGTTATATTTCGGGAATATGCGGAGTTACTGTAATTTTAAGGAGAACAACAACAGATATATAAATAAATTTTAATAGGTGAAAATCGTGTTAATCTTTAAGTGCTCAATAAAGTGTGACTTTGATGTTGAAATTTGTTTAAACTAGACGATTACTTACTTGCATTTAATTCAAAATGCAACGACCAAGAGGCGAATGCAGATAATGAACTGCTTTTGAATACTGGCCAACCGTTCCCATTTGAAGATGAAGAAAAATTTGAAGAAGACCCTGAAAGAAATTGTCGCACCGATTGGCATGCCCCCTTTTCCTCTACTCCCCGAGTGCTTGGGAAGAGTCCGAGTTGTCTGAGCGGAAGCGTAATTTTACCTTAGTTTTGAAGCATGTCGTATCGTCGTGAACTGGAAGAAGGTTCTGCCTCCTCCGAGTGGCAGCTGGTGCAGAGTGGAGACGAATCTACTCCACTAAACCAAGAGGAAAAGCGCCAATCACCGGATCCCAAACCCGACCATTCTCTGCTGCAGCTCAAGGATGTCTACGAGCAAATACGCGAGCAAGATAAGAATGAGGCTGGTTAAATAACTGGTGGATAATCGAACCAACATTTTTTTATTGATAAGTTCATCTTGGTGTACAACACATATCCACTAAAGCCTTAGCAATTTTCTTCCACTTCATTCTGAATAATAGAAACCTGAAATATCACGGGTAGAGAATTAGCTACGGTTGGCATATTTCAAGCACAGAAAAGTTGAGGAAGATAATGATGAAGATAGAGTAGCGTTGTTTTAAAGTTTTAAAGTAAAAAATAAGCTATTGAACAAAAAAGAGAAAACTAATTACATACATATATGTGGAATGATATATTATTGGGTTTATGTTGTACATATATGTTAATGGTACCAAAACTCAATCTTGAATTCGTGATTTTTCTCCCGACAAAAAGCGCATGAGTTATTAAGAGGCGCCGCGACTAGAATGGTCAGAAAAATTCTAATAAGTTACAATTGAGTTTCGAGCTCCTTTAATTGAAATATCTTCTTTTCGTTTTGCTCTTCTCAGTCAAGCTTGCGAATCATGAGCTCAAGAACGAACTTGCAGCAGCGAAGGCGACAATTTCAGAGGTTGCCTATTATTTTTATAAAGCAGTCTTTTCATTATTATTACAATACTAAAAATTCACTTTCAGCTCATTTCAAAGGACAACAAGCAGAAGGATGAGAAGAACAAGCTGAAGAAGAAGGCGAACGATCTTTCTATCATTGCTATGCTTACTTCTTTAGCGATGATAGTCTGTTTGTTTCTTCTCATTAGAGAAAAAAACTTTAAGATGAGTGAGGAAAAAAGACTGACAGTTCAAATGAATGGAAAAAAGAACTAACTAACTGGAGACTCCATCCATTTTTGTTGGTTACCATTTCTATGTTTTAGCTCACAATCAGCCTACTACACTTTGTTGCCTTTTCATATCGTAACCGACTCAAAGTTGTAACCTTACAATTGTGACAGTTTTATAGAGATTGATCGATTGAAATGTAACTATTATGCCAATTTCGAGACACACAAACAATTCATGCATTCGATTGCACAGACATCCAAAAAAACAATTCATTAGAGGTCTTTGAAGAATTCTAACGGAGCCCACTTGTGCTGCCCGAGCTTTAATCAGCAACACCACGGTGCTTGAAGTGTTCACACACAACAAAGCATGGCATTTTATGATCGGAGAGAATTTCGAAAAAAATTTGATCCGTTTACGAACACTGAGCCGTAAATAATACGGTTTGTAATTTAAATGTTTGCAAGTAAAATATGACATTAATCAAGATTTTTGCCAAGGTCTCGTTTCTAGCTTCAGGGTGCATACGAGGCAAAGGATCAATTAAAGTAGGACGATCAACGAAAACTAATTAGTGCAGCTTCTAATTGCTGCGTTCGCCCGTTGGGGTTGGCACTTTTACACGCACATTCTCGCGTGCTATTTCGATGGTCGCAAGAACCCGTTGCCTGAAGACCGCGCCGAATGAGAGAGAAGGGCCGCGGCAAACTTTTCAGTCGTCGCCCTCCTTTAATTTCTGTTTAGCAAGCTTTTAATAAGGTGGCAGTGACATTTAGGGTGACCATTTCTGGGAAACTCTGTGAGACGCAAGTGAGGCGTTTTAAGAACCAATTAAAAGTAGCGCAATATAATGCAGGGCATGGGAGTCCCAGCAATTGCTGGTTCGTCGTTATTTTGACATATGAGGCTAGCCGGGTAAAGTCACCCTTTTTTCCTTCCTACAATTATATACATATATAATCTTTAAGCATGCCATCTCCTCGTGAACTGGAAGATGATTCTGCTTCAACCGAGTGGCAGCTCGTACAGAGTGGAGACGAATCTCCTCCAGACAATCGAGAGGAAAATCGCAAGTCAACGGATTCCAAACTCGACCATTCTCTGTTGCTGCTCAAGGATGCCTACGACAAAACACGCGAGAAAGATAAGAATGAGGTTAGTGAAAAGAAAAGTTTAAACGATAATTGAAGAAGATAGAGTAGAATTATTTTATAGGAAAAAATATTCATAAAATGATTGCGCTAATAACATTAGAGAGCAAAATATGAACTTACATATACATTCGGTAAGATTTCTATTTAGTATTATTGATGCATATTTGCCGCTCTTATTGAAAAATCCCCTGCCACCTCGTCAGATTCAGGCAGCCGAAGAATCTTCGAAATCCCTTCCATCCTTGATCCATCGATCAATCGCTAATTCCATGAATAAACCTGAAAATCCTTAAAAAATTGGAACTGCATATATGATGGTGCAAACTAAAAAAAACGGTCATTTTTGCGTTTTCGACCCGTTATGAACATTCGCGCACAAAAGTACGCGTACTTTTCGACCAATTTGGCATTTTCGTGTAGAATATTCCAAAAAAGTGTGCTAACGGGTCGAAAACTCTAAAATGACCTTTTTTTTAGTTTGCAACGTCATATAAGATGCAATAAACTGAAATGGGTTATTTTCGTTTAGCTCTTCTCAGCCAAGCTTGCATATCACGAGATCAAGAAAGAACTTGACGCAGCGAGGACGACAATTTCTGAGGTAAATTATTCAATTAAAAAAAATAATTTTATCATTATTATTGCATTTTTAAAGATTCACTTTCCGCACATTTCAAAGGGGAACATTGTGGAAATCAGCAAGCTGAAGGAGGAGATGAAGACGCATAAGGACGAGATGAAGATGCAGATGGAAGAGACGAAAAAGCTGACGAAGGAGATGAGGAAGAAGGAGAAGATGTGGATTTTTATTTTATTCACTTTTTGTATCATCACTTGGGTGATTCTTTGGGTGTTTGGTTTACTCTCAGCAATTTTCGAAAAGTGAGGCAAAAAATAAGAACAGTTCAGATGGGTAGAAAAAAAACCTAATCGGATTAATGTTTCCGCTCTGCCAACCACACTTTGTTGTCTCTTAATCTTGTTACCGACTCAACTTTGTAATGATACCATTTTGACACTCTTGTTCAGACCAACCGATTGAAATAAAACAATTCTGAGACATAATATTAACACTTCATTGGGCTGATCAGAAATGAAAGAAGAAAAAAAAATCATTATATTGTTCTTTGAAGAGCTCGAAGCGGAGCTTATCCAGGCATTCCGTGGATTTCACATCCAACAAGGCATATAATTTTATATCAGAGAGAAAATCGAAAAACTTGATCCGTTTCAAAACACTGATTATGAGCCGTAAAAGATAATATATGTACATAGTTTCGAGTTTAGATTTTTAAGTATAAAATACGACATTAAACAAGATTTTGGTCAAGGTTTCGTTTATAGCGTCATGGTGAATACGAAGGATCAATGAAAGTAGGACGATCACGGAAAAATAATTAATGCAGTTTCGAATTGCCGCGTTCACCCGTGGGAATTGGTACTGTTACACGCTTATTTTCGAGTGCTAGCTTGCCGGTTACAAAAACTCGTTGCCTGAATATCGCACCAAATGAGGTGCGAAGAGCCGCGACAATTTGAAATCTCGCTAACTTTTCGGTGACCGCCCTCCTTTAATTTATGTCTAGTAAGCTTCTAATAAGGTGGTAATGACATCCACGGTGACCAGTTCAGCGAAACTACGTGAGAAAGATTGACGCGTTTTATGAAGTAATTAAAAATAGCGCTATATAATATTGGGGATACATATGGGTCATAGCAGTTGCAGCCCCTTCGTTGTTTAAATACAAGACTGAAAATTAACGCTAAAAATTGAGAGAACAAGGAGGGTGAGATGGTGAGATAGAGGAGAATCTGACGGAGAGAAATCAGTCGAGCAAACACTTTAAAAACTACAACGATAATTTTTAACCAAGGATTTAATTCTTTTAGTTGGCGCAATAAAAAGGAGGGGTCATAAAGACGACCGAATGAGACGAGAATGAAAAGGATGAATGCTGGCAATTTTTACTTACAATTGGTGTACTTTTCTACGTGGGATATTGAGAAATCAATAAATTTAGCAAAATGTAAAAAGCTCTTAGCAATTTTCCGGGAAAAAGTGCTGATTAACAAAAAGTTGAAGTCATTTTGAAGTTACCAAAGTCACGAAAAATTGAACTTTCCCTGTTGCCAACTTCATTGTGCATAATGATCCTCGAAAAGTGCAGCCGAAATCACATAAAAGCGGCTGATTTGTTCATTTTCTCATCATTCTTCCGTTTGTTCTCCTCGGGATCACCGGAAGCTTACTACTACTGAGGCTACTTTCCCCTTCCCACTTCCCTTTCACGCTCCCCTAAAATTCTCATTTCACTCTAATTTCCCCTTCCTTGTTCCCCTTTCACTTTTCCCGTCCCTCTCCTTTTCCTGTTCTTTTTCCATTTTCCCATCCATCTCATTCTCATTCCTTTCTCCTTCATCCTCCCTCGCTCTCATCTCTGCTCTTTTCCAGGCTTTCCCTTAATTTAACCTCTCTGTGAATGCCCTCTCTCTCCTTTTTAGCACCTCTAGTCCTCTCCAATGTCCATCTAAAATTAGACTTATCTTGTCGCCCATCTATCCTTCAATGATGTTATCCCTATTTCTCATCAGACATTTCCCCACCCCCTCCTAACATGTGTAGGTATTCCAAAGAGAACTGTCCTTACTTTTTGCAGAGATGCGTCTCTTCTTCCCTCTTCTGCTCATCTCACTTCGTCTCCTCCTATTGCTCGGACACTCCAATGCGGCTCCAGCAGTCGAACTATCCACTTCGAGTCCACAGAGCCAACGGCTCCCTCTACGACTCCAGTATGACTTTACGAACTTTGGAAATTATACAACGGCAAAAACATTAATCATAGAGAGTTGAAACAATTCACAAAACAAACTTCGCTTGATTACATTCAGGGACCTCCTGGTAAATGCTACAATGGACACGGTGATAAGGAGCAATGTACTGCTACCGTGCCGTACTGCCTTATTACGGTCACCCTAAATGTGGATAAGGTGTATGACCCGAAGGCCGAGCACAATGCGGTGCTCGGACCCTGCGCAAGATCGCCAGTGCTGGAAGGATGCGTTGGCACTGCGAGAAACATGTAATCTTTGAACAATCATTTGAATATTTGAATAATATTAAATGACAATCGAACAAGTTTGCTTGAGAGAATTTGTAGCATAGATATCGCCTTATTCTTCTTCAGATACAGTTGCTACTGCGACAGCCGGAAGGAGTCATTTTGTTCCTATAACCTCACGATACAGGTATTATTTATAAATCATCTCGAATCACTACATCTGCTAGCCTTTCAGTACAACCTGGCGAGGATGGCGGTTGAGCTGTATCAACAGGAGAACCCTACAACTCGTCCGCCCACAACGACGCCCGATCCGCATGTATGCTCTTGATTTACTAGTTGAATGAGACTAATCCAAAGATATTATTTATCTAAAGATTACTTAGGCATATAGATAATAAATAAATAAAAAACTAATTAAATTCAGCACCGCTGCCTGAAGGACGCCGATCCTCTCGAAGCCTGCCCCGCTTCCTCCTTCTGCCACTCCAAGATCTTCTACAACCGGGCCACCCTCCAGATTTCAAATCGAACCGGCTTTGGCTGTGCAGACAAGCTACCAAACGAGATACTCAATGATAGCTGCTGCAAGGTATATAAATAGTTTCTGGTTTAATTTTTTTGAAATATGTATGTACAATTTGAATAGTAAAATTAATGTAATATAATTACAGGTTGAGTCTTTCGACGCCTCCGACCCGATCTTTGAGTGCTTCTGCCAGAGTGAAGTCGGCCGCTCCTGCAACGCACTGGATGAGGGTAAAATTATAGGAAATGGATGACCAAAGTGAATAGCATAATCTAGTGTGATAATATCGGCTTAAATACCACAATTTGTGCTGGTTATTTCCAGAACATGAACAAGGAGAGAAGGGGCAACTGGGACAAGGAGATCGGAGCGATGATGAAGAAAGTGGTAGATGAGGAGAAAGATAAGGAAAAGAAGGAGAAGGAAGAGCTGAAGAAGAAGTTGTCTAACAATAAGGACAAGCCCGGTTTCCCTTATGCGCCAGTCGCCGGTGGCTCTGGGGGAATCTTACTTCTCCTCCGTAATCCTATCTCTTTTATCTTTTTTTTTGCAAAAGTAATCGATCGATCGTAAGTCCATTTTCCAATTAGACGATACTTTAGTGTTCGTCCTCGGAGGCGTGGCTATCTTCTTCTATCGCAAGTGGAAACTCAGGAGGATTGCGAAATGTGATTCATTTCATTATTTCATGCATAAAATACGCTGTAATGATGGGAATAGGAAAAGAAAAAAATAGAATATCAAACTAATAAATATAAAATAAATAAAATAATAAAAGTGACGAATACTTCCAGCCATTCTTTCGAGCGTTTTGCACAACTGGGACCGTGACGGCCAACTGGGGATGGCAAATGGCCGTTATGAATAACGTGCACTACAAGAAGCTCATTCCGGCGAAGGGCGCCAAAAAAGTGCTCGGAGAGTGCGTGACTTTTTGCTTTTTTTTTCAAAGTAAAAAAAAACAGTTACAAAATCGCACGAATTAACCATCCGACTTTCAGAGGGCTCGTTACTATCCATATTAATAGTGATCACAATTATCTTCCCATTGTCGCCGCGACTGCTGTGAACTCGAATCTGCCCGGCCAGGAGCAAATGCCCTGGAACTTTGTAGACGACGAGCAAATGTTCATCGCGGCGCAGGCGCGGTTGAATTAATATTAGAAAAAAGAGCAAAGAAATAATAGGAAAAGGAAAATGGCACACTTTTCAGTGCCCGAACAAGTCCTACCTCGGCGAGTTCTTCCTGAGTCTCGTTCACGTCGACGTGAAGTGCATCATGCAACTGACGAAGACGGCCGAAGCAATGGCAGACGGGGTAAGGTTTCATTTCGTTCTCATGATAGGATCTAAATTCTACCTCGAATGCGGGATATCAATTATTAAAAGAGAAAAAAAATTAAGTGAAAAGTAAGAATTGCAGACGACCGACTACCTTCCACCCGGTAAGGGCTCGCTCGAGCAGATGAACGTCGGCAACACGATCATCGACGTGTGCATTTCGGCCGTCAAGGACAAGGTTCATTCATTATACATGCTTTAACATGTAGGAATCATGAAATTTTGGCTTGTTGATTATTTGAGAAATATTATACTATTTTATCGTCTTTTGTTACAAATTAAAACGGTAAAGTCCGACGAAGCGGGCAAGTCAGGCACTTACGTGGTTCACCACTTCCAATACTACGACTGGTCCGAAGACGACATTCCAAGCATGCGCGCCGACATCTTCGTACGTTTTCCCCCTCCTATTAACCACGACCATTGAAAGATTTGGCCTTGGCTTAATCGCCACTTCTTTGAAAATATACTTATAATCTCCGCAGAATAGTCCACAATTCCAGGATGTCGCGTACGCGGTCTTCAAATCGTTCACCTACGTTGACAAACGCCTCCTCGTGCACTGTCGCGATGGCTTGGGGCGCACGGGCGCTTTCCTCCTGGTTCAGGTACAACATTAATTTAAAATCAATCAGATAAAAGTTTACTTGCAGATTCTCCTCAAGAAGGCCTTCCAGAGGATCGCGCTCAAGTCAGAGAGCATCTTCCATCAGCTACAACCGCTACAACGCGATTCAAAAGTCAAGTGTCAGTGTTTACTTATCGATTGTGTCGTGAGATTGCTTGGTTAAGAAATGCTCAATAGTTGCCGGTAATTATTTATTTATAGATAATTGATTGACTGACATCTTCAGTCAATGTTTGCTTTGATTTTTTCTTGTTTTCAGCAGCTGGCCTTCGCTCTCTACGTCGCGGCCGGGGTCATCATTAAAGCGGCCGGCGCGTCATCGAAGGACTCGCTGCCCTTCAAGACGTTCTCCGACGCGCTAAAGTATCCAAAGGAAAAAAATTAAAATCAAAATCTGTAAAAAAAAAATTTTGCTAAAATTTTGTATCAACTACGATGAATATGTTTTTTTTCAGTACTTGCACAGTAGTCAATTAATGACGATAATATGTGTTTTCACTATAAACAAAAGTATTGTATCTAACTTTTGCAGGGCCGCCACGACGAATTCGGCTTTTCATAGCCTGGTAGCAGTGGAGAAGGCAGCGAAGGATGAGAAGGGAAAAGGAGGAGGAAATGAAGGAGCCGAGAAGGGCGGAGAGATCGAAGTGGAGATGGAGGGAGAAGGGAAGAAGGAGACTTAGGCCAAAGCATAAAGAGAGGGCCATATTCGTCTTGCGTTTTAATGTCTTGCGAAAAATAACACATTACATGCATGCATTATAAAAAAAAATTATATGAAAATGTGGAAATCGTTTATAATGTGACGAACTGCTACAGTAAAACATTTGGCCGAGCCATAATTTTCATGCTTTTAACTTTCAAGCAAGTATTCCAAATGAGACGAGCGACCAAAGTGCATGGGGAAGATAAAGAAAGAGCAAATTGTCTCTCTCATCGACCCAGGCCCAATCTAGGTCGTTTTCAGTTTATCGGCAAGACGTTCAGTGTCAATTACCGAGTCTACCAAAAAGCAATAGGAAAAGGTAGCATGTCTCTGCAAACGTTCAAACTGCGAGAGAGAGAGACAAAGAGAGACAAAGAAAGAAAGAAAGCGATAGAGAGAGACATAGAAAGAGTAATCTTTCCCGGTTAAATCTAGGTCGACTTGGGTGCGTGGACATTTTATTGACAAGAAGCTAATAGGATTGGATTTGGCAGAGCAATGATACATACAGACTTTTCCTTTGCAGCATAGTTGATGAGAACATAGGCGAACTTACAAGAAGAGCGCTAATTCGAATCAATTGACTGATGAACAAGCTAGGAGGTATTCTGTCGCTGTACAAAAAGATTTTTTTAATTGAAATTCGCTACAGTTAACAGCGAAAACATTTTTGCACTCTTTATTTGAAGTCGAGATCATATATTTCAATAAGAGAGTTTATTTCATAAGTATTATGCACATTATTATATCGAGTAAGGAGTACTGGGAAAATCATGAAGATTTTAGAGAATACAATTATCGACGCAGACATTTCAGAACAGTAAGAACATGGATGTATGCATAATAAAGCAATTAATATGGAAGGACAAACAAATTTCTGACAGCAGCAAGGAAAGAAACTTGCGCGATTCCGGATGATCGCTCTCTCCGACTCGAGAGGTGTGGAGACTTCAGCTTTCTCTTTCCCCTTCCCCTTCCTATTATTCTCCAAGTCTGCACCTGCAAAAAACAACATCATTGCACTAGCCTTTCTCGTACCCCCGAAATTATGACCGTCTCTCGCGTTCTCTCTGCGTCTCTGTTGGGGCGCTCTGGTTAGATAGGAGAGAAATCTTCCAATGCAAGTGAGCGCGTGCATGGAGCAGTCGGTAAAGGCCTGGGCCGCAACGCGGTTGGATCACGATCGACTCCCTAGCGCGCATAGCTTTTGCCTTTTTGTTTTACTTATGGTTCTTAAGGTAATATTAAGCCAACAAATTAAAAAAAAACTGATGGATTTGTCGACGCAGTACACGATTTTAAAAATTATATTTTCAGGCAACGGCTTTTTGATACCCGCGAAATAGTACGAGAGAATTAGAATGTAAAAGAGCCAAACCCCACGGTTGAACACGGCAATTCGATTATTTTTCGGTTACGTCCTACTTTAATTGATCTTTTGAATAGTTTCACCCTTGCCATGAAACGAGACCCGGTGTATGGCATATCAAACAGTCTTGTTTAATGTTATGTTTTATTTGTTAAAAAAAAATCCAAACTGTATCATATTTTACGTCTCAGCAAACGTCTAATTTTCCGAATTTCTTTCTGATAACAAAAAATCAATGGTTTGTTGCTAATGAAATTTCAAGATCCCCGCCATTTCTGAATAAAACTCGGGCAGCTCCAGTGAGCTAAGTTTAGAGCTCGTCTGAGACCTCTAATGAATTCTTTTCTTGGACGTCTGAGTAGTTGTTTGCAATATGTGTTTACCGTATTTTCTCTGTTAGTGCCCCTCCATTTAAATAAAACCCCTCCCCCCATTAATAGTGCCCCCTTCACAAGGGTATTGAAAAATAATGTCCCCGAGGTACTAATAGAGAATATACGATATATGCCTCAAAATTGACAAAATTAAAAGAGTTGAACCAGCATGTCAAAATGATTATGTTACAATTTTGAGTTTGTTACAAGATGAAGAGGCAACAAAGTGTGATTTGCAGAGCAGGAACCTAGAAATGGTACGCTTTGTCAAGAACAGAATTGGACTTGAGAAGAGGCAGCAACATGTAGGAGAGGCATAAAATCGCGAAACAAGTAAGCATAAGAATATAAATACAAAGGCTTTTCGTCCTCTCCTTCAGCTTGTTCATCCACTTCTTCAGCTTTTCGAAAACGAACAAATGAAGAAAGTGTTGCACTTAAAAGTGCCATCAGTCGTCTTGACTGGACGACATCGTGTACTTATCGGGCCCAAACGGGCCCTGCGGGCCGGCCCAACTTTTTTGGGCCCGGCCCGGCCCGGCCCGGGGCCCTGGGAAATTGGGCCGGGCCGGGCCGTTGACACCCCTGGTAACGTCACGCAATTTAACCTTTAATACAATTTTATAGATAAAATACATATCTATATATATATATATATATATATATATGCATTATATATTTATAATTTTATGTGGTTTTGAAGCATGCCATCTCCTCGTGCACTGGAAGAAGGTTCTGCCTCCTCCGAGTGGCAACTGGTGCAGAGTGCAGACGAATCTCCTCCACTCAATCGACAGGAAATGCGCCAGTCAACGGATCCCAAACCCGACCATTCTCTGTTGCTGCTCAAGGATGCCTACGAACAAATACGCCATCAAGATAAGAATGAGGTTGGTTAAATGTCCGGTGGATTATTTACCCAACTTTTTTTTATTGATAAGTTGATTTTGGTGTAAAACACATATGACGCGATTTGCGAGCGAATCAAAAAGGCCGCGGACATAGCCAAAATCGACCAGAATGGATTTTGCTCAAAATTTTTTTCTAGGTGCATTCTGATAAGAGGAATCGATTGGAGATGGTCTGGAAGTCTGAAAATGCCTTGTTCATTTGTTATGACCGCTTGAATTATGGGGTTCGCCGCGCTGGGAGGCGAATTGGAATCCCGGTGCGGCAGATCAAAACGGCACGTCAGCGGATTAAAAAAAGGTACCTCAAAATTTTTTCGCTCGTCCAAACATATACAAAAAGAAAGAGCGTGAAATTTGATCCCTTTCAAAAGAATTATCAGTATACGATGTTTTGTAATAAGTTAAAAGAATATGGAATCTGCTCATAACAAATACTTAAATTTGAGAATTTGTTTTTGTTCTTTAGAGAAATATCTTTGCTATTATGATGTAAATTTTCATTTCTATATCTCAACAAAGTGCGGCGCAGTGACCTCAAACCTGCATCCAACTCGTCTCGCCTATAATTCAAGCCGTCATAGGAAACGAACAACGCATTTTCAGACTTCCAGACTATCTCCAATCGATCACTCGTATCAGAAAGCACCTCGAAGAAACTTTTGAGCATCCAAACCGGTCGATTTTGGCTATATCCATTTTGCCAATCGTGCAAATCGCGTCATATCGAGAAAGCTTGAGCAATTTTTCCATTAAATTCTGAACAATAGTAACCTGAAAAGTGACCGGCAGAGGACAAGAGAGCATGTGCTATTTAATTATGCCTCAACCAAGCACGATTCAATCATAATCTATTTGAATTTTCCTAAATATCCTGGTCGTATCTTTCTAAGTCACATGTTCTCTCGTCATTGTGCATGGATAATACTTTAAAAAAAATTTTTAATCATAAGAAGAAAATCATTTGAAGAAAAACAGTCCAATATTTGAAGAAAAATCATTTGAGAAAATTGCATGCGATCACTTCAAGAACAGCAACATTGCAGATTAAGACTTGAGCAGCCCCAGTGGACTCCGTTTACAACTCTTCAAAGACGTTGAATGAATTGTTTTCTGGATGTCTGAGCAGTCGGATGCAACATGTGTTTATATGTCTCCAAGTTGGCATAAGAGTTGTATTTTAATCGATCAAAATTTACAAGAGTGTCAAAACGAAAATGTAACAAAGTTGAGTCGTTTACGATATGAAAAGGCAACAAAGAGTGTTTGACAGAGCGGATACATAGAAATGGTAGGAATTCTCAACATCATTAGAGGTCAACAAAATTGGATGGAATCTCCAGTTAGTTAGTTCTTTTTTCCATACATCTAAACTGTCAGTTTTTTCCTCACTTATCCTGGAGAATTTTTCATGAGAATAATGAAGAAGACGTATAAGATAGACAAATAAGCAAAATAACGAGAGAAGGAAAAAGGTCGTTCGTCTCCTTCTTCAGCTAGTTCCTCTCCTCCGTCACCTTTTTCATCTCCTCCTTCTGCTTGTTCATCTCCTCCTTCTGCTTGTTCATCTCCTCCTTCTGCTTGTTCATTCCCTTCATCTGCTTGTTGTAATTAGAAATGAACTGAAAGATAAATTTTAATAATGTATTCCAATGAAAAATTGCATTAAAAAATAAATGGCAACCTCTGAAATTGTCGTCTCCGCAGTAATAAGTTTGTGCATTAGCTCATGATTCGCAACATTGACTGAAGAGAGCTAAACGAAAAGAAGCTATTTTATTTTGGGGAGCATGAAACTCAAACGTTATTTATTTCAATTTCCCTGTCCATTGTTTAAATAGCACATGCTCTCTTGTCCTCTGCCGGTCACTTTTCAGGTTACTATTGTTCAGAATTTAATGGAAAAATTGCTCAAGCTTTCTCGATATGACGCGATTTGCACGATTGGCAAAATGGATATAGCCAAAATCGACCGGTTTGGATGCTCAAAAGTTTCTTCGAGGTGCTTTCTGATACGAGTGATCGATTGGAGATAGTCTGGAAGTCTGAAAATGCGTTGTTCGTTTCCTATGACGGCTTGAATTATAGGCGAGACGAGTTGGATGCAGGTTTGAGGTCACTGCGCCGCACTTTGTTGAGATATAGAAATGAAAATTTACATCATAATAGCAAAGATATTTCTCTAAAGAACAAAAACAAATTCTCAAATTTAAGTATTTGTTATGAGCAGATTCCATATTCTTTTAACTTATTACAAAACATCGTATACTGAGAATTCTTTTGAAAGGGATCAAATTTCACGCTCTTTCTTTTTGTATATGTTTGGACGAGCGAAAAAATTTTGAGGTACCTTTTTTTAATCCGCTGACGTGCCGTTTTGATCTGCCGCACCGGGATTCCAATTCGCCTCCCAGCGCGGCGAACCCCATAATTCAAGCGGTCATAACAAATGAACAAGGCATTTTCAGACTTCCAGACCATCTCCAATCGATTCCTCTTATCAGAATGCACCTAGAAAAAAATTTTGAGCAAAATCCATTCTGGTCGATTTTGGCTATGTCCGCGGCCTTTTTGATTCGCTCGCAAATCGCGTCATATGTGTTTTACACCAAAATCAACTTATCAATAAAAAAAAGTTGGGTAAATAATCCACCGGACATTTAACCAACCTCATTCTTATCTTGATGGCGTATTTGTTCGTAGGCATCCTTGAGCAGCAACAGAGAATGGTCGGGTTTGGGATCCGTTGACTGGCGCATTTCCTGTCGATTGAGTGGAGGAGATTCGTCTGCACTCTGCACCAGTTGCCACTCGGAGGAGGCAGAACCTTCTTCCAGTGCACGAGGAGATGGCATGCTTCAAAACCACATAAAATTATAAATATATAATGCATATATATATATATATATATAGATATGTATTTTATCTATAAAATTGTATTAAAGGTTAAATTGCGTGACGTTACCAGGGGTGTCAACGGCCCGGCCCGGCCCAATTTCCCAGGGCCCCGGGCCGGGCCGGGCCGGGCCCAAAAAAGTTGGGCCGGCCCGCAGGGCCCGTTTGGGCCCGATAAGTACACGATGTCGTCCAGTCAAGACGACTGATGGCACTTTTAAGTGCAACACTTTCTTCATTTGTTCGTTTTCGAAAAGCTGAAGAAGTGGATGAACAAGCTGAAGGAGAGGACGAAAAGCCTTTGTATTTATATTCTTATGCTTACTTGTTTCGCGATTTTATGCCTCTCCTACATGTTGCTGCCTCTTCTCAAGTCCAATTCTGTTCTTGACAAAGCGTACCATTTCTAGGTTCCTGCTCTGCAAATCACACTTTGTTGCCTCTTCATCTTGTAACAAACTCAAAATTGTAACATAATCATTTTGACATGCTGGTTCAACTCTTTTAATTTTGTCAATTTTGAGGCATATATCGTATATTCTCTATTAGTACCTCGGGGACATTATTTTTCAATACCCTTGTGAAGGGGGCACTATTAATGGGGGGAGGGGTTTTATTTAAATGGAGGGGCACTAACAGAGAAAATACGGTAAACACATATTGCAAACAACTACTCAGACGTCCAAGAAAAGAATTCATTAGAGGTCTCAGACGAGCTCTAAACTTAGCTCACTGGAGCTGCCCGAGTTTTATTCAGAAATGGCGGGGATCTTGAAATTTCATTAGCAACAAACCATTGATTTTTTGTTATCAGAAAGAAATTCGGAAAATTAGACGTTTGCTGAGACGTAAAATATGATACAGTTTGGATTTTTTTTTAACAAATAAAACATAACATTAAACAAGACTGTTTGATATGCCATACACCGGGTCTCGTTTCATGGCAAGGGTGAAACTATTCAAAAGATCAATTAAAGTAGGACGTAACCGAAAAATAATCGAATTGCCGTGTTCAACCGTGGGGTTTGGCTCTTTTACATTCTAATTCTCTCGTACTATTTCGCGGGTATCAAAAAGCCGTTGCCTGAAAATATAATTTTTAAAATCGTGTACTGCGTCGACAAATCCATCAGTTTTTTTTTAATTTGTTGGCTTAATATTACCTTAAGAACCATAAGTAAAACAAAAAGGCAAAAGCTATGCGCGCTAGGGAGTCGATCGTGATCCAACCGCGTTGCGGCCCAGGCCTTTACCGACTGCTCCATGCACGCGCTCACTTGCATTGGAAGATTTCTCTCCTATCTAACCAGAGAGCAGAGACGCAGAGAGAACGCGAGAGACGGTCATAATTTCGGGGGTACGAGAAAGGCTAGTGCAATGATGTTGTTTTGTGCAGGTGCAGACTTGGAGAATAATAGGAAGGGGAAGGGGAAAGAGAAAGCTGAAGTCTCCACACCTCTCGAGTCGGAGAGAGCGATCATCCGGAATCGCGCAAGTTTCTTTCCTTGCTGCTGTCAGAAATTTGTTTGTCCTTCCATATTAATTGCTTTATTATGCATACATCCATGTTCTTACTGTTCTGAAATGTCTGCGTCGATAATTGTATTCTCTAAAATCTTCATGATTTTCCCAGTACTCCTTACTCGATATAATAATGTGCATAATACTTATGAAATAAACTCTCTTATTGAAATATATGATCTCGACTTCAAATAAAGAGTGCAAAAATGTTTTCGCTGTTAACTGTAGCGAATTTCAATTTAAAAAATCTTTTTGTACAGCGACAGAATACCTCCTAGCTTGTTCATCAGTCAATTGATTCGAATTAGCGCTCTTCTTGTAAGTTCGCCTATGTTCTCATCAACTATGATGCAAAGGAAAAGTCTGTATGTATCATTGCTCTGCCAAATCCAATCCTATTAGCTTCTTGTCAATAAAATGTCCACGCACAAAAGTCGACCTAGATTTAACCGGGAAAGATTACTCTTTCTATGTCTCTCTCTATCGCTTTCTTTCTTTCTTTGTCTCTCTTTGTCTCTCTCTCTCGCAGTTTGAACGTTTGCAGAGACATGCTTCCTTTTCCTATTGCTTTTTGGTAGACTCGGTAATTGACACTGAACGTCTTGCCGATAAACTGAAAACGACCTAGATTGGGCCTGGGTCGATGAGAGAGACAATTTGCTCTTTCTTTATCTTCCCCATGCACTTTGGTCGCTCGTCTCATTTGGAATACTTGCTTGAAAGTTAAAAGCATGAAAATTATGGCTCGGCCAAATGTTTTACTGTAGCAGTTCGTCACATTATAAACGATTTCCACATTTTCATATAATTTTTTTTTATAATGCATGCATGTAATGTGTTATTTTTCGCAAGACATTAAAACGCAAGACGAATATGGCCCTCTCTTTATGCTTTGGCCTAAGTCTCCTTCTTCCCTTCTCCCTCCATCTCCACTTCGATCTCTCCGCCCTTCTCGGCTCCTTCATTTCCTCCTCCTTTTCCCTTCTCATCCTTCGCTGCCTTCTCCACTGCTACCAGGCTATGAAAAGCCGAATTCGTCGTGGCGGCCCTGCAAAAGTTAGATACAATACTTTTGTTTATAGTGAAAACACATATTATCGTCATTAATTGACTACTGTGCAAGTACTGAAAAAAAAACATATTCATCGTAGTTGATACAAAATTTTAGCAAAATTTTTTTTTTACAGATTTTGATATTAATTTTTTTCCTTTGGATACTTTAGCGCGTCGGAGAACGTCTTGAAGGGCAGCGAGTCCTTCGATGACGCGCCGGCCGCTTTAATGATGACCCCGGCCGCGACGTAGAGAGCGAAGGCCAGCTGCTGAAAACAAGAAAAAATCAAAGCAAACATTGACTGAAGATGTCAGTCAATCAATTATCTATAAATAAATAATTACCGGCAACTATTGAGCATTTCTTAACCAAGCAATCTCACGACACAATCGATAAGTAAACACTGACACTTGACTTTTGAATCGCGTTGTAGCGGTTGTAGCTGATGGACTTAGCGTGCTGCAAGATGCTCTCTGACTTGAATGCGATCCTCTGGAAGGCCTTCTTGAGGAGAATCTGCAAGTAAACTTTTATCTGATTGATTTTAAATTAATGTTGTACCTGAACCAGGAGGAAAGCGCCCGTGCGCCCCAAGCCATCGCGACAGTGCACGAGGAGGCGTTTGTCAACGTAGGTGAACGATTTGAAGACCGCGTACGCGACATCCTGGAATTGTGGACTATTCTGCGGAGATTATAAGTATATTTTCAAAGAAGTGGCGATTAAGCCAAGGCCAAATCTTTCAATGGTCGTGGTTAATAGGAGGGGGAAAACGTACGAAGATGTCGGCGCGCATGCTTGGAATGTCGTCTTCGGACCAGTCGTAGTATTGGAAGTGGTGAACCACGTAAGTGCCTGACTTGCCCGCTTCGTCGGACTTTACCGTGATGTGTAGCTTGCGATGCGAGTAGGACTTCTGCGAAAAAAAAACATGTAATTGGTTTTAGTCAAAGGTAACTAGTTGTCGTGGTGCTAAGTAACAATTTTCTTTAATAATAAGAATTTGTAACAAAAGACGATAAAATAGTATAATATTTCTCAAATAATCAACAAGCCAAAATTTCATGATTCCTACATGTTAAAGCATGTATAATGAATGAACCTTGTCCTTGACGGCCGAAATGCACACGTCGATGATCGTGTTGCCGACGTTCATCTGCTCGAGCGAGCCCTTACCGGGTGGAAGGTAGTCGGTCGTCTGCAATTCTTACTTTTCACTTAATTTTTTTTCTCTTTTAATAATTGATATCCCGCATTCGAGGTAGAATTTAGATCCTATCATGAGAACGAAATGAAACCTTACCCCGTCTGCCATTGCTTCGGCCGTCTTCGTCAGTTGCATGATGCACTTCACGTCGACGTGAACGAGACTCAGGAAGAACTCGCCGAGGTAGGACTTGTTCGGGCACTGAAAAGTGTGCCATTTTCCTTTTCCTATTATTTCTTTGCTCTTTTTTATAATATTAATTCAACCGCGCCTGCGCCGCGATGAACATTTGCTCGTCGTCTACAAAGTTCCAGGGCATTTGCTCCTGGCCGGGCAGATTCGAGTTCACAGCAGTCGCGGCGACAATGGGAAGATAATTGTGATCACTATTAATATGGATAGTAACGAGCCCTCTGAAAGTCGGATGGTTAATTCGTGCGATTTTGTAACTGTTTTTTTTTACTTTGAAAAAAAAAGCAAAAAGTCACGCACTCTCCGAGCACTTTTTTGGCGCCCTTCGCCGGAATGAGCTTCTTGTAGTGCACGTTATTCATAACGGCCATTTGCCATCCCCAGTTGGCCGTCACGGTCCCAGTTGTGCAAAACGCTCGAAAGAATGGCTGGAAGTATTCGTCACTTTTATTATTTTATTTATTTTATATTTATTAGTTTGATATTCTATTTTTTTCTTTTCCTATTCCCATCATTACAGCGTATTTTATGCATGAAATAATGAAATGAATCACATTTCGCAATCCTCCTGAGTTTCCACTTGCGATAGAAGAAGATAGCCACGCCTCCGAGGACGAACACTAAAGTATCGTCTAATTGGAAAATGGACTTACGATCGATCGATTACTTTTGCAAAAAAAAAGATAAAAGAGATAGGATTACGGAGGAGAAGGAAGATTCCCCCAGAGCCACCGGCGACTGGCGCATAAGGGAAACCGGGCTTGTCCTTATTGTTAGACAACTTCTTCTTCAGCTCTTCCTTCTCCTTCTTTTCCTTATCTTTCTCCTCATCTACCACTTTCTTCATCATCGCTCCGATCTCCTTGTCCCAGTTGCCCCTTCTCTCCTTGTTCATGTTCTGGAAATAACCAGCACAAATTGTGGTATTTAAGCCGATATTATCACACTAGATTATGCTATTCACTTTGGTCATCCATTTCCTATAATTTTACCCTCATCCAGTGCGTTGCAGGAGCGGCCGACTTCACTCTGGCAGAAGCACTCAAAGATCGGGTCGGAGGCGTCGAAAGACTCAACCTGTAATTATATTACATTAATTTTACTATTCAAATTGTACATACATATTTCAAAAAAATTAAACCAGAAACTATTTATATACCTTGCGGCAGCTATCATTGAGTATCTCGTTTGGTAGCTTGTCTGCACAGCCAAAGCCGGTTCGATTTGAAATCTGGAGGGTGGCCCGGTTGTAGAAGATCTTGGAGTGGCAGAAGGAGGAAGCGGGGCAGGCTTCGAGAGGATCGGCGTCCTTCAGGCAGCGGTGCTGAATTTAATTAGTTTTTTATTTATTTATTATCTATATGCCTAAGTAATCTTTAGATAAATAATATCTTTGGATTAGTCTCATTCAACTAGTAAATCAAGAGCATACATGCGGATCGGGCGTCGTTGTGGGCGGACGAGTTGTAGGGTTCTCCTGTTGATACAGCTCAACCGCCATCCTCGCCAGGTTGTACTGAAAGGCTAGCAGATGTAGTGATTCGAGATGATTTATAAATAATACCTGTATCGTGAGGTTATAGGAACAAAATGACTCCTTCCGGCTGTCGCAGTAGCAACTGTATCTGAAGAAGAATAAGGCGATATCTATGCTACAAATTCTCTCAAGCAAACTTGTTCGATTGTCATTTAATATTATTCAAATATTCAAATGATTGTTCAAAGATTACATGTTTCTCGCAGTGCCAACGCATCCTTCCAGCACTGGCGATCTTGCGCAGGGTCCGAGCACCGCATTGTGCTCGGCCTTCGGGTCATACACCTTATCCACATTTAGGGTGACCGTAATAAGGCAGTACGGCACGGTAGCAGTACATTGCTCCTTATCACCGTGTCCATTGTAGCATTTACCAGGAGGTCCCTGAATGTAATCAAGCGAAGTTTGTTTTGTGAATTGTTTCAACTCTCTATGATTAATGTTTTTGCCGTTGTATAATTTCCAAAGTTCGTAAAGTCATACTGGAGTCGTAGAGGGAGCCGTTGGCTCTGTGGACTCGAAGTGGATAGTTCGACTGCTGGAGCCGCATTGGAGTGTCCGAGCAATAGGAGGAGACGAAGTGAGATGAGCAGAAGAGGGAAGAAGAGACGCATCTCTGCAAAAAGTAAGGACAGTTCTCTTTGGAATACCTACACATGTTAGGAGGGGGTGGGGAAATGTCTGATGAGAAATAGGGATAACATCATTGAAGGATAGATGGGCGACAAGATAAGTCTAATTTTAGATGGACATTGGAGAGGACTAGAGGTGCTAAAAAGGAGAGAGAGGGCATTCACAGAGAGGTTAAATTAAGGGAAAGCCTGGAAAAGAGCAGAGATGAGAGCGAGGGAGGATGAAGGAGAAAGGAATGAGAATGAGATGGATGGGAAAATGGAAAAAGAACAGGAAAAGGAGAGGGACGGGAAAAGTGAAAGGGGAACAAGGAAGGGGAAATTAGAGTGAAATGAGAATTTTAGGGGAGCGTGAAAGGGAAGTGGGAAGGGGAAAGTAGCCTCAGTAGTAGTAAGCTTCCGGTGATCCCGAGGAGAACAAACGGAAGAATGATGAGAAAATGAACAAATCAGCCGCTTTTATGCGATTTCGGCTGCACTTTTCGAGGATCATTATGCACAATGAAGTTGGCAACAGGGAAAGTTCAATTTTTCGTGACTTTGGTAACTTCAAAATGACTTCAACTTTTTGTTAATCAGCACTTTTTCCCGGAAAATTGCTAAGAGCTTTTTACATTTTGCTAAATTTATTGATTTCTCAATATCCCACGTAGAAAAGTACACCAATTGTAAGTAAAAATTGCCAGCATTCATCCTTTTCATTCTCGTCTCATTCGGTCGTCTTTATGACCCCTCCTTTTTATTGCGCCAACTAAAAGAATTAAATCCTTGGTTAAAAATTATCGTTGTAGTTTTTAAAGTGTTTGCTCGACTGATTTCTCTCCGTCAGATTCTCCTCTATCTCACCATCTCACCCTCCTTGTTCTCTCAATTTTTAGCGTTAATTTTCTTTCTCTCAATTGCCGAATGTTAGATAACATTATCTCTCAGATATCCTTATGGTGAGCTGGACTGGACCTACACTCACAAAGCAATTCATGCGCCGCAAAATAATAGTTTCGAAAAAGAACATATAATTTCAACAAATTTGCGAGGAAAGCAGAAAACAACGAACTGCGTAGTAAAAAGTATTTCACTCATATTTCACTCACCAACTCTTTTTTATCTTGCCGTTTAATTTTTCTTTTTGCTTCTTCATTTCTTGCTCTTTCCATGTCTCTCTCCATCTCTCTCTCCATCTCACTCTCTCTTGTTCTCTCTTTCTCTCTGTAACGGAATATCCCATTCCTCACGCTTTTCCCTATGACCCTTTCCCTTATTTGCATAGCTAAGTGTAATACAACTGCCATTATCTTTTCAAGGCATTTATAGTCAGTCTCCCCACCTTGGCTCTTTGTGAGCGGTTGCCTCTTTCTTGTTGGCCTGGTGTTGGCCGGTTCCCAAAGATAAACCTCTGAAAATCCGATCCCTCCCCTCATCTAATACATCGAAAGGAATAAAATTGGACTACAGTTGCAGCGTCTTCTTATTACATCTCTCCCTCACTCTTCTATTCCGTCTGTTTCTTTCTGCCTCGCTCTCTTTTTCTCTACTGTTTACCATTCACTTTCTTTTAAGACAGCCTATCTGTAAGACGCGAGCATGGATCTATACAGCACTGCCCTGGGGACTTTTGTTTGATTCAGAATACGAAAACCACATATCTTATACTACTCGACGAGCTCAACAAAATGGGCCGTATTTTAGATTTTTACAAAATTTTCCGTTCGAGATACTCTTCCGTAACTGTTTTAATACTTTTACTCATAACATGATGAGTGTGCTCACTGTCTTGGTCAATCGAAATTTTTCTAAGTCCAGAACTCCCGTTGAAATTTTCGACCTTTATTTTTCTAAGTCCAGAAGTCTCCGTTGAAATTTTCACCTATATTTTTCTAAGTCCAGAACGTCCCGTTGAAATTTTTCCCGTTATTTTTCTAAGTCCAGGATTCATTCCACCGTGTTCTTGGTCAATCGAAATATCACAAGTCCAGGATCCCAACCGGATCCGAACCTGAGCCGCTTGCGTCGTAAGTCCCCGTGTTACCAATCGGCCATTCGTCCATCATACCTGCTTGTCAGTGAAGATGTAGACATTCGAGTGGAAGTGATCATACATTAAAGATCACACATCACTCACCGGAGGGGGGAAATTGCCAAGTATGCTAGTCGAAATATTCCAAGTCCAGAACACTGAGAGGAATCGAACTTGTGCCGCTTGCGTCATATGTCGTGACGTAACCAATGGGCTATTCGGTCATCATACCAATTTGCAAGTGAAGATGTAGACATTCATGTGGAATGTGATCATACATCACATGATCACAGATTATGTCCAAGGGTATAATATTTTTTAGCCAGTGGAAATATCACAAGTCCGGAATAAATAGAGCAAATGATATTGCTCCGAGGAGGAATCGAACCTGGGACCTTTCGATTTGTAAACAAACATTCTACCAATGAGCCAATCTGACGTCATACCAACTCGCATCTGAATATGTAGACATGCAAACGTGTATGTAGAAGCGATACATATTTTCCCAAGTCCAAAACCCCTCGTGAATAATTCACCCTTGTATTATTTCACAAAACATATTGACCTATCTAAATCTTACAAGTCCAGTTATGCATTTTATCATATTCAATATATAACAATCACGATGATGCACAATTCTCGAGAACAGATTTTTCACGAATATTATTGAGGGTGACATTGTGAAACACTGCAGATTGGATTCTCTGGTTGGCGACGATACAAGAATTGCAGAGACGAATATTCGTCATGTTGTTCGTCGTAGTGTCATTAAGCCTTGCACAAACATTGCAAACGGCAATGACGATGAATCGGTGGCTTTTCAAGAGGTGTCCGTGGTTGCTTACATGTGATGGACGTTGGAAGGCATCAACTAGTTCCTTGAAGCTCTTCTGCAAATTTATAACAAATGGTGAAATTGCAAGAGCACGAGAAAAGTATACCTTTGCCTTAGATTCATCCTTTGCAGTCGCATTAAACCTTCGTTTGCGTTCACGAAGCTGAAAATGAAAGATATATGGAAAATATTCAAAAACACGCAATTTTAAACAAAACCTTTTCTTTACGCGAAGTCTTTTACATTGAGGAAATCGAAGACGAAGAAGATGAAGATGAAGAAGACTGGGAACGAGCCATTTGACCTGCTTGAATAGTTCAAATAATGACTGTCTCAGTCGTCAAAGGGGCGGACCCCAGGGGAGATTCACTCCTCGTCGTATTTTCACAAGTCCAGATCTCGGCCAGTAGACATATGTATCACAAGTCCCGAATAAATACAGCAATTGAATTTGCCTAAAGGAGAAATGCAACATCGAAATTTTTGATTTGTAAACGAACAACTACCAATGAGTCAATGAGCCAATCGGCCGTCATACCAGCTCCCAATTGAACATGTGCGCATACATACGTACATGTACAAGTGACAAGTTATACAATAATATATTCCCAACTCCAAACACTCCATGAATTTATATCATTGCATTTTCACAAGTCCAGGAAGAATGAGTAGTGAGAGGATGAACAAACTGTACGGAAATATTCTCCAGTGTACAAGCATAAATTAAGAACAAGTATTTCAATGTACTCTATTTAGTATATTGGGCCCAACATTTAGGCAGTACAAAGACAATTGGCAATGCAAAGACATGAATCGTTAGTGCATACATATAGTACAATGAAAACAGCAAATGAGGGATGTCAATAGCTGTGTATAAAGTAAGAGAAACTATTATCGAAAATCTCGAAATAAATAAATGAAGGAAGAAAGCTATCGGCCTCCCTGTAATATTAGTTACAAAGATATAGGCATTCATACGTATATGTTCAAGTGATACAATAATTTATTCCAAGTTCAAAAGCCTACCTAGAATAATTCACCATCGTATTTTTCCAAGTCCATTATAATTTTTTTCCAGGAAGAAGAAACATACATATTTTATAGTATGAATCTACCTCTAAAATGACGACCAAGTATTTAATGAACTCCAATCGGTAGGCGTAAATTATTTTGTCAATGTTAGTAAGTCGATTGTTTCAAGAAACAGAAGTGATGAACGCACGTTACAAAGTAATGTTATTTAATTCGATTAGCCTATAACAAATAAGCTGTGATACGAGGAAGTTCTACAGAAAAACAATTATATTAGAATACACAACTAACCAAAAAATTGTTGTTATAGTTCAATAGTCAGATACATAACTAATGTATATCCAATAAGTTCAGTTCGCATTACCAATTCAAGTATGCAACTTATGAATATTATGTACATACAAAAAGGAATTGTCAATGAATGGTTAACTCATATATCATATCAGTTGGACGTAAATAAAGATAGACATTGCCAACGCCAAGGAAGGCATCTAGAACGAAGCCACAAACAATACATTTGATAGCGAAAGTCTAACAGTTACTTTGCTTCCTACTCTATGCACTAGTAATATTGAAATTGACGATGTGAAAGACGATCCGTTCTTCATTGTCTGTTACCACATGTTTGACAGCTTCTACTCATCTTACATTTCGACCTTTTTATAGAATGTCTAAGAAGAAATCGTAAGCGTGAATTATTTGTAAATGTTAGTTGGTCGATTGTTTAACGAAGCATATGTGGATGTACTCAAGTTACACATTAATGTTGTTTAACTCGATTAGCCTATAACAAATAAGCAGTGATACTAGGGAATTCTACAAAAAAACAATCATAAAACAAGGCACAACTCACCAAAAAAAAATCTTGGTGAAGTTCAATAGTCAGACACATAACGTATATATCCATTAAGAATATTATGTACATACAAAGCATATTCTCAGAGAATAGTTAATACATATATCTTATCAGTTGGACGTATATAAAGAAGATGCTGCAAACACAGATTAAACCAAGTGTGCATCACAAACAATACATTTGATTATGAAAGTCACAAATTGCAAACAGTTATCTTGACTCCTTCTCTATGCAATAGCAATATTGAAAGGTGATTTTGCTATCGTTCTCGATATGTGTAATATGATCCGTTCTTCATTGAAGAAACTTTATTGTAAATGCAATAGTAGTATTGAAAGTAATGTTGATTCCATACTCGAAATGGAATATGATCATCATTCATTGTCTAATGTAAGGTCAAAATGTTGACAGTTTCCTCCTCAATGATTTTCAATCATTCTTCTTACATCGAAATATTACAAACCAAAGAACACCATGGTGAACAAGAGTGCAAATACTCTACATACATTGTTTATTGCACACCGAGGCAGGATCATATTGAAACGAAATCGTATTATTAATAATAAATTTACTGTGGGGGCACCACAGGGGGTTGTGATATGCTATTGAGTTTGAGTCTGAAACACATACAAATGGGGTTCTATCACTAAGGAAAGCGCAGTAGAAGTTTAAGATACCACATAACTTCACAATTTTATCATACTAAAAAGAATAGAAGTTGAATCAAAGATCTAAGAAAAAAGACTAGGGCCATAGAAATATAGTGTTTCTAATCTAATACGTTGTGGTTTTTTTAGATGACAGACTAAAGAAAAGAGAGTTCGCAGGAATGGTGGATCGGTATCCAAATTGTGCTGGACTAAGAAGATTATGTTTGTTTAGGTAATCCAGTATGAGGATAAAAATTATACGTTCTATTACCGTGGAGGTTGAGGAGATTGGACAGAAGGGTTCCCGGGATCGGACAGTTCCCGGGATCAGACTTAATACATTTTTGATTATAAACAGGACGCACTATCGCAGTAAGTAAATGAATATGTAGAAGGAACTGATTGAACATAATAAAAAACTGGGATGCAAGAAATAGTAGAGGTTTCTTTCATGTAAACATATGGAATATTGCCGGAGGAGGTAATATTTCTAATGAAAGGCTGAGAATTTTTATTCATTTATTCATTTATATGTACATCAAAAGGGGGATATGACATGAAGATAATTGAACAACAATTCACGCAGCAAGAACATAGCATGTACGAAGAATTTCCAGTACATAATATTAGATGAAAAGAGAAGAAAGAAAATATGTAACTAATAGAAACGATATGTAGACTCAATGACACTAAAGTACAATAGAAAAGTAATAGATAATATATAAAGATAATTACTTAGAGGAGCGTTTACGCATTATTCACAAGGATATGGAGTATAAGTGGACGAGGGTACAGATAATTGACAAGACAGGGTATGATACATAGTTGAAATGCACGCACACATACCTCAACCAAAGTGCTGAAGTTAATGCAAAATGGAAAGATACTAGTAATGTATGCCAAAGGTGTGATGAGGTAGAAGACTCAGAGGATTGGACATTACATATCATGGAACTCAACATAGATTTTATTGTCTTTCAAATGACAGCTTAATAGTTATGTTTCATATGTCTAAGCAATCATATGTCTAAGCAATAGCACACTCACCACAATGAAGATACTTTTCAGCTGCATTCTGAAAGGATTATCTCTCCATCTTAATTACAATAAAAGGAGGAATGACAGACTAAGGCTTCTTAGCCTCAACAGTATTCATTCGGTAGGAGATGATATATGATGGAGTGAAGTAAAAGGTCTATCTATGCATCTATGTATATGGTACCTATGCCAACGAACTACATTAATTTTACAAGATTAGTAGGACTGAGCATATTTTGTTATTATTTAGAGAGTTACACGAACATGGATGCACACTTTCCAATTCGTTTACTTGCAATTTTCTCATGTTCATACAAGTTGTATTAAAAGAAAGATTTCTGTATGTAAGAGTCAGTAAAGTTGTAAAGAGGAGAGGGGTTAGCAATAGTGTGGGAAATATACATGAACTTTCCGAACTTTTCTATTACTCCTCAATCTTTGTAACTGTTTATTTATTTAATTATATTAATCAAAGCGGGCATGATTTAACAGCATTTGACGTAGCAAAAGCGTGGAATAAATATAGACAGAATATCCTAACACAAGAAGAACATTTCATGAAGCCATAACATATTTAACAAGTATCATTTCTCGGAATATAGACTTAAAATAAGTTTTATCATGATCATATTCTACATGGATTTAGAAGAAGAACATATATTTCACAGAACAATGTAGGTATTAAGCGAAAGTGGGAAAGGATGCTTTACAATCAGCAGCAGTCATCTTGATCTTATAGCGCCACTGAGAGAAATTCCAGAGGGAAGAAAGCGTTGACGGCTGACGAAACTAGAGGTAGGCTAGGGGCATGCACTTGTGAACCATGTTGACAGAACATGTATTCCTGAATTATTCGATTTGTAAAACAAAAAAAAAGAATGGCAGTAAAATATAAAAAAGACCTGACAGTAAAATATAAAAAATGGCAGTAAAATATAAAAAAGACCTTACTACGTAACCAGTACGCAACGAACCCCCCTCTCAAATTGTCTCTGTAATTTTTCTAAGTCCAAAATCACAGTTGAAATTTTTCATAATTTGTTTTAAGTCTATGCATTTTGCAAGGTGTTTTTTTTACATTTTATATCTTCAATTTTTCTTTGATGTATAATTATTATCGTGAGCGTTGATGTTATTTATCAAATTGATGGTCTTACCAGACTTCATTCCTCTCCCTATATATCTCTTCTTCACACTTGGAATTCGAATCATCGCGACGAGTACTCTCACAACGGACGAGATTGATTCAATCAATAACATCCTTCGAGAGGAACGAATTCGCACTAACCACCTCATCGAAAACTTCATCATCAATCAGCCACGCATTCTCCCAGGCTCAAACTCATCGACGCACATCACTGTTCGATTAAATGTCGCAGGGCATCACAGTTCTCTCGGTAGAATACCTGTCAGGGTCTCCATTCAGGTCTTTTTTATATTTTACTGCCATTCTTTTTTTTTGTTTTACAAATCGAATAATTCAGGAATACATGTTCTGTCAACATGGTTCACAAGTGCATGCCCCTAGCCTACCTCTAGTTTCGTCAGCCGTCAACGCTTTCTTCCCTCTGGAATTTCTCTCAGTGGCGCTATAAGATCAAGATGACTGCTGCTGATTGTAAAGCATCCTTTCCCACTTTCGCTTAATACCTACATTGTTCTGTGAAATATATGTTCTTCTTCTAAATCCATGTAGAATATGATCATGATAAAACTTATTTTAAGTCTATATTCCGAGAAATGATACTTGTTAAATATGTTATGGCTTCATGAAATGTTCTTCTTGTGTTTAGGATATTCTGTCTATATTTATTCCACGCTTTTGCTACGTCAAATGCTGTTAAATCATGCCCGCTTTGATTAATATAATTAAATAAATAAACAGTTACAAAGATTGAGGAGTAATAGAAAAGTTCGGAAAGTTCATGTATATTTCCCACACTATTGCTAACCCCTCTCCTCTTTACAACTTTACTGACTCTTACATACAGAAATCTTTCTTTTAATACAACTTGTATGAACATGAGAAAATTGCAAGTAAACGAATTGGAAAGTGTGCATCCATGTTCGTGTAACTCTCTAAATAATAACAAAATATGCTCAGTCCTACTAATCTTGTAAAATTAATGTAGTTCGTTGGCATAGGTACCATATACATAGATGCATAGATAGACCTTTTACTTCACTCCATCATATATCATCTCCTACCGAATGAATACTGTTGAGGCTAAGAAGCCTTAGTCTGTCATTCCTCCTTTTATTGTAATTAAGATGGAGAGATAATCCTTTCAGAATGCAGCTGAAAAGTATCTTCATTGTGGTGAGTGTGCTATTGCTTAGACATATGATTGCTTAGACATATGAAACATAACTATTAAGCTGTCATTTGAAAGACAATAAAATCTATGTTGAGTTCCATGATATGTAATGTCCAATCCTCTGAGTCTTCTACCTCATCACACCTTTGGCATACATTACTAGTATCTTTCCATTTTGCATTAACTTCAGCACTTTGGTTGAGGTATGTGTGCGTGCATTTCAACTATGTATCATACCCTGTCTTGTCAATTATCTGTACCCTCGTCCACTTATACTCCATATCCTTGTGAATAATGCGTAAACGCTCCTCTAAGTAATTATCTTTATATATTATCTATTACTTTTCTATTGTACTTTAGTGTCATTGAGTCTACATATCGTTTCTATTAGTTACATATTTTCTTTCTTCTCTTTTCATCTAATATTATGTACTGGAAATTCTTCGTACATGCTATGTTCTTGCTGCGTGAATTGTTGTTCAATTATCTTCATGTCATATCCCCCTTTTGATGTACATATAAATGAATAAATGAATAAAAATTCTCAGCCTTTCATTAGAAATATTACCTCCTCCGGCAATATTCCATATGTTTACATGAAAGAAACCTCTACTATTTCTTGCATCCCAGTTTTTTATTATGTTCAATCAGTTCCTTCTACATATTCATTTACTTACTGCGATAGTGCGTCCTGTTTATAATCAAAAATGTATTAAGTCTGATCCCGGGAACTGTCCGATCCCGGGAACCCTTCTGTCCAATCTCCTCAACCTCCACGGTAATAGAACGTATAATTTTTATCCTCATACTGGATTACCTAAACAAACATAATCTTCTTAGTCCAGCACAATTTGGATACCGATCCACCATTCCTGCGAACTCTCTTTTCTTTAGTCTGTCATCTAAAAAAACCACAACGTATTAGATTAGAAACACTATATTTCTATGGCCCTAGTCTTTTTTCTTAGATCTTTGATTCAACTTCTATTCTTTTTAGTATGATAAAATTGTGAAGTTATGTGGTATCTTAAACTTCTACTGCGCTTTCCTTAGTGATAGAACCCCATTTGTATGTGTTTCAGACTCAAACTCAATAGCATATCACAACCCCCTGTGGTGCCCCCACAGTAAATTTATTATTAATAATACGATTTCGTTTCAATATGATCCTGCCTCGGTGTGCAATAAACAATGTATGTAGAGTATTTGCACTCTTGTTCACCATGGTGTTCTTTGGTTTGTAATATTTCGATGTAAGAAGAATGATTGAAAATCATTGAGGAGGAAACTGTCAACATTTTGACCTTACATTAGACAATGAATGATGATCATATTCCATTTCGAGTATGGAATCAACATTACTTTCAATACTACTATTGCATTTACAATAAAGTTTCTTCAATGAAGAACGGATCATATTACACATATCGAGAACGATAGCAAAATCACCTTTCAATATTGCTATTGCATAGAGAAGGAGTCAAGATAACTGTTTGCAATTTGTGACTTTCATAATCAAATGTATTGTTTGTGATGCACACTTGGTTTAATCTGTGTTTGCAGCATCTTCTTTATATACGTCCAACTGATAAGATATATGTATTAACTATTCTCTGAGAATATGCTTTGTATGTACATAATATTCTTAATGGATATATACGTTATGTGTCTGACTATTGAACTTCACCAAGATTTTTTTTTTGGTGAGTTGTGCCTTGTTTTATGATTGTTTTTTTGTAGAATTCCCTAGTATCACTGCTTATTTGTTATAGGCTAATCGAGTTAAACAACATTAATGTGTAACTTGAGTACATCCACATATGCTTCGTTAAACAATCGACCAACTAACATTTACAAATAATTCACGCTTACGATTTCTTCTTAGACATTCTATAAAAAGGTCGAAATGTAAGATGAGTAGAAGCTGTCAAACATGTGGTAACAGACAATGAAGAACGGATCGTCTTTCACATCGTCAATTTCAATATTACTAGTGCATAGAGTAGGAAGCAAAGTAACTGTTAGACTTTCGCTATCAAATGTATTGTTTGTGGCTTCGTTCTAGATGCCTTCCTTGGCGTTGGCAATGTCTATCTTTATTTACGTCCAACTGATATGATATATGAGTTAACCATTCATTGACAATTCCTTTTTGTATGTACATAATATTCATAAGTTGCATACTTGAATTGGTAATGCGAACTGAACTTATTGGATATACATTAGTTATGTATCTGACTATTGAACTATAACAACAATTTTTTGGTTAGTTGTGTATTCTAATATAATTGTTTTTCTGTAGAACTTCCTCGTATCACAGCTTATTTGTTATAGGCTAATCGAATTAAATAACATTACTTTGTAACGTGCGTTCATCACTTCTGTTTCTTGAAACAATCGACTTACTAACATTGACAAAATAATTTACGCCTACCGATTGGAGTTCATTAAATACTTGGTCGTCATTTTAGAGGTAGATTCATACTATAAAATATGTATGTTTCTTCTTCCTGGAAAAAAATTATAATGGACTTGGAAAAATACGATGGTGAATTATTCTAGGTAGGCTTTTGAACTTGGAATAAATTATTGTATCACTTGAACATATACGTATGAATGCCTATATCTTTGTAACTAATATTACAGGGAGGCCGATAGCTTTCTTCCTTCATTTATTTATTTCGAGATTTTCGATAATAGTTTCTCTTACTTTATACACAGCTATTGACATCCCTCATTTGCTGTTTTCATTGTACTATATGTATGCACTAACGATTCATGTCTTTGCATTGCCAATTGTCTTTGTACTGCCTAAATGTTGGGCCCAATATACTAAATAGAGTACATTGAAATACTTGTTCTTAATTTATGCTTGTACACTGGAGAATATTTCCGTACAGTTTGTTCATCCTCTCACTACTCATTCTTCCTGGACTTGTGAAAATGCAATGATATAAATTCATGGAGTGTTTGGAGTTGGGAATATATTATTGTATAACTTGTCACTTGTACATGTACGTATGTATGCGCACATGTTCAATTGGGAGCTGGTATGACGGCCGATTGGCTCATTGACTCATTGGTAGTTGTTCGTTTACAAATCAAAAATTTCGATGTTGCATTTCTCCTTTAGGCAAATTCAATTGCTGTATTTATTCGGGACTTGTGATACATATGTCTACTGGCCGAGATCTGGACTTGTGAAAATACGACGAGGAGTGAATCTCCCCTGGGGTCCGCCCCTTTGACGACTGAGACAGTCATTATTTGAACTATTCAAGCAGGTCAAATGGCTCGTTCCCAGTCTTCTTCATCTTCATCTTCTTCGTCTTCGATTTCCTCAATGTAAAAGACTTCGCGTAAAGAAAAGGTTTTGTTTAAAATTGCGTGTTTTTGAATATTTTCCATATATCTTTCATTTTCAGCTTCGTGAACGCAAACGAAGGTTTAATGCGACTGCAAAGGATGAATCTAAGGCAAAGGTATACTTTTCTCGTGCTCTTGCAATTTCACCATTTGTTATAAATTTGCAGAAGAGCTTCAAGGAACTAGTTGATGCCTTCCAACGTCCATCACATGTAAGCAACCACGGACACCTCTTGAAAAGCCACCGATTCATCGTCATTGCCGTTTGCAATGTTTGTGCAAGGCTTAATGACACTACGACGAACAACATGACGAATATTCGTCTCTGCAATTCTTGTATCGTCGCCAACCAGAGAATCCAATCTGCAGTGTTTCACAATGTCACCCTCAATAATATTCGTGAAAAATCTGTTCTCGAGAATTGTGCATCATCGTGATTGTTATATATTGGATATGATAAAATGCATAACTGGACTTGTAAGATTTAGATAGGTCAATATGTTTTGTGAAATAATACAAGGGTGAATTATTCACGAGGGGTTTTGGACTTGGGAAAATATGTATCGCTTCTACATACACGTTTGCATGTCTACATATTCAGATGCGAGTTGGTATGACGTCAGATTGGCTCATTGGTAGAATGTTTGTTTACAAATCGAAAGGTCCCAGGTTCGATTCCTCCTCGGAGCAATATCATTTGCTCTATTTATTCCGGACTTGTGATATTTCCACTGGCTAAAAAATATTATACCCTTGGACATAATCTGTGATCATGTGATGTATGATCACATTCCACATGAATGTCTACATCTTCACTTGCAAATTGGTATGATGACCGAATAGCCCATTGGTTACGTCACGACATATGACGCAAGCGGCTCAAGTTCGATTCCTCTCAGTGTTCTGGACTTGGAATATTTCGACTAGCATACTTGGCAATTTCCCCCCTCCGGTGAGTGATGTGTGATCTTTAATGTATGATCACTTCCACTCGAATGTCTACATCTTCACTGACAAGCAGGTATGATGGACGAATGGCCGATTGGTAACACGGGGACTTACGACGCAAGCGGCTCAGGTTCGGATCCGGTTGGGATCCTGGACTTGTGATATTTCGATTGACCAAGAACACGGTGGAATGAATCCTGGACTTAGAAAAATAACGGGAAAAATTTCAACGGGACGTTCTGGACTTAGAAAAATATAGGTGAAAATTTCAACGGAGACTTCTGGACTTAGAAAAATAAAGGTCGAAAATTTCAACGGGAGTTCTGGACTTAGAAAAATTTCGATTGACCAAGACAGTGAGCACACTCATCATCATAACTTTGCTCAACTGTGTTTTGCTTCATTATTTATATACCAATCGATAGCGCTTTAAAAGGGCTTCAATTTTTTTTCCAGAGATAGATTTCATGAAAATTGAATTTTGGCCCTAAAATACGGCCCCGAATTATTTTATAGCTAAAATTACCAATTTACGGTCATTTCCCCAAAATGAAATATGGGTATTCGGAAAGTGCGTAAAACTTCAGGTTATATAAGTCACTTTCAAAGAAAATTAGAGGTACCTATTTTTTGCTAGAAAATCCGAAACACTTTCACGGGCCCATGCTATGAGTGCTGTTTAGGCTCACAAGTTGGTTCGTTGGTGATCAATTCCACAAAAGAGCTCACCAATAGAACGGTTTTTGTAAGGGCATCACTCCGCTTCTAATGAGAAACTTTTTCATCTCTCGTTTTGCCTTAATAGGACAATTATGTTCATTTTTGGTTAAATAATTGCAGTTCTCAAGCAAATTTTGGAGAATCCACTCATCTCCACATAAGGAGACCTAGTTGCCTAGAAAGCGCGTTAAATTTGCTACAAAACAAATTCCTTATATCGAAAATTAAAGGTACCTATTTTTGGCGACACCTTCGCTGCGACAACAATCCTTTGCTGCCGCGCCGCTGCCCTTCCTGGCACCTTTGGTGGAGCAACTGCTGTTGGTCAAAATATCGTTCCTTTTCGTTGATATCCTTCGCGTGTTTAAGAGTTCTACCTATGTATATTTTAAAGAGCAACAACTTTAAAGAAAATATTCGTTTCAACAAACTCTTTCACAATATTGTTATCGATTGAGCTTGACTATATAAATATTACAGTTAGGGTGCGCCGATAGCACCTTTTGTGTGAACCGATGCGTAGTTCCTCTCGGCCAGCCTCCAGGCACCTTCACCATCACCGCCATTAACAACTAACCAATTTGTGTGCACCAATGGCAATCTCGTTCAGTATACGGTGAGGATAGTTTATCATTAAGAAAGAAACCATAAACTATCACAACAAACCAGTAATGTTAGTACGACAGAAGGAGTCTATGTATAGTTGCCAGAAAATATCTTCCTTATTTAGTGCCTACATAACTCTGCTTTCAGCTGAACGGAGTCATTGGCACGACGCCAAAGATTCGCTGCGGCGGAGATTTCCTGGCATCTGTGATTGACGAGATCGGCGGTGTCGTTCACGTGCAAGATGTCATGTGCACTTGAAAGAGAATACAATTAAATATACATATATAATTTTATTCTGATTTCACACAAATCCAGTGACAATGTAAGAGGCAATAAAGAAATAGGCAATCCTTGTTCAAGTTCTACGGAATGTTCTCTGATGGTACGACTAAATGACTACGTTGTTGTGCATGTGGCATTGAACATTTAACATAAAAGACACTCGGGGACTTCTGCTTGTGACTACAGCAAGTATGTGTAGTTCATACTTTATGTACTACTGAAAGTTATGCAGTTCATTCTTATATGTTTTACTGCAGGTATGTGTAGTTCATACATACATACTTATAGGTCTACAGCAAGTGTGTGTAGTTCATACTTATATGTAATTAGTAGTTTGCGCGTTTTACATACTCTTCAAGTACACTTGACATCTTGCACATGAACATCATTACCGTTCTCGTCAAAAACAGCTGCCTGGAACAATACGTTGCAGCGAATCTTTGGCGTCGTACCGATAACTCCGTTCAGCTGCAAACATGGGCACTAAAAGAATGAAAGTTGCTGCAATTCTACACAGTCCCATCTCATTCTGTCGCAACATGCAACTTTGTCTTAAAAGTTTATAATTTTAGAATGATAAGCTGTCCTCACCGTGTATTGAATGAGATTGCCATTGGTGCAGACAAACTCGCAGAAGTCATTAATGGCGGTGGTGGTGAAAGTGCCCGGAGGCTGGCCGATTGGAAGTACGCAACGGTCATCGCACAGGCTGCTATCGGCGCACGATAGCTGCAATATAATAAGAACAAGCTGAACGCGAAATAGAATTAGAGCATCTGAGAACACCAATAATATTGTTACAGAGCATATTGAAGCGAACAGTATTTTGGGAAAAGTTGGTGCTCTTAAACATTTTTGTAAAATTCCCAAAGACCCAAAGAATGTGAACGAAAAAAATGCAACGTTGCCCAACAGCAGTGGCTCCGTTAAAGGTGCCAGGAAACATGGCGGCGTGGCAGCGAAGGAGCATCTGCGGCCCGAGGGTGCCGCCCTAAAAATGGCATCCTAAATCCTGCGGGAAAATATTTTGAGGATTTCAGAGATTCGCACAAAGTCGCCGATTAAGACGCCAGACTTGCAGGTCGCCCAGACTGATGGAGGCAAATTCGGGTACATTGCCACAAAGTAGACCTGGAAGGAGTTGAATTTTTGTGATAGAAAAGAAAGGTTGAAAATAATTTTAATATGTGAAAGAAAGATAGCACTCAAGTTAGCGAGACACAGTCTAGAGGTGATAGAGAATGCATGGCTCAGTTAAAGAAAGAGGCATACAACATCAGCACAGTTGAGTGTGTAGGGTGGGAAGGCGCCGGCGCCGATGCATGGCTGAGGGTTGCAGCCGGCAATTGTTGGAAATGTTGTAACCATTTGGGAAGCGGAAAAGATTTAGGAATTTTTTAATTAGATTTATTTCAATAATATTATGAAATTGGCTATATATTTCAACAGCATGGAATCAGTGACAAGTCAAAAGAAAAGAGCAACTGACGCTGAGCAACACAACTAGAGTACTTGGCACTTGAGCCGGGAGGGGCGAATCGATGATCAACCTGGCACATTACCTCGCTTGGCAGTAGAATATTCATGGTTGGACTTCCAGGAAACTGTAAGACAATTTTTTGTAATGATTAGTCAGTGATTCATTTATTTATTTATATGGAATAAAAGAGAGTCGCACCCACTGGACCATCGGTGTAGAAGGATCACATGTAAGACGACATGGATCACGTGCAAACGGTGGGTAACAAAAGAAGCCGGGCGGACAGGCAAAATTCCGAAGACTTTCAGAGCTACACTGGCAGACTGCAAAGACGTTTTAGATCGTTTCCGACTTTGAAGATTAATTTATTAAATCTATCATATTCGTTGGCACCACCTGCAGATTGAGTCAAGTTCAGCATGTTCAAAAAACCTAACGATATCGACAGTAGACAGATGGAGCGTCGGGATAGATGAGAGAAGGATTGGTCGTGTCGAAGTAGCCTCCGCCGCCTGCCAAACAGCTCAGCCCGTTCGTGTCAGCATTGATTGCTCTCTGTAACAAAAGAATGACCATTCCATTTTAAATATATCTTTGCTCAGTAAAAGCTTCCTTCCATCATTATCACACCAAAAGGACTATAAGCAAAAACGATATTAATATTAGTGCAAAATGTCAGACTAATTGAAATCCTGAAGAATAAACGTAAATATTCTTGTTTTTACTGACAATGACAAGCGTTGCGCCGCTGCTGCAAGTGACTTGGACGCAAGGAGAAGTTGTGATGACGAGGAGAGTGGAATCGGAGCAGATATTATTGAGAGGGCATTCCGAGGGAGGAGGAGCTTGGAAGACCGGAAGACCGCACGTCAGGCACGCTGCCTGGGGCAGATCTTATTAGGTTCTCGTGCTTGATGTGAATTGTAAAAAAGAATAGTTTTGAAAAAGGTTCTAAGTAATATATTATAAAAACAATGACGTGGAATTGGTAGAGGGGCGAAAGAGGTCGTGGAGGTGGTCGGGACTGTAGTTGTGGATGCAGTTGTCGATGTAGAAGGTGTCGTCGTCGAAGTGGTCACGAATGGTTCGGTCGGTGCCGGCGCACGGAAACAACCGACTGCGGAGGCAGGCAGCAGAAGAATGAACAGCAGCCGCTTGTGCATCCTCTATTATTTTAAATCGGGCGAAATAATTAAACTCTGATAGAAACGCAATATTATCCATTTCTAAGAATAATATAATAAAAAGACAATACGAAAACAACTTCGTCTTATATTGACGGAATACTTTATTCATCTAAAACGTACATAATTAAAAAAGGTGTATGGAAGGTAAGGAAATGTGTAGCTCATAACCCGAAATGTGACGAACGACCAAAGTGTATGGGGAAGATAAAGAAAGAGCATATCGTCTCTCTCATCGACTCAGGCCGAATCTAGGTCGTCTTCAGTGCATGGCCAGCTTATCGGCAAGACGTTCAGTGTCAATTACCGAGTCCACCAAAAAGCATTGAAATAAAATCAAGCATTCAATAGGAGCATGCCTGTGCAAACGATTAAACTGCAAGAGAGAGAGAGAGAGAGAGAGAGAGAGAGAGAGCGGGAGAAAGAGTGCTCATCTCTTCCAGTTCAATCTAGGTCGACTTGGGTGCGAGGACATTTTATTGAATAGCCAATTAGCCACTGGATATTCTACTGCAAAGAGATGGTAATGTGCCAGATTGATCATCGATTCGTCCCTCCCGGCTCAAATGCCAAGTATTCAATATACGGTGAGGATAGTTTGTCATAAGGAAATCATAGACTATCACAACAAATCGGCAAAGTTAGCATGGTACAACAGAAGGAGACAATGTAAAGTGGCACAACGCCAAAGATTGGCTGCGGCGAAGATTTCCTGGCATCTGTGTTTGACGAGATCGGCGACGTCGTTCACAGGCAAGACTTCAAGTGCACTTGAAGAGTTTGTAAAAAGTGTAAACTACGAATTATATACATTTAAGTATGAACTACACACACTTGCTGTAGTTGCAAACAAAAGCAGGGATGGCCGGCCCCCAGGATCGGCATCGGCACCCGGGGCCTGGGCCGAGCCTGGGGGCCGGGGCCGACCTCGGGGGCCGGGGCCGGGGCCTTGGATAATTGAATGAAGTTCACCCCCTGTTGACCAACTTGAGCCAATTTATGATGAAAAGTGCCCGATTTATTTCGTATTCGCTACAGATGTACGAATTTTCTCAATTTTGGTTGAATTTTTTCTCCGACGCAGAACTTTTTTTTTAAGAAAAATTTTAAGATTTGGGGCCGGGGCCTCCTTCGGGGCCGACCCCGGGGGCCGGGGCCGGAGCCGACCACGGGGGCCGGGGCCGGGGCCGGATATTTTCGGCCCCCGGCCACTCCTGAGCAAAAGTCCCCGAGTGTCTTTTATGTTAAATGTTCAATGCCATGTGCACAACAACGTAGTCATTTATCCATCAGAGAACATTCGGTAGAACTTGAACAATGGTTGCCAATTTCTTTATTACTTTTTACGACAATGCCCGTACATTCTCACTGGATGTTTGTATGTGAAATTGAGGAGAACAAAAACAGAACTTTTTTTGTTATATTTTCCTTTTTTTAATGCTGAGATGATCTCATGAATTAACTAGCTAATTGAGTTTTATTTGACTTCGATAAACTATTAAATATTTACAAAGATACGTCTTGACTTTGTGGAAGGTTGAGGAAGGAAAAAAATGTGACAACATTCTACAACTCTGGAATTAGGCTTTTACGTTGATTTGTTATTAAAGAAATCTTCAGCGAATCAGCAAACATTAATTTCCCACTAAGTATATAGGAACTGATGTAGAAGGGACCGTTTTTAAGTCAATGAAATAAGCAAGTTTTCATTATACCTAGGTTCTTCGTCCATAATAGAGATACAGACGCTAGAGAAAAGCAAGACAATGAAAGAACTTGTTAAGAGGTTAGATTCACTTACGTTTCAAAATATAAGTTTTGTAGCTGGCCCAAAATCACCGTTCATCCATCTGGGAGTTTTGCACCATTTGAAGTGTAGTTTTATCAGATACGATTTTCTTTCGTCGGGTACTTCCTATAATCAGCTATGTATATTCAAGCCATGCAAACGATCAATTAAAGTAGGACGATCACCGAAAAATAATTAATTGTCGCGTGCCCCCCCCCTCCCCCGTTGGGGTTGGCACTCTTACACGATCATTCAAACGTGCCATTTCTCACATCAGGTCGCAAAAACCCGTTGCCCGAAAGTACCAGAATGAGAGTGCGAAAGGCCGGGGAAATTTGAAATCTCACATAACTTTTCGGTGATGGCTCTTCTTGAATTGCTGTTTAGTAAGGTTCTAATGAGGTGACAACAATTTTTTGGGTCATCATTGCTGAGAAACTGCATGGGAAACAAGTGAGGCGTTTTAAGAAGTAATTAAAAAGAAACGCTATATAACGTCGGGGAGTTGAGTTCCAGCAATTGCTTGTCTGTTCGTTTTTTTGAGACGAGAGATGTCTCGCCGAATAACATTATCCATTTTCCCCATTGCTTTTTTATACATATGTACATGTATGTATATAAATTTATATTTAAATAAATAAATATGTATTTATATAATTTTAAGCATGTGGCATCCTCTTCTACCGGAAAATGATTCTGCATCCCCAAAGTGTCAGCTGGTGCAGAGTGTAGACGAAGCTCCTCCACACAATCGGAAGACCAAGCTCAAGTCAACGGATCCAAAACTCGACCATTCTCTGTTGCTGCTCAAGGAAGCGTACGAGAAAATACGCGAGCAAGATAAGAATGAGGTAAGTGAAAAGTTGAGTTGATAATTGAAGAAGGAAAAGAAAAAATGAATATAAAATTATTGCGCAGATAATAAGAGAAAACCACGTAGGTACTTGGAATGATTTTTTTTTCTTCCTATTGCGCACTCACAATTGTCTCTATTATTGGATCTCTATAGTATGCTGCAATATTCGAAAGAGCTTCTTTTCGTTTAGCTCTTCTCAGTCAAGCTTACGAATCAGGAGCTCCAGAACGAACTTGCAGCAGCGAAGACGACAATTTCAGAGGTCGCCCGTGTATTTTTTTGTAAAATAACTTTTTCTCGTTAATATTACATAATTAAAGATTCATTTTCAGCATATTTCAAAGGACAACATGCATATGGAGGAGATCAACAAGCTGAAGGAGGAGATGAACAAAGTGAAGGAGAAGATGAACAAGCAGGAGATGGACAAGCAGGAGAAGCAGAAGATCAAGAAGAAGGAGGAAATGGAGAGGAAGAAGGAGGGCGTGTTCATCATTTCTTTCCCGATCATTGTTATGATTGTTTGTATTCTGCTAATCTTTATCCCGCAATCACCCTTCTCACTGCACGCTTATCTCGCGAATCTCGTGAATAGAAGAAAATAGGATGAGTGTGGAAAAAAAGGCTGACAGTTCAGTTGGATGGAAAAAAGATCAAGCTAATAGGAGATTTCATCCAATTTTTTGGTCTATACTCAAGTTGGAGTACATTCCTATGTTTCCGCTCCACACTTTGTTATCTCTTCATCTTGTTGCCGACTCAGCTTTTATGACGTTGTTACATTGACACGATTGTGGAGTTTGCTTTAACACCCTTTTGACAAGTTTAAGAGATATAAACGTTTGTTGCATTCGACTGTTCAGACATCCAAAAAACATTTCATTGGAGGTCTTTGAAGAGCTCGAATCGAAGCTCACTCGGGCTGCCCGAGTTTTAATCAGCAATGACGCGCAGCAATAACGTTGGGGATTAGAGTCACGGCAATTGCTGGCTCTTCGTTATTTTGAAACAAGATGCTCGCCGAGCCAATTTTGCGTTTAAAATAATATTTTATTTTAAACGCGTATACATGTATATGTATACATATATATATGTATATGTATACATATATATATGTATATGTATACATATATATATATATATATATATATATATATATATATAATCTTTCATATATACATAATTTTGAAGCATGTCGTCTTCTCATGAACTGGAAGAAGATTCTGCCTCCTCCGAGTGGCTACTCGTGCAGAGTGGAGACGGATCTCCTCCACCCAATCGAGAGGAAAAGCGCCCGCCAACGGATCCCAAACTCGACCTTTCCCGGTTGCTGCTCAAGGAAGCCTATGAGCAAATACGCGAGCAGGAAAAGTTTGAGGTTAGTTAAAGGAGAAGATGATATTTGGAGTAAAGCATAATATCCTGTAAGTTTGAGCGATTTTCTTAGATTACATTCTAGATTACATTTCTGTGTCCTACTTTAATAATTACGTGAAATCTCATTAGTAGAGAATTCGCTACGGCAGGAAAAGAGATAATTAACTACATTTTGTTGAAATGATTTATTATGCTATTAAATATTATTCATGCTTATTCACCACTGTTATTGGATATACATATGTATGTTGAATTTAATGGAACCGAAGACTCGCTCTTATATTTTCGAATTTTTGCCTGAAACAAGGGGGAGGGAGCATGTGTTATTTAAAAACGCGACTAGAATGGACAGGAATATTGAAATAAATTACGGTTGAGTTTCATTCGAATTTAAATGATATAGCTGTTTCTCGTTTAGCTCTTCTCGGTCAAGCTTAAAATTCGTGCACTCGAGCACGAACTGGCAGCAGCGAAGACAACAATTTCAGAGGTTGCCTATATTATTTTTTAAGTAATATTTATTCATAGTTTTTACATTATTGAATATTCACTTACAGCTCATTTCAAAGGACAACATGCATACAGAGGAAACGAACAAGCTGAAAAAGAAGATGGACAAGCAGATGGAGGAGACGAACAACGTGAAGGGGGAGATGAACAAGGTGAAGAATGAGATGAACAAGCTGATGGAGGAGACGAACAGGCCGAGGGAGGAGAGGAACCAGGCGAAGGAGGAGACGAAGAAGCATATGGAGGAAACGAACAGACTGAGGGAGGAAAGGAACCAGGCCAAGGAGGAGACGAAGAAGCAGATGGAGGAGACGAACAGACTGAGGGAGGAAAGGAACCAGGCGAAGGAGGAGACGAAGAAGCAGATGGAGGAGACGAACAGACTGAGGGAGGAGTGGAACCAGGCGAAGAAGGAGACGAATTGGAGGAGGGAGGAAAAGAACAGGCTGAAGAGCGAGTTTGCTGAAACGCATATGGCCTTAACGAAGGTTACCATTAGCAACATTTGCTGCAAAAAAAGCATCGCATTAAATATGCTTATCTCTTAAAGCTTAAGATACGTTTATGTATTTTTTAAAAATGAAATTAATCAATAATTTTTTTATGTATCAGAAGGCAAGAATGCTGTTTTTACAGCTCCGTGAAAAACGGGACGCAGACCAGCAGCTGATTGAAAAACTACAAAGCAGCAACGAGAGTCTCACCAAGGATATCGATCAGGTTCAAGGCTCTTCCGCGTGCTGATACATACTTATGACTTTTATTTGCAGTAATCTGAAACACATGCAAACTTTGAAATCATATGTATATAGAGTAAAGACTAAAATTTAACTAACTGTTTAATTTGACTCGATTTATAATTTTTCTAGTATTATCAGGAACTTTATCCTTTTTCAGATGCAGGAAGAAATGCGAACTATGACGAAGGCCAATCCCGGTAGTTGTTTTAAATTATTAATTCGTCTTAAATTATTATACTGCACATATCTTATGAGAAATAGCATACATACATATGTATCTCTTAAATTAGAATTCTTGGTTCATACTTGAAGTAGTCAATATATAATTTATAAAAAAAAAACTTGTTGCAGATGTCACAAGCAGCGACATCGGTGACTATTATCAGCAGTGGGATTCTCTCACTCTTCAGTATTTCTGTTCGAGTCAGAAACACTGAGAAGAGAGAGAATCCCTTGTGGGAAAAAAGAATCCCCGGACGCAACCCCCGGCTATTACGGTAAGATTCAATCACATTCTTCCTTACATTTTCTCTCGTTCCATATATGTATATATATATATATATTTATATATATATATATATATATATATATATACATTCAAGCTTCTTCTCTTCCCTGTAAAAACCCTGCTTCTCCTCAGGCCACTCGCTCTTCTGCCACCTACATATTTCAAACTTTTTTCTATATCTCTCTCTCTCTCTCCGTGTTCCTCTCTCTCAATATCGCTCTCTCTGTCTCTCCCTCTCTCTGTGTATCGCACTACTTCGCATTTACTTATACTTTTTTTAAGGTTTTCACTCTCTCGTATCTTTTCGTTACTGTTTTTTTTACATTTTATTTTTTCGTTTGCAATCTTCGGTTTCTTCAACTTCAAATTTCCTCTCTATTTTCCCTTTTTCCCCAGGTTTCAGCTATTCGAAACCCTTGTATGAATCATGAATTGATAAAAGCAGTTGATGTTTGCATTCATTTATAGTGCAAAATAGATAATTAGGCGAACGGAGACATCAGAAAGAGTATTTTATTTTAATATCAACTGCTTTGCTCTTTTTTGAAATACAGAAATATTTATTCCAACATGAGAGTTAAAGCGGCCTTCATTTTATTTTAACTGTCCTAATTGAATGGTAATAGTGTTGCGTGCCAGAAAGCTGCTGCAAAATTAGAAACAATTAAAAGGAGAGGAGCAGGGTGTTCATAAAGGAGTCAAAAACTCGCATTTGAATTCGCGTATGTTTGCCTGATATATGAAGAATTTTTTTTACAAATACAATTTTATATTAAAGGAACTCTCCACGGAGTTTAGCCATAAATTCTACGGTACTACTTAAATTCTGCAGTACAGTGTGGGGAAAATTTTTGATTTTTCTCCTCTGGTCACCTTCAGGATTCATTCATACTTGTCATAGCAATATTTCTAGTTCCATACATCGGTCTCTTCCCTAAAAAAAAGAGGACGATCACTGAAAAATAATTAATGCAGGTTTGAATTGTCGCGTTCACCCGCGGCGGTCAACACTCTTACACGCATCTTCTCGCGTGACATTTCGCAGGCCACACAAATTTATTGCCTGAGAGTAGCACATCCCAGAATGAGAGTGCGAAGGGCCGCACCAATTTTAGATCTCATCGTTCTAATTTTTATTACTGTCAATAAACTACGAATACATACGTGTGCATACATTCCTTCTCGTCAGCTAGTGAATATGGTCTTTGTGTTAGCCGTTATTGATTGAGCTATCGAATGCCTGTAAAAAAAGCTTGGTGTATGTAGGTATTTAATTTGGACATCTTGACCAGATACTCTTGCACACTCCTTTTTTTAAACAGTTGTGTTCTATCACAAAAATGTTTTTTTAATAGTTAACAATTCAGCTCAAAAATGAAATTTTTTATGCCACAACGGATAAAAAGAGACATTGAACAGGCCACCATGTTCAATCGAGGCAGGAAATAAAGAGTTGATTTGACTTGAAAAATTTTTGTTGTCTCTTGTGTGGGTGACACATCGTGGTATAATATGGGAAATGTAGCACGATCACAAGAGTGCTCTTTTTGAATAGAGAGAGAGTGAGAGAGAAGGAGAGAGAGAGGCAGACAGAGAGAGAGAGATTGAGGGAGAGGGAGAGAGAGAGAGAGAAAGAGAGATCACTCAGACGATGACCGGGAAGGCGGCCTCCTTGGCGATGCCGCAAGCCTTTCCTTTGCTGCGCGAAATGCGGATGTAGCCCTGGAAGGAAGAAGAACGCTTTTTCTCTCCAACTTTTCCACTTTTCAATCTATCTCTCTCTCTCTCTCTCGCTCTCTAGACAGTCGATTTCTCTTTAGACGGGTCTTCAAATTCTCACACTCTCCCACTGCCGATTAAAGTCCAGACTCCAAGTGTTATGTAACAATTAAAAAAAAAGAAATTATAATGTGACCGATGAATGAGAAACGGAATGAGTTAGCTTTGAGATGAGGGAATTGAGAGAGACGGAACGAAGTCATCAAGAGAGAGATTGAATATTACGAAGAAAGTAAGGTAAGGTCATGGGAAGTCGGTGAGAGTGTGGGAGACAGTGAGAGAGGGAGAGAGAGAAGGACAACGAGAGAGAGAGACAGAGAGAGAGACAGCGAGAAAGAGAGAGAGAGATATAGGGAGAAAGATGGCACGAGAGAGAGAGAGTATGATGATTAAGACAGCCTATCTGTAAGGGTCGATCTGCCCTCTGCAATGGGAAATTTTTGATTTTTAAAATTGATGAAAACTTGATCATTTGTACTATTCGACATGCTCTTTAAAATGGTGAAATCGTGATTTCGAAAAAAAAATTTTCTTTCGAGATAATAGCGATTTACGCTTAAAATTCACATGCCCATATCTCAGTTATTTCTTAAGATTTTTGAAATCTCTTTTTTGTGTTTTATAGATCTTTGTATTCTCTTTAAAAAAGGTCGCGGTGACGTTTCGTGAAAACAACTTTTAAGCAGCAAAAATCGTATAAATAGATTTAAAAATATGGTTTTTCTGGTTTTTCAGACCAAGTAACCCCCGCGGGGAGGATAAGCTGTTCATAGAAAGAAAGCCCGTGAAATTTGCTACAATGCGATGTATCTTTAAAAGAATTCTAGGAGGACATATTTTTGGAATATGCACTTAAGCAAATATACTCAACTTTAAAAGTACCTTGCAAGAGGTCCGGGTTCGAAGCCCGCTCGGGGCAAAGTTTTTGCAATGTTTTGTAAACTGCCAAAAAACATATTATCGATCTAAAATTGATGTCTATTCGTCTCATAGCTCTATAAATTTGCATATGCTTTCCGTTTTCATTCTGATTTCACCAACTGAAAATTTCTTCAACATGTTTTTATTCCAACAAAGGTGCACAATTATAGAATCATTTTAGCTTCGTGATTCGAAAGTGCAAAGCATTTCTCAAGTCTCTTGAGGGGCTCATCAATGAACAAATATGTAGGGATTATCATGACTAATGGTCAGAATAGTTCATCGTGGACGCGTCTGGGTGCTGTCTGGGCAGACCCGCTCATGTCTACAGGCTCAAATACGTCTTCATTCGAGAGCTCCTCAGGTGATTCCGTTTGCGTGGCTGTGGGATTTCTTTTTGGATCTGCCTTCTCAGATGGGTACTCAACGTCATTCTCTATCAGTTGTCTAAATTCGTCGAAGTCAGTCCCAAAAAGCGGTTCCGATTGAGCCTCCTCAATGATATCACCTTCCGTATCGAACAGTTCATCAAGCTCGTCTAAGACGTTCACAGATGTTGGTTGCGGTGTCGTTGTAGTTGTTGATTGATCCAAGTCGGGCACATTTGCATGTCTCTTCTTCGAGGCAAGATTTCCGAAAATGCTTGCTATCTGCTTGTAATTGAGAAGTTCTGGCGGTGAGAAGAGTAATTTTCCAGCTGCGTCGATTTCCTTGCGCATTTTCTTCTCCAGCTGTCGAGGATCATGTTTAGTGCCCGTACGAAGGCCATCATTAAACGCTTCGATCACATACGTCTTAGACCTGGGTGGAAGTCGAGTGCCCTTCTTATGCTCGCGAAGTGCCCAGCCTTGTGGCAAACGAAGCCCGTTATCTGTCACTTCTGCTAGCGACTCGATTGCCTCGTCGACTTCGGAATATGCCTGCTCAATCTTTTCTCCTTCGAGACACATGCCGTACCGCTTCAGAACATAATCCCGAAGAGTCAGCCTCTCGGAAATTGCCCTATGTTTGCCAAAAAGGAGATGTCTCTCGAGATTGTGGGCTTGCAAGAATTCAGCTCCACAGGTTTCTTCTGGGCATCTGTAAAGATACCCATATTCAGGGCAACTTCCCGTGAGAGTGTATTCGGCATCTTCAGGAGCGCGGCAGGCCTCATCATCTATTTCTTCATTACGATCACGGCCATGGTCCGGCGTGACCTCGCCTCGGATTGGTTGGCCTTCTCTCCCCAACCAGCATAGTTCAGATGTCGTGTCCAGGCAACCTCCAGATGAATCGGTGATGAACTCTCCTTCATTGTGTTGTAGAGATGAGTAGTCGATCTCTTTGCCGATACCGATAGTAGAATATCGATGAACTCGAAGTGCCGTTTCTTCAAATAGGAACGTGTTATACTTCCTTATTCCGGCAATTTTGGCCTTAGACGCTTCTCCTCTTCTAATGCTTCCCGTGTAAACCGAGACTGCACGTAGCGGTTTTCCGTGAGTTATTCCTGCCAAAATTTCATTTGGAGTGGTTACGTCCTTTCCACTATCAACGTAGTTCCGCAATTTTCTCTTCGCCAATGCACTCATCCGATCGCATGGTCCTTTCCCAGCTTGAGTCTCGGAGAAATAGTAGCCGACGATTTTGACTCCAGAGGACCGTGAAAGTTCTTTCATGCTGCCAAGAGTTGCTGCCGATTTGTAGCAGCCTCAAAATCTTATGTACAACTCGTCTATTTCATTATACTCTCCCCACCTGCCTGGTCGCTTCGCAAGAATACAGATGTTATCCCCCCTTTGTGTAAAATTTGCAGGGTATGATTGAGAATGGCTGTGACGGCGATAGTGTCCTGCAAAATCGGTTACGATTTAAGGTTTCAAAAAGAAAATAAAACACTACATTTGACATCTTAACATCAATGGTCTACCTGTGTTTCGCTGTTGAGGACGTGGTACATGGAGTGCTGTTTATATTCTGCGTTGCGCCGCGCAAGTATATGAGTCACGTGCCAGGAAAATCCTCGTTTTCCAAAGAAGTCTGTTGTTTTTTCCCGAGCAAACATTGGCAGGAGTTTCATCGCCCAGTCAAGAGTTATGAGCGCTTGATTTTCTTGGAGTTCCGTCACAATTCTATCCCGATCTGCTTCGCTCGCCGTTGTTCGTAACTGATGCCGCTTCAGTTCTTCAACGTTCTCTTCGATTCGATAAATATCATTCAACTTGAGTTCCAAGTCCCGTGCTTTCGCTTCTCTCAGAAGTCCGCCTTCTTTCTGCGCAGCGAAATTAGCAGCTGTATACAGGTTTGCAACAGTTTCGCGCAGGTCACCCAACGTTAACTGCAGCGATTCGCACCTGAAAACAACTTTTATTTGTGCAAAATAGTGTTGTATAATTTAAAAAAAAATCTATGACCTGTCGCACAGCATGTCGTGGCTGTGGTGTTTTGAAGAAATATCAGCGGAGCAGTCCTCAGAGAATGCGGCGTCGACTGGGCAGTCGTTACAGAGAGAGATAAATTGTCACTCCCGCTGGCAGTCGTTACAGAGAGAGATCCCCGCTCCGATAAATCCCCGCTGGCAGTCGTTACAGAGAGAGATAAATTGTCACTTCCAAGAACACGAAACCTCCCGCCCGGCAGTCGTTAGAGAGAGAGATAAACTTTCGCTTCCAAGAACACGAACTCTCCCACTGGCAGTCGTTACAGAGAGAGATAAACTTTCGCTTCCAAGAACACGAACTCTCCTCCCTTTCAGTCATTAGAGAGATAGAGAGAGAGAGAGAGAGAGTGGAGGGGGTCTTTCGCTTCCAAGTACACAAGTCTCCTCCCTGGCAGTCATTCAGACAAATTTTCGCTGTGTGAGTGCTTCCGAAGAGAGATGTCGTACCAGCCGCAACTTGCCTTCCTCATTGATGTCTGCCCCGACGTATTGCTACCGGGCGATGCTGGGATGCAAGCTATTCAGAGCGCCCTCCGACGATCGCCAGTAGGCGTTCTTCATGCACGGCGAGTGCTTCCAGGAGGCACCCATTGGGGTCAACAATGGCTCCTCGATACGTCTGTATCCAGGAATCAGGTATATCCACTAGTAAATGATGATGATTGGTCTATTAATTTAGATAAGAGCGCAGGAGGCGACCAGAATTGAAACAAGATTGGGCCGCCGCCTCGATGGCACTCTGCCAACCGTTCAAAGCAGAGGACTGTGCGTCCACCCTCTCGAAACCATTGTGGTGCCGGTTAGAATTTATTCATTTTCATATTTAGATAATGTTGATTGCTATAGGTGCAGTACTACCCTAATTATCGAGGGGCACTTGCGCCCCGCAATCCAATGCCCATCGTCGCCTACACAGATCCTCGACCATCCGCAATATAGGGCACAATGTGCAACAGCTCGCTCATTGTCAGGCTACAAGTGTCTACTCTTCTTTTTCCCTCCCCAACTTCTCCATTTTGCTTAAGTCATTTCTAAATGCTTCCTCGTCTTTTACTTATTACTTCTATCCAGGAAGCTTTTAATAACGACTGAAATTGACTTTCCAAGTGTCGTTACATTAATTTATTTGATGTCGATAAATATATATACATATATAAACATGTTAACTGAGCGCAGTTTACTATGAAGAAATTTTCAGTTGGTGAAATCAGAATGAAAACGGAAAGCATATGCAAATTTATGGAGCTATGAGACGAATAGACATCAATTTTAGATCGAAAATATGTTTTTTGGCAGTTTACAAAACATTGCAAAAACTTTGCCCCGAGCGGGCTTCGAACCCGGACCTCTTGCACGGTACTTTTAAAGTTGAGTATATTTGCTTAAGTGCATATTCCAAAAATATGTCCTCCTAGAATTCTTTTAAAGATACATCGCATTGTAGCAAATTTCACGGGCTTTCTTTCTATGAACAGCTTATCCTCCCCGCGGGGGTTACTTGGTCTGAAAAACCAGAAAAACCATATTTTTAAATCTATTTATACGATTTTTGCTGCTTAAAAGTTGTTTTCACGAAACGTCACCGCGACCTTTTTTAAAGAGAATACAAAGATCTATAAAACACAAAAAAGAGATTTCAAAAATCTTAAGAAATAACTGAGATATGGGCATGTGAATTTTAAGCGTAAATCGCTATTATCTCGAAAGAAAATTTTTTTTCGAAATCACGATTTCACCATTTTAAAGAGCATGTCGAATAGTACAAATGATCAAATTTTCATCAATTTTAAAAATCAAAAATTTCCCATTGCAGCCCTGTATTGCGCCCCGCTCGACCCTTACAGATAGGCTGTCTTAAGGTTACAATTGAATTCGTCCTGTACTTTTTCGTGTTAAGTTATAGGATATATTCGCAGAGAATACCCTTGATTTTAGCGGCAAACTTTTGCTCGCGCAGCTGAATGGAATCGTTGTGTTGTTAATTCATTTTAAAGTCTAGGCTGTTTGGTTTCTTGTTATCTCTGTGGAAAAGTGAGCTTTATGAATAAAGCTCACCGTTGGCGTTTCTATTTGCTGATTACATCATTTGTGCAGGGTTGTAGAGAAAGGCATCAGAGGGGGGAAAATGAAGTAGAACGATGGAGAAGTGAGCAGATTTATACAATGAAAGGGAGAGGAAAGAGATATAAGGGGAGATAGGGAAAAAAAGAAGGGGGGTGAGGAAAACGATTGTGGAAGGGAGAGGAGAGATGGGGAGAGGAGAAAGAGAGAGAGAGAGAGTGACTCGGAGAGAGAGAGGGGAGAAAAAGAGAGAGAGAGTGACTCGTTCCACTTCAGTACTTCGCGAAAAAGCCAAGGTCGAGAATGGTCGAAGAAATGTGTGGCACTTGTGAGTTGAGCAGAGACTGATGAGCCCGAAGTGAGACAATCGAGACATTATAAACTATGTGGTTTTATATCTATAGTTATAACTAGCGAGGGTGGAAATGTCTGAATTATATGAAATATATTCATTGGAACGGACTTGTGCTTCAGCGATAGACATAGTTGTCAAGATCAAGAACGGTCGTTATTGGAGACGAAGACCTAACAATGCGAAACAGGAAAAACAAGCTTCTGAAGAATGCTACATTGTTAGAAGTATAACAATCGAACATCGGCTAGGTGTTTGAAATTATTTACATTGAAAATATAAATCCGTTCAGTTCTGTTCAATCTATTTTTCCTTCCATTTCACTTCGCTGGACCTCTTTTTACTATTGACAGCAAAAGGGCCGAGTAAGTAGAACGGTTTTAGCCAAGCCGTTAGCCGTTCAATGACAAATGATGGAAGCAAGCCGATTTGAGAGAGAGAGAGAGAGAGAAAGAGAGAGAGAGCAAAATAAGATGAAAACAGACGAAGAGAGATGGGAGGGACACAATGGAGAATAAGGGAGCGAAAGAAGTGAACAAGATGCCTGATCAGGAGTTGCGCCGGAAAAGGCCGCGCACAAATTCTTTCCAATCTGACTTCACAAAAGGGAAGGAGAGATCTGGAACCCAGAGACAAACAAAGATAGAGATAGTGTGAGAGAGTGAGAGAGAAAGACATTGTGTGAGAGAGAGAAACAGAGAGAGAGAGAGTGATAGCAGGAAAGTAAAAGTAAAAGTAAAGTACAAAATCACTCCACCCATCTAGCAAATGGCTTGGTAAAAGGTCTGAGAATTCACTTTCTTTTTTTTTCAAGCTGTCAAAATTGGTATAAAAGCGAGAGCCAATGCCAAGAAAGCCACTACTTCTACTCTCAACAAAGATTTTTCGCTTTTCTTACTTTTCCTTCTCTTTCACTTTTCCAGTCTCTCTCTCTCTCTCTCTCTCTCTCTCTCTCTCTTCCCTTCTCTTATGTATCTGCCTGCGTCTTCTCTAACACCTCATTCTTCTAAATCTAACAACGAATTTCAAATGTAATTTATCTACATTCTTCATGAATTCGGAAGAATGCTATTTATTGTCTACGTGCGATCAATCAATAAAAATAATCAATAAAAAATTCAATGATGAAAATGAATAGCTAACCCCAGATGGCGTCCTCGTGGTTGGTGGGCGCGGCGTCGGCCGGCTCGCTGTGCGCGATCCTCGTGTCGCTCGTGTCGATCTCCATGATCGTCAGCGACATCTCGAGCCTCCAGGACGAGGTGGAGCAGAGCATGGGCGAGTTCAGGGTCAGTCTCTCTCGCTCTCTCTCTCTCTCTCTCAATCGCTCTCTCTCCATCACTCTGTCTCTCGCTCTCTGTATGTTTTGCTCTCCCTCCCTGTTTCTCTGATCTGTCTCTCTCTAACACGTTTCTTCCCTCTCTCTCTCTGATTCACAAACCCTGGTTCCATTCCAGGTGATGGCCGAGTCCACGTGGTCTCAGCTCCTCGACATGCACGTCAACCCGTCTGGCTCCTCTGACGCGCCGCCCAACTTCGCGTCTCTCTTCACGCGCGGCAAGCGTCAGGCGGGCGGCAGCTGCAACTGCGGCCCCTCATCCCGCGGCTGCCCTGCCGGCCCGCCCGGCCCGCCCGGTCAGCCTGGCGCACGCGGTAACGACGGCCTCCCCGGCTCGTCCGGTCGCCCTGGCGCCTCCGGCATCTCCGTCTCGGTCACCCACGACATCCCCGGCGGCTGCATCAAGTGCCCCGCAGGCCCGCCCGGCCCTCCTGGCCAGCCTGGCTTCCCTGGTCCCGCCGGACGCCCCGGCGGCGCCGGATTCCCCGGCCCCGCTGGAGCTCCCGGTGGTCCCGGAGGCCCGGGAGAGCCCGGCTCAGACGGCCAGCCTGGCCGCCCCGGCAACGCCGGCGCACCCGGAGCACCCGGACAGGGCGGCGTCGAGTACACGCCTGGCGCGCCCGGCAGACCCGGATCGGACGGACGGCCCGGTGCGCCCGGCCCCGCTGGCCAGCCCGGCTCCGACGGCCGCCCCGGCAATGACGGCCGACCCGGCGAGCAGGGACGCCCCGGCAACCCTGGCCGTCCTGGCTCTTCCGGCGGCCCCGGAGAGTCGGGCTCGGACGGACTTCCCGGCTCGGACGCCGCGTACTGCCCTTGCCCCGGCCGCACTTCCTCGTACGGCGCCTCCACGAGCTACTCCAACAGCCAGTCCAACTACGGCAGCTCGGGCAGCTCTGGAAACTACGGTAACGGAGGAGGCAACTACGGCGGTGGCAATGGAGGCGGAAACTACGGTGGCAACGGAGGAGGAAACTACGGTAACTCCTACAACAACGACAACAACGGCTACCGCCGCTACAAGCAGTAGAATGCGCAGACGAGCAGGCAAGCGTGACATCTTCAATTGCGGAAGATGCCGCGCGGCCAGAATCACAATCGCTTTTCAGATATTTTCGAAATAAATTTTCATTTTGCATGAGAGCGACTATTCAAAGAGTCTAGCGAAGACACGATTGAATTAAAGATACCCGTTCTAAATAACACAACTATCAGATATACAAAATACATCAAGGCCCATCCATAATGGTACACTTTTTCTTTCGTTGTATACAACGGAATAATCCACACAAAATGATCGGGAAAATGTTTTCGTTGGCGCATATTTTCATATTTTAATATACAAATCAAAAAAGGGTAAAAGGCCATATATTCCTTTCTTTCCGTATCGCAAGGGGTTCAACCTGGTACTATGACGTTATCGTTCTCACTACCGCGCAACAGCATAAATCTCATGAAAAGAAATGAAAACCACCAGTACAGTTTATTGCCGAAAAACATAATGAAAATGATTTTAAGAATATTGTTGTTTTTTTTTCAATAATTGCCGTAATTTGGTTTTCCAATTTTTCTCTTTACTCTGACCACGAGCAGATTAAACTTGCAAATTTCTGTCCGCCGACTACATAAAGCAGATCGAGGCAATTTTTGAGATGTCCAACTTGCTCTTGCTTTCATGTCATTTCATTTCCTAGAAGTTGAGGAAGGCTTGATAGCATCTTTTCCCTCCTTCTCTCTCTCCCTCTGTCTCTTTCATTCTCTTTCTCTCTCTCTCTCTTTCATTCTCTCTCTCCATCTCTCTCTCTCTCTCTCTCTCTCTTACTCTTCCCCGCTCTCTCGCTCTCCATTCGATCTCCATTCTCCTATTCTTCCTTCTCTTCTCATTGTTAATTGAGTCGATGTCGCAAACGAAGACTTCTTAATTTTTTATCTACGAAGAATGGAACGGAGCATAATGGTCTTTATAATTATTCACTTGTGGAGTGATTAACATATGTCTATAGCCAGCGAGAGATAGAAAGTCATTTGCATTTCGTTTATACATGTTATCTCTAGATGATAACATGTATAAACGAAATGCAAATGACTCTCTCTCTCTCTCTCTCTCTCTCTCTCTCGTTCTCTCTATCTACTTACGGTTAGCTCACTCCCCTTCTCTCTCCCTCTGCATCTCTATTTTTCTCTAGCCAACAAGTTGTGAAGACCCCGCAATAATTTGGCTACTATTGAAGAAACAAAGAAGAAGATCTGCAGTGGACTTTTTCAGGGAAAATCCATCATCGCTTGCTTCTTCTACATCTCTAAGAGTATCCATCGAAACCTACTGACGGGCAGCGAAGTTTAAATAGTCAGTACTTTCAAAATCATGAAACACAAGAATTTGAATCGAGAAGAGGAGCAGGAAAGAACAACGACGTCTCTGATTCAGCAACGCTACAGGCCGTGCGAGTGCACACTGGAGGCAAGAGAGCAGAGAGCTAAAAATTATAAATAATCGAAATGTTAAAAGTCTAAAATTTAACAATGATTAAAATTGAAAATAATGGCTTCAAGGGCTCCTCAAATGGCATGCACCTCACCGACGTCCCTGAATGAACGTCGGTGGCCGTGCATAGGTAGCCGGGATACAAAGACCCGGTACTTTTGCAAACGGCGGGAGGATTATTTTTCAAAGGTCCTCAAACGCATATTTTGTCCTCATTTCTCTGCACAATCATTCTGAAAGTAAGCTAGGCAAACAATATAATTTTCTATTTAAGCAACAGACAAGGAAGAATCCTAATGATATCTGGCTATCACACGGTTAAGCAGTGCAATATAATGAAAAGCACCGATATTAGAGAGATCAACATTTGTCTCTTGCCATTCTTATTGTAAGATTTAATTGTCAACTTTTGGTTGTATGCTCGAATGGCGGATTTGAGTCTGAAATTTTGAGAGCGAGAGCAAGTGAATGATCCAGACTCTCGCGAACACACAATGGAATTAAAGACTTCGGCCTAAAAACACACCTCTTAGATCTAAACTAGTGTATAGAAAGAATTCGTTGCACAAAACGGAATGATCCACATATTGATCGGGAGATTGTTTCATTAACATTTTTTTAAATGTTTCAATTCATTCCTTTCTATCAGAATCTTGAAGCATCTGTCCTTACATTAGTTCTAAAATCCCCCATTTCTCTCTCTCTCTTTCTCTCTCTTTCTCTCTCTCTCTCTGTCTCTCTCTGTCTCTTTCTTGCTGTCTCTTCCTTTCTCTATCTCTCACTCTCTTTCACTTTATCTATCTCTCTCTCTCTCACTTTACCCCACTTTCTCGGTTCTTCTCCCTCTCTTCCTCTCTCTCACTCCTTTTAATAATTACAAATGCCCGCAACAAACGTTTTCTGTTAACCGGTGCTTTTCTTCCGCATGACAATGGTAAAGTAGGAACTGTCGGCGCTTGCATTGATCAACTAGGCATGCTAGCCATATATAACAATGCAAACTTAAAAAAAGCCCCTTTCCGCGTTTTCGACCTATTGCGCATAACTTTACACGTACTTTTTTGTAGATTCGTGCAGCATTTGAAAAATCGTCCGAAAACGCGAAAAACGCGGTTTTTTTTAAACTTTGCAATGCCATTTAGAGTGCAATGTAATCGGGGAGAGCGAATAAGTTGTAAGAGAGACAAAGAAAGAAAGAGAGTGGGGAAGAGCGAAGGAAAGAGAGATAGAGAGAAGGCACGAAATAGGGAGAGATAACGACAGATAAAGAGAGAGAGAGAGAGAGAGGTAGAGAGAGGAGGTGGCTGAGAAAAAGAAAGAGATCCAGAGGCCCCTCCCCTCCGTTGCTCACTCACCCACCGATTTCAAGCAAAGCAGAAGGATCACTAGCGAAGAAGTCACGCTACTTTCTTTTCCAAGATTATTATATATTATATACTTTGTTATTCTTATATTATATACTTTGTTATTCTTATTGTCATGCCGCCAATTAAGATTATCAAATTGTCTTTTTTATTCTTTCAAATTTCCACTTGCAGTTCGCTCATACACAGCGGACTTTTCACATTCACAGGCAGCATAAATCTGCTAACTCACTTCGAGCATCGCATATTTGCTTTATGGAAACAAATTACCATCCAAATAAGGTGAATAATCCCTGTTTTTTCCATGGACTGTTAGAGCTCTGAAATAAAAATTTCATCTAACGCAAAAAAAAACATTTTATATCCTTTTTCATTAATAAAGCCATTTCGAAAAAAAATTGAAAGCAAAAATTGCATACCTAGAATAATTACAAAACTTGTGCTTGACAAACCTCTAACAACTGAAAGATATAAACTACACTTTTCTACGTGTACATACATGACTTTGTGTATGATATTTTGCATCGCTTGTCATGAGGGCTGTTGGGCCAAACTCCGTTACTTCTCTGCAAGAACCTCCGAAGTCAGCGGTTGCCAGGAGAAAGCAACGCGCTCAAGAATGACTGACAATAAGAGAGAAGAAAAGGGGAAGGAAAGTGCACTTGTTTGGCGCAGCTTCGAAGGAGGGGAAATGACGACGAGTGTCGAAAAAACTGACGCGTCTGTAAGAATGAAATTTAATATGTAGAAAAATTTCATTTCGATCAAGCGTACCATAGATGGTACTCAAAAGTAGAAAATGAACGTCAAATTTATGTTTCTCGTCTCAAAAAACCTTATGGCACAGTTTTCAGAACATACGTTTCATTGGTACCATTTATCTCAGAACAGCTCAAAATAGTCGAATCCTGTCGCCGATTTTTTTTTCGATATTTCCAAATTTCTGAAAAATGTACAGGTTTTGCATTTTCATCGAAGGATATATTATGTAAAAGTCTCTGCTCTTTCGAATGGTTATGACCTTTTTGGTAATCCGATTCACAAATGACCTGATAGTTGGCTTCGAAGGAGTTTTCATACAATTATTTCGCCTTCTAAGCTCGTAAAAATGAAATTTCTTGACTTTTAGAGTACTTTTGAGTGGTATATCATGAAAGAACTTCAAAGAATCCTGGAATACCCATTATTGGGTGCTAGATGTTTCAAAAGAACTAATTTGAATAATTGCAAAAAAAATATTCAGCAATATCGCCTTCAACAGTCTGCATTCAAATACATATTCCCAAAAAAAGTATCCTCAGATTTTAATAAAAAAGCTGGACCCGACTCAGTTTTAACTGCTCTTTCTTGTAGAATAAATATTATGTCTATATGACCCATTAATGATCCAAAGAATGAGAATTTTAACACCAGAATTTAACCAAAAACACAAAAAGTAAATTTTAGGCCTTTAGACTAATTTCTTTTGCATACAAAGTATATACCATTTTAAAGAGGATAACAAATTACATCGAATGGACTATTCTGTTTTAAAATTGATGAAGTTTGAAAGAAATTATGGTTTGCAGCCAAAGCCGAAATTTGCTCAAAAACTCATATTCAAATGCAGATACCCAAAAAAGTATCCGAGATTTTTCCTCGCAGAAACATATTCTGTGTAGTTTTTCCGGCTCTTTCTCATGGACCATTCGGATTTTTGGAGGTAATAGTAAAAAAAAAGTTATTGCCTGAAAACGACTTTTTAAAAATTTAAATTGGAGAAAAGTCATATAAATATTATTTTTCGAAAATGGTCTCCACGGACTTTTTTGTGTAGTTTTGAACGAGGAATCGAACAGTGAAAAGATTATTGAGAAATATTAAGTATAACGGTAGTTATGGTCATCCAAATTTTATGAACATTACGACTTATATCTAAGTGAAAAATTTTTTTCTAAACTTTCTGACCGCCTAGATTTCGTTATGAACACTAGATACATCCCTCATAATGTTTTCAAGGTTCTAGAAAAATTATGAATTTCTAGGGCAGGCGCTCCTTGACCCTTACTGAGAGGCTCTCTTAAAGCACTGAAGACTGACGATGACCTCTTCCATGCGCTCTGTATGAAGACAACTGGCCACGGCGGCCGATACTAAGTGAAATGAGCTGAGAGCTGCTGCCTTCTTCATGTTGATCAATCTTTTTCCACTTTTTCTCTTGCATATCCTTTTCTATTGAACTTTATAAGTGCTTAGAACATTATGAGTAAATAATACCCTTTCATGGAAGGGTATTATTTACTCATAGTTCTGCAGAACTGCATTCATTGCCTATAAGAACACGCTCGTTCGCCCGATCAGCTTTTTTTTTAAATTTATTCATGCTAATCTCTTCAAATTTGAAATTTTAGTGAAAAGTTGGCTTGAAATTTCGCACATTGATTGAAAATATTTCTTTTCGTCAAATGCTTTTATGCTTAGGTTAGGTTCAAAGATTTATCGCCAAAATTGCACGTTAGTGAAGTGGGTCTGGTTCGTGAAGAGAGGAGGTAGAACTCCGTTGTCATTGTGAGTACCTCTCCTTCTATTGGCTGCTCTCGTCTCATCAACCTAGAAATACGGAATTTCTTCTTACAATTAGAATAGCTGCTATGGACATGCGTGGGTATGTGGGCGAAAAGAATGCTTCCTAGCGGATTCGATCCCGCTATCTCTAGCTCCAGAGCCTCCAGAACTACATTCATTGCCCCTATCCAATGAGCAATGGGGTCCTAGAGATAGGACTCTACGGTGGAACTTTGTGTCACGTACGGGGTGCTCCTTACCTAAGTAACCTCACTGATCAAGCAATTCTCTCTCTAAATACATATTTTAAAACAAATATTTGAACAGGGTTTTGAAAGGTTATTAAACAAAGTAATTTGATAAGGTCTAACGGATTTCGAGACGCGTCAGGCAATCTAACGGTTGTCGAAGCTTCACACCAGTAGATCTACGCGAACACAGTCGACGGGTGTGGCTCGCAGCTCTGTTCTCCGTAGTCGGCGCGGTTGAATTCGGTGGAAATGTCGAGTTTAGCGCGCTCTTTTTGCCAGAGGGAATCGCAACGTCCACGTGGTCTTCGGAAGCATTTTCATTTGTTCTTTATTATTTTAGTTTATTTCTATAGAAAATCTCTTCAGACATTTAAGAAAAAAAACTAAAAGAGAGCCAGCGACAAGCCAGCTTCTGACAATGAGTCTTGCCAGGGGGAAAGAACAAACCCGCACCCAAACCAGGGATCCTGGAAGGGTGTCTCTTTGGGGTTCTCCTTGTTGACCATGAGGCGGGACTGCTGATGAGCACGGCGGAAGTAGCTGTTGTTGAGGCGTGCGAACGTCAGAAGAAGGAAGGAAATCTCAATTATTTTCAACTAATATTTTTTTTTATTCAAATTATTCTGGCGAGTTTTTAATTGCCTGTTCTGCCCACTCCTTGGCGAATTTGATGATGTCGAGGGCTGGCTGCCACCAGGCGTTAGAAGCTTGTGACATTTGGATACGATTGAAAACCGGTTGTTAAATTTGCAAAAAGAAAAAACTTTGGCAGTACCGCTTCGCTGACATCCATGCGTCCTCTGACGATGGCAAGATAACGTTGAGATTCGTATTCAATGACGCACGCTCAATCGCGCACAGAAAACACAAGGTTTCCACTCAAATCTTTATAAAAATAATTTCCTATTACTATTTTATATAATATATGTAAATGTTTCCGCTTCTTCAATGTGATGCCAGGAATCAAAAATTTATATCAGAATAAAGAAAGTTTCCTTCTTTCCTTTCACTTGTCTGTCCATCTCGCATGCATATGCAGTCTAATCGACTTTTTTCCTCAATAAAAACCGTATATCTGTTTCATTTTACAGGCCTCTTAGCTCAACATATCAGAATATACATAATATTGCTGCGAAAACCCGAAATGAGGAAAGAACAAGTCTGATATTTAGTGGACGGCTGCTGTGGGGGAGACATTGATACCCAGAGAGGCATCCCTTGGGGGTGTTATGGGAGGGAAGATGAGTCTTGGTCTCCTCCTGATTCTTCTGCGCCCTAGCGACGACACGCCGGCTTGGACACCTTCTCCTTCTCTTCGCCGCGCCTTCTCACTCTTCGCCGTGCTAGTGCGAGGGCGACCCTGGCGGCGCTTCGTCTTCTGGCCTCCTTCCTTCGTTGGCTTCGCCTCAGCACCTTCCTTCTCCTCGACAGACTTCTTCGAGTTCCGGCCGCGGAAGGGGCGAAGAAGAATACGGAAGTGCTTGGCCCCTTCACTTCGTTGCCATCGGGACCAGTGATGTTTGCTGCCTCTGGGCCCTACTCTCCATCTCTCTCCATCACTCCATATCTCTACTTTTTATCTCTCTTTTATCTCTCTTTCTCTCTTTCTGATTATGTCTTTTGCTTCCCGAATCCACGCGTGCCATGGAATAAAAATATTGTTGTTGTTCTTTGATGCTGGATGAGGACGTTTGATTCTAAAATCATCCACATTTTCTGTCTTGCAGATTTCTTATCTAATTCAATGATCTTTCTTCTCAACGTCATTCGATATTTTGCGGCAATGAAGAAAAGATAAACACTCTTTTTTAATTCCACTTTCTTGAGTGGCTGTTAGATTTCGAATCATTATCTTATATTTTGTGCACAAGAAGTGAATTAACAAAGAATATCTTCGAGATGAGCTATAAATTGCCTCTGGCTGGCTCTGTTACTAATTATGATCAGCATCGTTAACTTTCCCGTACAGAGCATACGGGCGACTCAAGCATATCAGAAATGATTTTCATCATTTTCAGGTAACTTTTAAAAAAAACGTCATAAGGAGAAAAGGAGAAAATAGCTTTGTTTAGCTTTTGCTTACCAGCCGTCATTCTCACTCTCGCAGACCATAAATCAACGCAAGTATAGTTAATTGTCTTTTCCTGCCAGGCTAATTCTTTCTGGGCTCGGCTGGTCTTCTTTCGTTATAGAAATGAGATTTCAGTATTCTTCTTGGCAGGCCAAACGAGATATTTTGGGTTTGCTAGGAGGACTCAAAATAATGCAAGAAACCGCTAACTCTATGTGACAAGTCAAAGCTGCTGGGGAAAGGTGGGCGGAGTGAAGCTTCAAGATCGTCATGCTAATTTCTCCTTCTTCTGTCTCACTGACTGGAATATGGCTTGCCAGAGGGCTCCGATGAACGCAGAAACTTCGACAAAAGATTTATTTACCCTTATCATGAGAATTGTCGATTATGCATTGCAAGAATGTCGCGTTCATTGAATGAAGAAATAAGCGCAGCCAATGCCTTATTCTGTGTCGAGAAACCAGTTTCTCGCTCACTCTTCAAGATGAACACTCCTCTTCGTGTTGCGCTTCTCTTGTTGCTCAGCCGTCTCCGCCAACTCCCGGCACTCGTCGCTGCAGATGTGAGTCGATTAAAAGCCAGACCAATTACTATATAATTGCTGTTAAAAAAAAATCATTTTAAAATGGTAGTCAATTTCATTCTCTTTGGCGACGTCTTACAAGGGAATCCTTTAAAGTTAACTGGGAAGATTTGCCCTGTCCCGATCGCTTGGTATATGTAGATCTGGACATGTGAAATCAACATCATCTAACTTATGCTTAATTGATTCCTATGTTAGACTGAAGCAAAAATAATAATAATTTTGATACATTTGAGGGGTCTTGTGTTTACCAGTACGAAGAGCGCCCGAATTCGACGGAAGCGCGTTATAGACTGGAGCAGCTGCAAGATACAAGTTTCCCAGACTGCCAGGCAATCTGTGATCAGGTGAATCGATCATGGGTGGAAGGGAGATGTTGTTTAATACCGTATCTCACGGGAGGGGCTGGAGACATTGATTGTAGTATAGTACATATAAGACAGTGTGAATTAAAAAAAATTTGGTTTTTTCCGGCAATTTTCGAATAAGCTGTTATTTTTGACACGGAATTAGAATATTCCACTTCTTGCCATTTTTGAAGATCGTTAAAATTGTCAAAGCGCCGATCTGGCAATTTTAACGATCGTCAATAATGGCAAACAGTGGAATATTCTAAATCCGTGCCAAAAATAACAGCTTACTCTAAAATTGAAGAAAAAAACCAAATTTTTTAATTCACACTGTCTTATATGTATATCACATTTTGATGTAATCTTATCTCAAATTGTGAAGTGGAAAAATGGGTTTCAAAGGAGAAAGAGAGGCTGTTTTTGTGGCAGGATCCGGACTGCAAAGGCTTCGCACACAGTAAAGAGAAGAACCTTTGCGCCATTGTGGGCGCGCTTGCGGCGAATCCTCAGCAGTGTCCTGTCCCAACGACCCTCAACATTAAGGTGATCTTTCGCTGTCTCGCTGTAGTTTCTCTCTCCCTCTTTCCTTCTCTCTCTTTCTCTCTCACTCTCCTTTCTCATATTCTCTCTTTTTCGCTCCGCACAACTTTCTGCTTTCCTTCAAGACGGCCTCTCTGTAAGAGTCGAGCATGCGCTTAAGGTAGCCTGCCCCGGGAAAATTGTTTTCGAATTCGTTAACAGAAAACATTTTTCTTATACAACCCGACACGCTCTATTAAAAATTAAAGCGTACGATGTCTTCGATATCAGGCGAAAAATGCGCGCGAGTCGGTCAAAATGGCGCATTTTAGGTCGCTGAGTCACAGTGCAAGCGCATACATTAATCCATAACTACGCTCAATCTTAATCTTTCAAAATCGTAAGTATATCATCTTAGAGCTCTCACGGAGATCTTCAAATGTTACATACATACTTTTATTGAAAAGTTTGGATTTATATGGGAAATTTCATTCTGTATAATAAGAAAGCTTAAAAAACTACTTTCGAAACATTTCCACATGCCGAAAAATACATCAAAAGAAAGAGGATGATTGGTACAAGATCAACCCCTTTAAATGAAATTCCATGTGTACGATCTTTTGTTATAAGCCATAAGGTCTAGGATAACAAGGCCTAATTGAAAAAGTGCAGAAAAAGGATTGGAATATTTTAATTCGAATAAACTAAACTATGAATATTTGGGCGAAATGACAGTGACGCTACTGGCCCTAATCGTATGGCTTATAACAAAAGATAGTACGCATGGAATTTCATTTAAAGGAGGGGTTCATCTTGTACCAAATTTCATCCTCTTTCTTTTGATGTATTTTTCGGCATGTGGAAATGTTTCGAAAGTAGTTTTTTAAGCCTTCTTATTATACAGAACGAAATTTCCCATATAAATCCAAACTTTTCAATAAAAGTATGTATGTAACATTTGAAGATCTCCGTGAGAGCTCTAAGATGATATACTTACGATTTTGAAAGATTAAGATTGAGCGTAGTTATGGATCAATGAATGCGCTTGCACAATGACTCTGTGGCCTAAAATGCGTCATTTTGACCGAATCGCGCGCATTTTTCGCCTGATATCGAAAACATCGTACGCTTTAATTTTTCTAGAATGATAGTTATTTTGTAGCAAATGTAACGCTCTTTCTTTCTATCTAGGTTCCAGAGTGTGGAAATGATCATAAAGTGGAATACTAACTCCTCAAAGTATTTAAAGCAAATTTTCTTGACTAAAATGAAATCTAAACAAAATATGTTCCTAGATGAAATTTGAAGAGCTTTTGAAATGCTCTTGAATGATATGTAGATGGTTTCACAAAACAAGTTTTGGATGAATTTATGGCTCAATGAATTTTCAGGGTTACGGTAGTGTATCCCGAAGGGAAAAAATCGGATGATGGTGAAATTAGGCTCATTAAATAGAGCGTGTTGAGTTGTATAAGAAAAATGTTTTCTGTTAACGAATTCGAAAACAATTTTCCCGGGGCAGGCCGCGCTCGAAGCTTACTGACATTCTCTCTTAAAAATGCAGCAATGGTGGTAGAGATTCTTCTAAAAGAAAAATGTGAAAGGGGTGCCAGGTAATCTCTGTGGCTAAAACCCTCAATGCAGGTGAACTGCCTGAAAGCGTTCACTCGAATGACTCGAGACGACGGCCTGGCACACTTCTATACCACCTACAAGACGGAGATAGCGAAAATTACTGCTGGAACTCCACCATTTAGCTCGCAAAGTAAGCAAAGTTTCTGTAATGCTTCCAACGGTTTAGCAAACATTAACGTCATTGTTATTAATTAGCTACATATCTAGGTAGTATGTCATTATTTATGTGTTGATCGCATCTATCTGCAACTTTTATTCATTCCAAAGAAAAGGAGCCCAGGCCTCTCTCTCCTTTCAGAACTAATCGCTCGGATCTCACAGGATTGGCCCCCAGGCTGTGATGGCAGATACCTTTTACGCCTCAGACGATTTCCCACTCCTACCGATCCGAGTAAGCGTTGAAAGAGCGTACAATTAGTGAATCATGTGCTTCAAATTTGAAATGTCTTAAAAATTTTACTTAAAAAAGCCCCAAAATTTTTTTTAGATTCCTATATGGTGTCTTTCAACAATCAACAACCTGGCGTAGTCTTGGGCTTCGTCGCGACCTCCCTAGGCGCGTGTGGTGCAAACGTGACGATCACGGAATATTCTAGCAACAATGGTAAGCCATTTCTGGTTGTCGAATGTTTACAAGCTACCAATCAATAATGATTGATTTGAACAAGTAAGATGGCCAAATATTAAAATAGTTGAGGTCTAATATGTACATACATATGTCTCTTCACATGATTACACATATGTAATATCCGCATAATTAAAAGAAAATTGCGGACTATTTGGTGCAGAACAACAACCGAGAAACCGCACCCGAAAACTACCGTGTATACATGACCTTCTACGCATGGAACTAACAAGCTATCCTACTCAGTGCGAGCTGAAGGGTATGAAGGAACATTGTTTTCTACAACTATGCCAAACTTCCGAACAATTCGCCTTTTTAATGGCTTTTTTCTTCTTTCTTTTTTTCGCTTCAAATATTTATCTACTTTCAATGTACATACACATGCGTTTGACTTCACAAAAGCGAACACGATAGATCTTTTATTGTGATTGTGGATGGATGCATTAAAAAAACCTTAGAACCGGGAGAAGGGACAAAACCCCATTTAGCAAAATATATTATGAAACAAGTTCGTTGCATGTTGAATCGCCTAATGACGTTGAAATAAATACCAGGGAAGACTCTTCATACATATTATTACTACACATTACAAAGCTATTTTAAAAGCAAAAAATATAACATAAATATACTGATAATATACAAGTATCTCGTACGGGCACCACTCCATATGAGCTCTCGTTCACATAGAGCTGTCTCTGCAGTCAGCGGTGAAGTTATCGGGAATTGCCTTGCCATCCGGCCCACTCCAGACACCCTTGGCACAAGTGATGGGTCCCTGCATTACTAAGTCGTTGATGAAGAGCTTCTCAGGTAAGTTGCAGTCGAGTTTGGATTTATCCCCCTTAAAAGTGCATTCAAAAATTCATGTTTGTAGCGTTGAATTCTCGGTAAGAATGTGTTTCTATGGATGTTCCACTGAGAAGAACATTCCAACGACCGGATCAGTGCTCGGGAGCTAAAAAAAAAACCCCATTTTGAATCTCCACTCTCTGTTGCCAGAATAAGAAGTTTCGACTACTTTTTCTCTAATAGAAAATTCTTTAAGATAAACGATAAATTAGCGCCAACCACAGGCTCGCTGCATTTCACGTCGTTGGCATCGCAAATGGCCGAGGGATTCGGGAACGCGCAACCTAGAAATGTATGAGTGCAAAGTTGCTTTTTTCTTTTCTATTTTTCCTTACTAATTTTAATGTTAAATTTTAATGAAGAAAACCGATTGGATATGATCGAGAGAGAGGGAGAGTGAGAGTTAGAGTGAGAGAGAAAACAACTCTTCATTTACTCGCTCTCTCCATCTCTTCTAATCTCCCCCCCCCTGGAACAGGCCTATTACTAGAGTTGGAATAAAATGAGTACAAATTAAACTCATCTCTGCTTACTTTTAGAGCAAAAGACCGTGCCCGTTGCCTCGGTGAAGAACGTCGTGGGCCTGCGTGGGTCCTCGAATGTAATCCCGTCATCCCTGCATCGAATACCTTGATTCGAGATTATTAACGACGAACCTTCCTGAAATAATGAGCAACAGGTTTGTTTTGATGGGAATGTATTCAGCATGTCAAGTTTATATTCGTGAAAGAATTATTGTTGACGGTGTGGTTAGGTTCTTCATGTCAAGAATGTATTCGTGTGCAAAATTTTGTTCAATAGCAAAAAATATCGTTCGTAGAATAATGGGTGCATCAACTGACCTTCGTGGCTTGCATTTGGCTGCCAGGCGCACAATTTGCCGCGACGCACGGCCCTGGCACTGTCATCAGCAGGATTGGATCACAGCTGGTGAGGGGGTTCTCCTCACACTCAAAATGCAAATCATAATTGAATATTTATGACATTAATAAAATTTGGCAGTTAATTTATAAACAATAAACTATTGTTTAGAAAAGACATACCAAAAAAATGTTACAATCTCGCATTCCGACAAAATCATTAATTATTCTCTGCTAACATAAGTGTTTGAACTTATGCAAAGCTGTAAATCTACTCATGATAAATCGACCCCAACATTTTATACTTTTTTTCATTTTCCGGCTCGCTTCGCGATCTGCACCAATTCGAAAACTGCATTCTCTCTCCTTCTTTTGATATATCTCGCGCTTCTTCTATCCTCTCTATTCCTTTCTCTCCTTCTATCTCTCTTCCATTCTCTAATTCTCACAATCCTTCTCTCACTCTCTCTTCCTTCTCTCATTCTAACTCTTTTCACCCTTTCTCTCTGCACCGCGGCAAAATAGCTGGTTTGCGATGGAGGGCAAGGAGAATGTTGGAAACCTTATCACTGGAAGCAGAGAAAAGAGAAGAGCAAGCAGATTTGAAATTAATATGATATTTCTTAAATTTATATTCCTTTTATTTCAAAGGCATCATTGGAATATTTGCATACATATGAAAAATTATTGAAATATTATATCATCCATAAGCAGCACTTTTATATATAATGAGTTCGGCCAGAATGGTCACAAAATATCCGATTCATTAAATAAAATGGGTAATCAATGATTTAGAAAAAAATACACTTCCACCAACCGTCGCTGGCGCCATGTACTTTGGTGCCGGACAGCTCATACACGAAAGCGGCGTGGTGGTTGTTGAGGTCGTCGTCGTCGCGGTAGATGACGTCGTAGGTGATGTCGTGGTGGTGGATGCTTCCGTGGTTGTCGCGGTTCCGAGGTGGTGGTGGTGCCGGTGGATATTAGGGGAGGTCCTGGACACAAAACAACGTTATTCATAAAAAAAATAATGATCATTTTGAAATAACGGTTAGTTAAAATTTAATTTATAACATTTATAACACATCTCAGCAATAAACGCAATCCATTAAAGGATCGCTCTTTTTAATTTATGGTAAGTAAACTTTTGAGCTATTTTGAATTTATAGAGATATTTCAAGTTAGAAAAAAGTCTCTACAATCCAAGAAATTTGTGGATACCTTTTGCCCAGGACAACATGACAAGTCGGCATTTAAATTAATACAAAATAATTCGGATTTTTATTCCTTTTCAAGCCATCTCTCTTAAAGGAGATCATAAGGGAAAAACTCCTACAACAGATAGCTGCGCGATTACTAAAAAGTACGCTGTATGCGATCCACAGAAATAGTGCTACTTCCCCTCGCATCTCTCCACAGAAACGTGTGGTTTGCACAATTGGCACGTGAGCCTATGTGTTAAGCAAACGCGGCCAATGTTGACCAACTAAGGCGAAAAAACAATACACTATTTATTCTCCTTAGATCTCCTGTAAATTTAACATTATTACTTTAAAATTAAACAAAAAGATTGGCCAACTTGTTATCCTTGGATCGGTCGGGATCATGGCCATGCAAGCATGGCCACTGCGAAGGAAAGTCACGAAGATGAAGAAGCAGAGTACGGCGGAGTTCATCCTTGACATGCTTTTCCTTACCTTCTTATCTCCTTCTTATCCACAACGAACGCAGAGAGTCTTTTCGCTGGCATTTGCCGGAGGGGCGGGAGGAAAGAATGATGATGTGAAAAAATTCTCTCGCCTCTTTGGGTGGCGGCCATGCAGCCTCTGTGTGTGGGCATGCAAGTTGTTGTAAAAGGCGCGTACAGCTCAAGCCTGAATTCGCGCCACTTTGCCTGACACAAGAGCAAGAGAGAACAAGAAAGAGAGGAAACGAGCGAAAGAGAGTGAGAGAGAGATTGACATTGATAAACCATTTTAAACATGAGGATGACCTTCTCTCCAAGCATTACATGCTTGGAGAGAAGGTCATCCTCTCGCTCTGTCTCTCGTTAGCATCACGAGCAACTGAGTGTCGTGAACAGTATGAATAAAAATATGAAGAAGGAAAGGAAGGTCGAAACAGAGTTCATTTCCTCTTTCCTTCGGCCGCAAATTACAGCCAAAGCGTTCGTAGACTGTTTGAAGCCGCGCAACTTTGACTCCGAACTGCAAAAGAGGACACATTTTGAGTGAATAATTTCATTGTCGTTGTAGATGAAACTGTGTTGATGAAGACGAAACTGTCACAGAACTCATCCGTTTCGAAGCTCTTGCACTCGTTTGGATAAGCGTTCTGATAACACTTTCTGTTTGTACCTTAACAGCTTTACAGTTTTTATGCATTTCGTGCACTTTTTCTCACTGAGTAAAAAAATTGATATAGCATCAGAATAACTTCAACCTATAAAATTGTAAGCAAAATGACGCAGATTGAAATTAGCAACAACGAAAAAAATTTTTTCGCTCAGCGGGCCAATGTGGCGATGATTGAGTCCACGGGGATCTCTCGCATGGAAGTGAACAATCGAAAGCACCGGTGATTTCATCGAATTGGAGGACGAAGATTAGTCACGATTTTTTTCCTGCAAAGAAAAGTAAAGCTTCAAATCTACTCCAACTCTTAATCTTTTTAAAAATTCATTTTCTGCTTGACACGCGATATTTTCAATTTCGCCAGGTCGCCTTCTCCCTCTTTTCTCTCTCGTCATCTCTCTTTTCTACGCTCTTTCTCTCAATAAAAAATAAACAACGACTTTCTGACGTAATATCACTGTTTTGTAGGTGAAGAGAGAGAGAGAGAGAGGTCGAGAGAGAAAGAGAAAGAGATCAGAGAATGGGAGTGAGAGATAAAAAGAAGTTGTAGAACGATCTCGTCGGTTTTGAACTCAAAAAGCTAGCAAATTGCATTTGATAATTACTTTTTGTATTTCCTGACAGTAATGCAATTTGTTCGAGTTTTAGCCATGAAACTTGCGTGGCGCTGTGGGAAAGATAGGGGAGAGAGAGAGAGAGAAAGATTGAGATAGACAGAGTGGAGAGAGAGAGTGTCGGAAAGAGAGAGAGAACGGAAGAGAGAGAGAAAGTGGTTCCATTACCTTTGGTGGTTTATCAATTGTCAACGTTTGGCTTGTGTGCTTAGTCGTGATCGGTGTGGCGAGTGGGTGGTCGCTTTTTTATATCCTTGAGGCTGCTGGATGATTGACGCGAAAAGTGGCATGATAGGACGCACTTTCAAACACGTTTATCACACAGCTTCATATGTCTCGCTTCTCTCTACGTACCTCTCTCTCTCTCTCTCTCTCTCTCTGTCTTGCTCGTTCTCTCTCTCTCTCGTTCTCTCTCTCTCTCTCGTTCTCTCTCTCTCTCTCTCTCTTTCTCTATCTCTCTTTCTCCCTCTTCTCTTTCGCCCGCTCTCTATCACTTTCTATCCACTTGAACCGATTTTGGGTTTGACCTCGCACCAAAGAAAATTAGCTTGGACACTTCTGTAAAAAAAACCGCCTGTTCGTCTCTCAAGGCTAAAAGTCTCAGTCGAGTGAAAGTGAACGTCATAAGTGTGAATTAAAGGAGGCTTAAACTCGGAAACTCCTACGAAATGGCCGATCTTATAGTACGATACATTTGAGCAATGTGATCATGGCAATTTGCCAAGATCCTTGCTCCGAAACCTTTTCTCGTAGAACATGCGTTTGATTGGGCGATTTCAAATTGGCGGTTTGCGTCCGCTTGGTGTATCATGAATATGCCGGCATATATTATACGGCCGAACGCCGATATTTCACGCTTTTCGGTCATGATATGCTCGTCAAGCCTATTTGGCCGTAATTTGGTCAGGGGACTAATGTTAAATTTAAAGTTCTGTATAAATCACTAATATTTCCCTCATGATCAGGCAAGTCTTTTCAGATGCAAATTACTCCTTTAACTTTTAGTTTAGTAAATTGAATTTTTGCGGATGCTTTCGCAAGCTCAATCCGGACACATTCACAGAATCATCCTTATAGCAAAAAAATTGAGTTTTCGCCTCCTTTAAATCGGCTGCGATGTTCTTCTTTCCTTTAGAGCTATCATTTCCAATGATCATTATTCAACATATTGTTTTCCAGGGATCTGCACTTTAACCATTTCGCATCTCTAATATAGATTCATCGGCGTTAACAAGAACTGGAATCGTCTGAGACTTGGCGACGGAAGCGAATCGCCAATGACGTCATCGTTGCAATTCCGAGCTCCACCAACAAGGATTTGAAGTGAAAAAGCATTTTTTTTTCTTCAAAACATGACATACAGCTCTGAGGACGACGTCGCCATCGTCGACGAAGAAATGTCCAATGAGAATGAGAGAGCCAACGATGAAGTTCGGAGTTATGACGAAAGCCACCCAGAACTGGGGACGACGGGACAGGGTGACATTGTAGTAGTCCGTAAGTTATAATGAGATGTTATTTCGAGAATAAAGTGATTAAGAAATTCTCCTTTTTTTTAGCGAAAGAGAAACCAGAGCCATATTGATGCCTTTGATACCGTCAATGACTGTGTGTCCATCGACAGTGAACTGTTATTCGTTCGCTGACTAAATTTCGTTTAGCTTTAGTAATAACTTCTAAATTAAAAAAAAATTTTTTTAGAAAAAAAAATTCCAGAAATATCGCAAAAAAGTTGGAAATGTCCCAGTTCCATGCGAACTTTTAAGTTCAATATTTCACAACCTTCTGTACTTGTGAAGTGCAAATTTAAAATACGTATCAAATAACATCGATGTGTTGGATTTCGCCTTTTCAAGCTCATTTCCACTGCGATCACCGGCTGAAGTCGACCGGAGCTCCAATCGAGACAATCTGCGCGCAATCAGGTTGAAGATTTAATGGCCCCGCTCTTCCTTTCTGCGCTTCACTTTCCTCTTCTATCTGTCCTTCTCTCTCTCTCTCTCTCTCTCTCTCTCTCTGTCCCCTCGTCTCTATTTCTCTGCCCTCGCCCGCTCTTCCATGGCAAAGCGTCCATACACAAAAACAAATCAGGAAAAGTAGTAATTCAATTTAATTAAATTCAATTCAATCTGAATCGGGTCGATCGTGAGGAGTGCATAGTGATTTTTGTTTACAGAAACAGTAATAATAAAATAAAACCATAAAATTTGCAGGATTCGTCATGGCGCTGCTTCCCCCGTTTGTCTCTCCTTTTCTTCTCCATGCTGCCTCCGCTTTCTTCGTTCTCCTCGCTCTCGTTTTCTGCGCTGTAAGGAAGATATGGAAATGTTGAAATTACAGATCTTGAAGGGATTTCTTTTTTTGATTTCAACACTTGAACAGTAAAAATTTTAATATATTGTTATATGCTGAAATTTTTTATGGTATAAAAAAATTTAAAAACGAAATTGATGTAAATGCAAGAATTAATATATTCCAATAATATTATCATTTCAGAAGAGGAAGAAGAAACTGTCCGTCGCCAATGGGGCTCCGCCCTCCAAGAATCCGGCTCCGCCCTCCAAGAATCCGGCCCCGCCCCCAAGAATGCGGCTCCGCCCCCTTCGAATGCCGCCCCCGGAGCTGCCAAAGCGGCCGAAGTGAAGGAGGAGAAGAAGGAAAAGGCAAAAGAAGTAAAGAAGGAAGAGGCAAAATAGAAGAAGAAGGAAGAGGGAAAAGAGGAGAAAAAGGAAGAAGGAGAAGAGAAGAAAGAAGAGGGAGAGAAGAAGGAGGAAGAGAAAAAAGAGGAGGAGGAGAAGAAAGACGAGGGAAAGGAGGCAGAGAAGAAGGAAGAGGAGAAAGATGATGGAACGGATAAAGAAGAAAAGAAAGAAGCAGAGGGCGTTGAGGAGGGTTAGTAATTAAACTGTCACATGACAATATACGAAAATGTATAAAACTGTTTGTTGTGTCCTCACGTAGGGGACGAAGGGTCCTTCACACAGAGGGACAGGGAATAGACTGCGGAAGACGAGACGAGAGCGGGAAAGGGTTTATTGAGAGAAGAGGGAAAGGAGAATGGAGGTCAGCCGCTCGCGAGATGAGAGGAGGAGGGAAGTGAAGTGGGAACACGAAGTAACCGATTGAGACTGGGAGTGGAAGTGACAATGGGAAAGGGAAGTGACGGGGAAGTGACTGACGCTGAAGATACCAGACGAGGGTTTAAATACCATTCCGAGCTGGCGACTCACGTAGACGAGTATAATGTAACAGGACTCTGAGAGTCCATAAACAAATGTACATAGTACATATTAACATGAGTAGATATTTACATATCTACTCAACACTGTTTATAAATTATTGATTTAAATAATACCTACAATATCAAATTTTTTCAGAATTGGCGGAGAAGAGCGCGAAGAGCGGAAAGACCGGCAGAATCAAGAAAAGCAAGAAAAACAAGCAGTCGAAGAAGGAAAAGGCATCGATGAAGGAGAAGGAGGGAGAAAAGGACAAGGAGAAAGGAGAGGAGGGAGAGGCCAAGAAGGAAGGAGGCAACTCCACGATGGAAGGAGCCAAGTCGAAGAAGGAGGGAGGAAAGGATAAAGAGAAGGGAGAAGGAGATTCCAATTCGCCGGGTCGTGTCGCAGTGAAGGTGAAGTGCTCGAATAACGCGGCCTACCAGGTCAACCCGGCCTTCTCCTTCATCCAGCCGGGCACTGGAGGCGAGATTAAGGTCATTTTTAACCTAATCATTTTTAATTATATTAATAATTTTAACTATTAATTATACTTTAAAATTCAATGTGTCAATAGAGTCATCCTAATTCCACTTCTTCATTGAAGGTGGACCGAGTGCTGGAAACAATGAATCTGGACAAGATCGTCATTGTCTTCTACGAAGCGACCGATGCGGACAAGGTTTTTTGTATTCATTTTCCTCAGGAATCATTTTTAAATTTAAAAAAAATATATATAAAAAAGACATTTAAAATTACGATCAATTTTTTTTTCAGAGCGCCAAGACCACCTGCGCTCGCCAGGGACCGGTCGGCAAGCAGACCATCACCGTGCCCTTCTCCATCGACAAGGCATAAGAAGAACCACTCCCAAGAGCCCTGACCCTCACCAGCTTCTTCATCCCCCTTCAGCACTATGGCGCCTATGCGATAAACAGCGCACCATGGAAGAATATTATGTTCGAAAACATATAAAAATCAGTAGAAATCACAAATACCGCTTTAATTTTTTAAAAAAGTGGAAGAAAACGAAGAGGTAAAAAAGGCGAAAACGCTACAAATATTAATTTGGGACATAGTGTAAAACATTGGATTAGTAAGACTAAATTAGCAGATTGCTGATAATCTCTTCCTTACCGTGATTCTCTTTGCTCTGGGATAATTCAAAACATTATTCATAACATTGCAGAAAAACTTTTACAATTTGTGAATATATTAATTTTACTTATGGTTTGTACAATTTGACTAATTTTTCCTCAAAAATTAGGAGTCCAGTTTGTATGTAAATATCCTACAGAGTTATTGTTTCCAAATGTGAATTCACACGTTCTTCAAGTTTTTGCACCTGATTTGCTTTTCACTTCCCCCTGCTCCGACTTCCTCGTCATTTTCCTTGACTACCCCGCAACGTTCGGTCCTCTCTACGACGCCCTCTCCGATGTCTACTCTCTTTTTCTCTGCGCTCTCTCCATTCCTCTCGCTCTCTCTCCTCCTCCCGCTCTCCTTCATCCTTGCGCTTGGAATGTGCAGCAAGGAGAACGAAGAGAAGAAGTTAGAAGATCCATATTGAGAACAACTTTTAATAATATTGTTTTACGCTAGTATTTTATACCGAAATACTTTTTAAAGAGTTTTAATATAGTTTAAAAATCTACGTAGATTTACATTTATCCTTATATTGACAAATCTATTTTTTTCAGAGAAAAGAAAAAGGATCCGCTTTACGAGAACGTCAAGTAGGGACTGGCGAAGGTCCGCTAAGAAGAAGCAACTGCCAAGTACTGAAGCTCTTCTTTCGAACAATGCCTCATCCTCGTCTCTACTTCTCTCGCCCTCTTCTCTCTCACTTCTCTGCTCCCCTCTTCTCTCTCACTTCTCTGCTCCCCTCTTCTCTCTCACTTCTCTGCTCCCCTCTTCTCTCTCACTTCTCTGCTCCCCTCTTCTCTCTCACTTCTCTGCTCCCCTCTTCTCTCTCACTTCTCTGCTCCCCTCTTCTCTCTCACTTCTCTGCTCCCCTCTTCTCTCTCACTTCTCTGCTCCCCTCTTCTCTCTCACTTCTCTGCTCCCCTCTTCTCTCTCACTTCTCTGCTCCCCTCTTCTCTCTCACTTCTCTGCTCCCCTCTTCTCTCTCACTTCTCTGCTCCCCTCTTCTCTCTCACTTCTCTGCTCCCCTCTTCTCTCTCACTTCTCTGCTCCCCTCTTCTCTCTCACTTCTCTGCTCCCCTCTTCTCTCTCACTTCTCTGCTCCCCTCTTCTCTCTCACTTCTCTGCTCCCCTCTTCTCTCTCACTTCTCTGCTCCCCTCTTCTCTCCCACTTCTCTGCTCCCCTCTTCTCTCTCACTTCTCTGCTCCCCTCTTCTCTCTCACTTCTCTGCTCCCCTCTTCTCTCTCACTTCTCTGCTCCCCTCTTCTCTCTCACTTCTCTGCTCCCCTCTTCTCTCTCACTTCTCTGCTCCCCTCTTCTCTCTCACTTCTCTGCTCCCCTCTTCTCTCTCACTTCTCTGCTCCCCTCTTCTCTCTCACTTCTCTGCTCCCCTCTTCTCTCTCACTTCTCAGCTCCCCTCTTCTCTCTCACTTCTCTGCTCCCCTCTTCTCTCTCACTTCTCTGCTCCCCTCTTCTCTCTCACTTCTCTGCTCCCCTCTTCTCTCTCACTTCTCTGCTCCCCTCTTCTCTCTCTCCCCCTCTTCTTTCTCCCGTCTCTCTAGCACAATAAATTCTAAGAGAACACAGTCATTGTCACTCACTTTTAAAATGAATTAACATTTCTTCCAATTGAACGGAGTTCCTCCACCGAAAAACTAAAAGCTAATAACACTTTTGATGCGTCATGTTTATTGAGCCAATTTTTTCCGCCAACATACGCAACAAGGCATAGAGAGGAATTGTCTGCGATAACTTTCAGGTAGCATCATAAATTGCATCGTTAAAAATATTCTCACTTTCTATCTCTCTCACTCTCTCTCTCTCTCGCCCTCTTTCTCTCTTTCTATCTATATCTCTTTCACTGGCTCTCTCTTTCGCTCGCTATAAAGCTTCCTTCAAAGTTCCTGGAATGATGAAGAAAAGGTAGCTTAGTACATTCACGCCTATCAGGTTAATGTATAAATGTACATTAACTTTGATAAAATCGAAAACATCATAAGTTTCGGATAAAAGCACATGTGCAAATCAAGTTCCAGAAATATCGCAATAATCTTTGTTATAAGTGAACTTTGAAGTTCAATGTTTCATAACCGATAAAGTGCAATTTCAAAATAAGTGCCAAGTTAAGTCGATGTGTTGGATTTAGCCTTTTCCAGCTCATTTCCACTGCGATCAGCGGCCGAAGTTGGCCGGACCTGCAATCGACGAAATCCGAAAGCCTCGAACTCCCTCTCTCCCTGCATTTCTCTCTTCTCTCTTCTCTCTCTTTCTCTTACCTATCCTCTCTCTCTCTCCTCTCTCTCTATCTCTCTGCCCTCTATGACAGAGCGTCACTATTTTTTTTTGTAGACTAACAAGATTATTTATAAACAGAATAAATAAATTAGCAGGATTCGTCATGGCGCTGTTTCACCTGTCACTGCTCTCTCCTTTTCTTCTCCATGCGGCCTCCGCTTTCTTCGTTCTCCTCGCTCTCGTTTTCTGCGCTGTAAGAAAGACCTCGAAATGTTGAAATTACAGATAGCGATGAGATTTCTGTTTTGGTTTCTTGGCTCGAACATTCTATGCTGAAAATGTTCAAAGTGAAAAATGCTAATAAGTTCAAAACAATACTATTTTGCAAATGAATGTTAGAATTAATCTGGTATAGATCAACCAAAACACAATTCGCAGCTCACGAACAATTCGCCGGGCCGTGTCGCAGTGAAGGTGAAGTGCTCGAATAACGCGGCCTACCAGGTCAACCCGGTCTGCTCTTTCATCCAGCCGGGCGCTGGAGGCGAGATTAAGGTTTGTGGCCTTATCACTTTTACTTCTTTTTAATTTTTATTTAGTTATTTAATTTTAATTGTAATTGTTGCTTTTAATTTTAATTACACGTCCTCATTGAAGGTGGACCGCGTGCAGGAGACGGCGACTCCGGACAAGATCGTCATTGTCTTCTACGACGCGACCGATGCTGACAAGGTTTTATTTTAAACATAGCTTTTTTTTTAATTTTTAAGGAAATAAACTAGAAGTCATTATCTCATTTTTCAGAGCGCCAAGGCGACTTGCGCTCGCCTGGGACCGGCCACGAAGGAGACCATCACCGTGCCCTTCCTCATCAGCAAGACATAAGAATAGCTAGGCCCATCGGAAGCCACGCCCCCTCACAAGCCACGCTCATCATAGGCCACGCCCCCTCCCAAGCCACGCCGCCTCCCAAGCCACGCCCATTACAGGCCACGCCGCTCTCAAACTTCTATGTGATAAAGCACAATAAAAGGAAGGTCATTGTTCAAACATAGTATATAAAATATGATCAAACTGAACAGTTCACGATATTGACATGGAGATGAGTTCTTCTGCAGGATAAAAAATGATGATTACCCTCTGAACATTCAGAACATTATTCGGAACTTGTTTTCGTGCACTATTACATTTAAATTTTTGTTTGCAATTTCCTTAACAGAGATCACTTATCTTACGTAGATTTTTCAAGCCAAATTTGTCCGTTCTACTTCTGAAATTTTATGAGATCCGTTTAGATTCTATTACATTTTGGGCTGCTGATATTTCAGAATTTTTTTTTCTACGAATGCTACACGAACGGAACACACCTCGGCGAATATGAAAGAGACATTTGTTCAGCTTTCACAATTTTCGAGTATTTCTACTTGTTCTGATTTGTCTTATACATTGTGAGACAAATAACATTATGTTTTATTCAATAAATTCGAGGGCGCAAAAGACATTTTGGGAGTTGAGACTAGATCGGCTGAGCATGGCCAGAAGAAGGACGCGTAGTGACGAACGCAGTGATCATCAGCTGAAATTGTTAAAATTAACTTTTTTAAGGAGATAAGTGTTAGACCACAAATATTTTTTTATAAATTATTATTTCAATTAAAGAGAAAATGCCACCTGCACGCCGACCAGTGAGATCGTCTAGATGATTTGAGCCGTTCCGGCGCACGGAAAAAGCAAGTAATATTATATGACTGGCTTTTGGCGAATGGAAGATGATCGCATAAATAAGCATTATTGAGATCACGAGCGAGATTATAGCCAACATTTTTGCTATTCTTTTTTTCTTTTGACTTTACATCTAATATAAAGTATCTCAAGACTTTCTTGCGAAATCTTTGTTTTTTTTTGTGATTTTGTTTTGTCATGCATATTTCTATGTTGAGTACCTAGACCTTTTTTCCTCGTGGGATTTTTTTTATTATTTCAGATTAACGAGCATGAAAAGAGCGCAACTAAATGGCAGGACCGAGTTCAACTTATTTATAAATGACACCCGAAGTAAAATTTTGCTCGGACAAGTAAATCGAAATCAACTTTTCAAAACAAGTTGGATATCAAGACAATGCGTAGAATTACATCATGGACAGAATTTTCTTCTCTACTAGGTACAACTACAGAGATAATGTTTCAAGCAAGCTATTGCGCACTATACTTCATAAAACATGTTGGTGTTTGTTCAGTTTCCAAAATACTTCAAAATTGGATTTTCAAGATTTTAACAATAAAACGCCCTTTACGTGTAAATGACATGGGCATCTTTATTGTAAAAAATAAATAGCTGAATATAACTGTCCGTTTATCTTCAGCGGGTGTCTCTAGTTTGAACCGTTTTAGACAATCAATTTCAATCAGCGCTTTATCGGAAACGGTTTATGGATTCCGTGAAGCGAAATGAGACTTCACCATTCCTCTTGGTAAAGTAGACTCGTCATTTCGTTGCCGGCCTACCTCGCTCGCCTCCGCATAGGTACATGTGGATACCACTCTGTGATAGCTCCAGACATATTACACAATCGCACTAGTAGGAGTTGCTACAATTCGTTTAACATTTTCAGGGATGGTGGGAAAGACGTTGAACACAATGCTGACATTTAGTTGTGTTGTTTAATCTGAAATAAAAATCCCACGAGGAAATGAGTTTTAGGAACTCAATGGCCGAAAACAATTTTTTTTTTGACAAAACATCAATATAAAACTATTCGAAAGCAAATCTTGCGATACTTTTTATTAAGCATTCAATGCGAATCGAAAGGGAAAAGGATATATAAAGTTTTGACTTAACTAACCGACAAATATTTTAAACATTTGAAAATCACGTTACGCTCAAAATGTTAGCACACTGGTAAGAAATTTTTCATAAAAATAAAAATTTCCTAAAAAAAATTAATTGATATTCCCATGGTTATGTCCGATAGCATTATCAACGTTTGGACCCACCATATTGCATCTAGGGCAGGTCTCTATGGGCATCTCTGTGTACAAATGAGTGTCTATTAATAAGTGCTGCCGCAGCATTAATCTTGCCGTTTATCCAAGACATGTCAAGGACAATCGGTCATGACCGTTTCAAAATAAAACGGACACATGTCTTGGACACATCCACTTCTGCCTATGTTAATACACAGGTGTCTTGGACATGTCTATGACATGTCCCAGACGTGTCCTGGACAAAAAAGGAAAAAAAATCGCAATTGTCATGGACACTTTTCTGGGCTTGTCCCTAACGTGGTCATGACCACAGCGAGAGAGTGAACCTTAGGGTGAACCATTTTAGCTTCTCTTTTTTTAATTTGATTATTCTTATGAAATAAATATAGAATAACGGTAAAAAGAGCTGAAAATGTCAAAAAAGTATTTTAACTCGCATATGTGCAGTGTCCATGACATGTCCTTGACGTGTCCTTGACGTGTCCTTGACATGGTTATGACCTAGAACGGTCATGACCGATTGTCCTTGACATGTCTTGGACAAACGGCAAGATTAATGCCGCGGCTGCTGTAAGCACTCTTTTTAGCCTTTTTTCATTTGCTCCTTAAACTTAAAGATAGTTTCTTTCCATTCAATTGAATACAGCGAAAATTAACGAGACCGATGCCAATTTTGGTACTTTCATGTGAAAAAAATTAATTATACCCACACAGAGAATTATCAACTTTAGTTTTAGCAGTTGCATTTTCTTTCTTTTGCTCATTTATATTCCCCATTCCACGCCCTCTTTCTCATATGCTGTATGTAAGTACATAGATACATATAAATCACTATTATTCTTACTTTTCTCTAAATTCTGCAGGACGTGAGCAAGTGATAATCGTTTGGACGCGTTGTCGGACAAAATAAAACTTCTTTTTGTATTTATGCTTCCCTATCAATTCTGTCCTCTGAAAGCCAATTCCTAATGTGGCTGGCATATTCTTTACTTTTTGACGTATCCATTACAAACGAACTCCGCTTCAAAGTTTCAAAGTTTATTCCACAATCAGGGACTGGGCCCGGTGGGTGAAGGAAAGATGAAAGGCATCGGGTTTCATGACTGCGGTTCGCATCCAAGTGGTGATTACAAGAAGAGCCGTGGAGTGAAGAGCCGTGGAGTGGAGACCGTGGAAATGGAAAAGACATGCTGGAACTCCGCTTAAATTGTGATAAAGTCGAGAAATTATTATTTGGAAATACGTTCAATTATAACTTAATATTTTTTAATTCCAAAGAAGCATTGAATGGAGAATCATCACGCGGTCGACTATTATCACCATATGCGAACAGTGAGGGATCATAAAGATTATAGACTACATTTGTATATTAAATTTCTAAACAAACATTCATAATTGATATAAGCAAACGAAATAAAACAAAGTTTTTATTTTAATTAATTAATTTAATTAATCAATTAATTAAGAATGACTTGGCATACGAATGGCTGGAGTGGACAGTGTGTTTATTGAACGTCGCATTGGGTGCAGTAACCTTTCCGCTGGCTCTGCTCGTCTACCGCCGTCTTCTCACTTCCAAGGCATTGCACAGCCCCATATTCCGGATCATCGCCTTCAACGGGATCAGCATTAGGATTACATCCGTTTTAAGTTATTCTCCGACTGCTTGGCTATATTGCGCTTATTTAAAAACGTTGAGACAGCTCACCATCAATTTAATATTTACTGCCCACGAATCCATAATCTGCAATGCGGCAGGTTTTTTATATTCAAAAATGTCTTGAGGACTTCATTATGTATCTGTTCATAATGCTTCTCGGGCAGTTCCTCACCTGGCCGTCCTGGAATCCTTGGTTTAAGATCTTCTTCTAAAACATGTTCCATTTCTAAACCCAGTTTTGGTAGGTTCCATTTCTTGTCAAGCTGGCATTTGGCGAGAACGACTCAGGCGATGTTCTACTATGTACAGGTTTCATTTTAACGACATTATCACACAAGAAATTCGCGATACACATGACATTCGCAAATTCTCACAATATGTATGTACTGTAGTTTCGATTTTGTTACATTTAAAGATAAAATAATCATAATTTTTTGTTACCAGGCCGTCCAGGTTCTCAGCGCACTTTCCATTGCTCTCAATCGACTTATTATCGTAGTTGGAATGAAGAAAACATCAGTGAAACAGGCTAGAAATATTTATTACTTTGACAATTTCATGAGAAGGAATATAAGTAATAGTTTAAAAGATCTTCCTTGTACAATTCTAAGAATAAGAATGTAATCTTCAGTACGAGTCCCTCGTAGTTCATTCGTCTCTCGCCGGCACCTTCCTTCTTTCTCTTCTCGTCTCTATTCTGATGCTCTTCTTCGACTTTGAATTCGTGCAAGTCGACAGAGGTGATGGCCATCGCGTATTCGTACTGCACGAGCCGCCGCATCAAACTTTTCAGGTTTGCATAACCAAAGTTGGTTATCAGTAGTTTATGCAGTTTAAAGATCTCCTAAAATCGTATTCTGCGAGAAGGCACCCTATCATTTTAGCGTGCTATTTCAAAAAAATATCACGCGTTAATGAGAGCGCGAGGGGCCGCGCGGCAATTTGAAATCACAAAACATTTTCGGTGATCGCGCTCCAATAAGAATAAAGCAACGATAAAAGTGCATCGAATTCCCTCTCTCGGTCAGCCGGTCGAGTTGGCACAAACCATTGCTTTCTCCTCGGTGACGATGGCGACTTTCATCGCGAACCTCGTCCTCGTTGCTGCGACGATTCCACTAAGGAAGAATCTACTGGTAAGCAGTTGAAATTTTTTTGTGTAATTTCTATCTGCGGCCACTTCGTTAGACTCCTTCAGGTGAGGAATCGTCGAAATCATTCCCATCTAGAATCCCTCGACCATTCATTAATGCTTGAATCAACCGGATAGACTTTTTAAAATTTTTTTGCAATTTCACATTTTCTCTCTTTTTCTTTCCCATAATCGGCCTGCACCCTTGTTTCCGCCGCTTTTTCACAACAATTTTGTTTTCAATATTTCAAAAAGAGCCGACGCAGAGTTGGCACGATGCCTTCTGAATTTTAGATGGTGGCCATCCACGCAGGAAACGCCGTTATGCTCGAGCTGGTGCCTCTCTTTCACACCATCTCATGTGTCGCTCCATTCTGGTTCGTACGTACACATGTTTGTTTTTTTCCCTCCCGTTTGACAATACGATCATAGCTTTTAATCTTTAGAAAGTCTCTTTCTGAACAGTTTCAATTAATTTCTCTCTCTCCTCTCTCTCCTTTCTCTCTCTCTCTCCCTTCCTCTCTGTTCTCTCTTTCTTTTCCATGTGTCTGATCGTCTTCATGCCGACGCTCCGTAATTGGCTGCTCGATTGCCTCCTCTGTCGTCATCGCCATGCCAATCAGACAGCTGCCATCAACATCCGGCCAATCCGAGCTGCTACATTAGCAGGGACAATCCCTAGCAGCACGCAAGCATCTAGTGGGGTGTTATAAAATGTAGGAACATCTCGAAGTAATGAAGCAAACATTTTTTGTTTATTTTTCAATGGGATCTCTCATTGTCAAGTGAATTAGCATACTTAGATCTCTACGTTTTCTTAATTTACAGATATTCCTACCGACTGTATATTATTTGAGTATTCTTTCAAAAATCGTGTTATCGTACATGAAATAACGTATTTGAATTTGGCAGCATGAACATGTCGTCGTTCAATTACCAATTGAAAAATTAGTATAAAAAATAGGTAACGAGCGGGGGGAGGGTTTAGAAAATCTAATATGTGTTTGCAGATACAGAGAGTGTATGACGGCCTGCACACAGAGATAGAGAGACAGATTCAAATGCAGAGAGCAAGAGAGAGGAGAGAGAGATGAGAGAGGTAGAGAGATTGAGAGAGAGAACGAGAGCATTATATGAATCACATTAGAGCATTCATTATATAACTAAACATTCATACATTCACACATAGTCATCTGTACATGAGAATAAATTCACATTTTCGTGAGAGTAGAAAGCAGACGAACAGATCTGTCTTAACTTGCACACTTAAGTGGGAATATCCGGAATCAAAACAAAGAAAGTATGTGATCAGCTAAAGAAAATGATTCCTTTAATTATGGAAATTTACACATTTCGAGCAGTTTCCATTTGCTCTAACAAAAATTGGGCGTAACTCAGGATTATAAGGAGGAAATAGCGAAGACCGTTAAAATGATTTCTTTTCTGTAGGTATTTGCACATATTGCCATGTGCTAAAATTGATCGAATAAATAGTCAGTTTCTATATGATTGTTCACCATTAGGCAAAGCTTTAGCTTTTTTTACACCTTGAAAACGCATGTAAATAAATAAATAAATAAATTGAATTTAGAGTCTTGCTCTTTTCGCTCAATCCGTCTCATTCCGACAGTTTCCCGACACTCTTCGCTTGCTCTCCCACGGCGAGTGGTCGGCATCGCTACAATTCCTAACTGGCGAAAGCCTGCTGGTTCTCCTTGCCCCTTTTCCCATTTTTTTCTGACACTCCCAATCTTCCTGAATCATGATTCCATTCAATGACTCTGTCATTCTTACAATTAGCCCTCTTTCAAATTCCTATGTATTATTTTAACACCTTGAAAATATATTTAAAAAAAAAACTATTTTTGCAGCTTCCATTTCTCGCGCAGCTTCCAGTTTTGGCCTGTTGTCATCCGTTGTCGTCGGACAGGCCAGAAGTGCTTGATGACCAGGGCGGCAAGTGTTCACGAGGCTAAGACGACAACGACGCTTATTGTTTGGAGGAGGATGAGGATGAAATAGCAGATGCTGCTCTCGTTGCCAGCCGTCTGCTTCTTGGACGAATGGCTGAAATGAATTCAAATTTTATTAATTTCAACATAATTTTGCTATACAATTTTTTGTTTGATTTAAAATGAATTTTGATACGAAATAGAACATTGATCCTTGTAGGGGAATTCTTAATTATATAGATTTGTTTCGTAACTTTTAGATTTATATGTTTAAATAATATATAAGAATTTGAAAGAGGGGTGGACGTGAGAGAGGGAGAGAATTGGAATTTAATTGAGGATGATTGAGAGTGGCAGAGAAAAAAGAAGAATGCTCTCTCTAACTGGAAATATTCTTTCTGTTACCTTCTCTAGCTCCTTTACATCAGACAACTGCACCCTCGCCCTCTCCCTATCAACTGCCCGTCCTGTTACAAGCGGTATCCCTCAAGGCACCGTTATTGGGCCCCTCCTCTTCATCATTTACACTGCCGACCTCCCTTCTCTTGTCTCCGCTCAGAGCGCAACTTCTCGCTGCTTCGCTGATAATCTCAAAATAATTCGGTCTTTTCCTCCATCTCACACCAATCCCGATCTTCAGTTCGCCATTGACGTAGTCTCTCTATGGGCTGACACTTGGCAGCTTCCCCAGGCCGTAGAGAAATGCTCTGTACTCCACATTGGTAGAAACAAACCCTCAAATTATACGCTTAATGGCACTCCACTCTCTTCGGTCGATTCCATAGCGATCTAGGCATAATTATCGATGACCGCTTATCGCTTTCTCTAGATTGTAATAAAATTGCCAATTCTGCCCTCGCAAAGGCACATCTCTTCCTTCGGTCACTCCGCACTCGTAATAAGAATGTCCTTTTATCTGCTTATATGTACCATCTATGTCCGTTCCATATTAGAAAATTGTACGACTGTCTATTCTCCTTACTTACTAAAAGATAACCGCGTTTTAGAAAAGGTCCAGAATTAATTCACATGAGTAAATTTCCGTCGATGTTATGGTTATGCTGCATTTTCCGTCCCTCCTAGCGAGGAAAGGAACCGCATCATTTCCCTCCCTTCTCTTAGAGCGCGTCGTGAAGATTTTGATTTCACCCTTGCTCGTCGCCTTAAATTTGGACATATGTAGAAAGTGTGCCTTAAACAAGAAAAGTGTGCCTTAAACACTCCCATCACTTCCATTTTCGTCATTCGCGAACTCGTGGTCTTTCGGTTAATCTTGCTTACATAACGTGTCGATTGAAAGCTTGTTCTCACTCCTTCTTTATTCGCGTCGTCAAGTTATTTCATTCAATCGCCAATAATAAGCCTCCGGTTGTTGTATGATCTGTCCATTCAGCTCATACATATACCTTTATTGCATTTATATCACCTGCTAAACTTTGCTCCACTTATCACTACGGTATGCGTAAATAAAATATAGTTTATCTGCTTTTGATATTTCGGTGTGAACCCCTCCCCCCGCCCCTCACCTATTTCTTACTATTTATTTTTGCAATCGAACAGTGACATTTTATCTTGAAATTCTTTTTTCATGTACGATAAATGCATTTTCAATAGGCTTCAATGATAACCAATTATTATGGCACAATCTGCGAGAAATTCGAAATGAAACAAAGGTGCCCATCTGATTAATTGAGATCTAATGGATATAAAAATATAGATTTGTATCTACTGCAAACGAAACGAAGACCTCTGCATATATATTTATGCATAAAACAAACAATGTCTTGTATTTTACACGTTAGCAGCATCCCACTCAAAAAATATACAGTCGCTTGGAATGTCTATAAATTCAGAGAACATAGTGTTCTATGCTAATTCACTTGACAATGAGAGATCCCATTGAAAAATAAACGGAAAATGTTTTGTTTGCTTTATTACTTCGAGATGTTTCTATCATTTTATAACGTCCCACTAGATGCTTGGGTGCTGGTAGGAAATGTCCTTGCCAATGTAGCAGCTCGGATTGGCCGCGTAGAAATGGAAACTGTCTGATTGGCCAGACGATGACGACAGACGAGGACATCGAGCAGCCAACTACGGAGCGTCGGCATGAAGACGATGAGACACATGGAAAAGAAAGAGAGAACAGAGAGAGATAGAGAGAGAGATAGAGAGAGAGAGATAGAGAGAGATGGGGAGAAAGGTATTCAGAAAGAGATTATTTCAAAAGCATAACAAAGAGAGAGAGACAGAGAGCGAGAGAAAGAGAGAGAGAGTGAGAGAGTAAGAGAGACTTAAAGAAGAGATAGAGATTAATTGAAGCTGTTCAAAAAGAGATTCTCAAAAGAGCAAAAGCTATAGTCGGATTGGCAAAACTAGAAGGAAAATACATGTCTATATATGTACGCACGAACCAGAATGGCGCGACACATGAGATGGTATGAAAGAGAGGCACCAGCTCGAGCATCAGGACGTTTCCTACATGGATGGCGATCATCTGAAATCAGTTGGCATCGTGCCAACTTTGATTCTGCTCTTTTTGAAATCTTGTCATGAAATACATGGGAAACAAGAGCAGCAACTCTAGGCTCGAAATGCAATCTCAGTTCTAACATTGGTCGAGTAGTAGAGGGCAAAGGTTGCGAAGGCAGTCGCTGACGTGACAACGACGCCCTGCTCTGGATTGTGTCGAACGTTCTGAAAGCGGCAAAGAAAATTAAATTACTCGGAAAATATTTGCTAACCAGCATACAGTTTAACAATTCATCGTTATATCAGGCCGATTGTGGGAAAAAACCGAGCATACTCGCACGGGAAAAAGAAAACCGTAGATATTTATAACAGAAAATGTTGTTGTTTTTTTCAACAGCTCACCAGTAGATTCTTCCTTAGCGGAATCGTCACAGCAACGAGGACGAGGTTCGCGACGAAAGTCGCCATCGTCACCGAGCAGAAAGCAATGGTTTGTGCCAACTCGACAGGCTGATCGAGAGAGGGAATTCTATGCATGCATTTTTATCGTTGCTTTAATCTAGAAGGAGGGCTATCACCGCGAAGAAATTTGGGGGATTTCAAATTGCCACGTGCCATTCGCACTCTCAGTTGCGCGTGCTATTTTTTCATGAAGAGCATTTGTAAAATAACACGCGAAATTGAGAGAGTGCCTCGCAGGCTGGAAGCGACATTTTTAACCTGTATACATTTTTTTAGGTGATCTACCTCCTTAACACTACTGAATTTAGTCAATTTTGATAGGCAAACCTCAAACGTTTCATGTGGCGGCTCCTCTAGAACGAATACATGCTGGCCATCGCCTCTGTCGACTTGCACTAATTCAAAGTCGAAGAAGAGCATCGGAACGGCGACGAGAAGAGAAAGGAGAAAGGTGCCGGCAAGAGAAGAGTGAACGACAATGGACTCGTACTCAAGCAGATTGCATTATCTCTAATTGAGCAAGGAACCTTTAAACTATTGACTGTTAATATCAAAGTAAAAAATATTTTCTAACCTGTTTTACTGACGTCTTCTTCAATCCAACCACAATAATAAGTCGATTGAGAGCAATGGAAAGTGCGCTGAGAACCTGGACGGCCTGGTAACGAAAACCGAGAAGCAATGTAGCAAAAATAATGGTTTTGTTTTCTCATGAAATGTAACTAAAGTACATATTGTGAGAATTCAATGTAAATGTCATAGATGGGTTTCGCAGTATTCTTTGTATGATAATGTGTTTAAAATGAAACCTGTACATAGTAGAACAACGCCTGAGTCGTTCTCGCCAATTGCCAGATTGACAAGAAATGGAACCTACAAAACTGGGTTTAGAAATACGCTTTTTTTTCTTTTAAGGAAAATCTTTAACCAAGGATTCCAGGACGGCCAGGAGAGGAACTGCACGAAAAGCATAATGAGTAGATACATAATGAAGTCCTCAATAAAGGTTTCAATAAAAACCCGCAGGATTACAAATTATCGATAAGATTGTCGTGGGCAGTAAATAAGCAAAAGTCTTGTTTGTAAGCAAATGATACATTGATCTCATCCGATCTGAAACAAGTGCAAGAGCACGAAGCAGAAGGAAAATAAGTTAAAAGGCATGTAATCCTAACGCTGATCCCGTTGAAGGCGATGATCCGGAATATGGGGCTGTGCAATGCCTTGGAAGTGAGAAGACGGCGGTAGACGAGCAGAGCCAGCGGAAAGGTTACTGCACCCAATGCGACGTTCAATAAACACACTGTCCACTCCAGCCATTCGTATGCCAAGTCATTCTTAATTAATTAATTAATTAATTAATTAAATTAAAATTCAAACTTTATTTGGTTGTATCAACTTATGTATGAATGTTTGTCTAGAAATTTAACATACAAATGTAGTCTATAATCCTAATGATCCCTTACCGGATGTGCATGGTGATCAGTGTCGATCTCGTGATGATCCTCCATTCAATGCGTCTATGGAATTCAAAAAATATTATTTTATAATTGAACTGATTTCATAATAATTTCTCTACTTTATCACAATTTAAGCGAAGTTCGTTTGTAATATGCACAAAGGTCCTGCATCAAAAGTAAAGAAGCCACAATAGAAAGAGGGTTACAGAGGAGTAGGGATGAATTGAAAGGGAAGCCTGAATACAAAGAGAAGTTTCATTTTGTCCGACAACGCGTCCAAAAGATTATCACTGCTGAATTAAGAGAAAGTAAGCATACTAGTGAATTATATCAATATTCTTATGAGAGAGAGAGAGAGTGTGTGAATCGGGAAGAAAGATGAGAAAGAAAATTCAGCTGCAAAAGCGAAAGTCTATGTGTGTATGCGCGTGTATAAATTAGATTTTAACATGAAAGTACAAAAACTGGCATCGCTTTCGTTAATTTTTCGCATTCAGACTTATTCAATTGAATGGAAAGTAACCTTTAGTTATATTTTAAGAAGAAAAAAAGAAAACGAGGCAAAAAAGAGCGCTTACAAAACAGACATACACACACATTTGCACACAGGTATCATAAGCATATTATAATAACATTCGATCTCCGTTGTTGGGTGGTCATTCAGCAAAATCCCTTCCTTATTGTTTGTTTGCAGGAAAAAAAAAAAGTTCACATTAAAAGAAGTATCCGGCAAATAACTATATAATAACGCTAGAGAACCAGTTTGAATGCGCGCCCTCATAAAGTTGCCTATCTCTCTGTCAAGAGAGCATGAGAAATATGAGGGCGGCTCTCTGACCAACAGAAGCCAATTCTCTACCCGCCAGTTTTCACATTACTCTTACTCGGAATGTAATGGAAGAAAGACGCTCAAACTTTCTGAATATATGATTTACGACAAAATGAACTGATCCAAAAAGAAATAAACTATTCTCCGGATACATCCTTGAATGAACCTCGTATGATCTACACTTCAAACGATTCAGTTGAAATATAACCAAAGAATACTTTGCATCATAAGTATACAACGCGTAGACTGAATAAACTATTAACCTTTTATCACCTTTTTGCTGTCGGCCTCTTACTCCTTTCCTCCACTTCCCTGTTCTAGGTATACTTTGAGCGCCTGCACCGACACATGAATATTTTGTTATCAACTTTTTCTTTCCTTTCCACCTGTCTTATCGTTAGCTTATTTGCCAGATTCACTCCATAAGTGGTCACATCATTATTTGAATAAATAAAAAAATTACGCTACACAGAACTGAACCCAAAGAAAAAATGCACTACAGCATATCGTGACATACATACATATGAAGAGAACTAATAAATATAAATGGATTTTACGCATAATGCAATTTATATTCACCTTTTTTTTGTAGTATAGTGGAAGTTCATTTGCGTTTTATATTCTTGAAAAGTCGATTTATTATATTTCGCTGGCTTAATTTTATTGTAAGGTATTACGGTAACCTTTGGCAGATAGACTATTGGACACCGCTAATCTAATCTGAAATCGCTGCAGCAATATTTATGCAGGATGCAAACGTGAAAATGCGAAGAGATGTACCAAAGCCTTTTTCATTGGGTATTCTGTTCGAAAAATGCGTGCTGAACTTTGAAATAGGAGCAATTTTTGTTGACGAGAATATATAGATACAAGGAACTCTTTTTCAAACTGAAACATCACTGTAAAATGTCGTCACATCATTAAACTTGATGTATGAATAAATAAATAAATAAATAAACTCTGTAATTAACTGACGACAAATTGTAAGGTTAGTTTACTCGTGCGGCAAAATTTCTCTAGCGGATTGCGGCAGATTTTTAAGAAAGCAAACTTTGTTTGTCAGAAATGAAAAAAGAGGCTAAACAGAGTGCACACAGTAGTTCCTTGTAGACGAACACATATATTTGCACACAGATATTTTATGAGAGCCTCTCTGTAAGCCTCAAGGAGATGTCCACGCGGGATGCAAGATGACTGACGTATCCAAACCTTGAGAATTTTATCTGACTATTCATTTAATGTGTCAAGAATGCGCCAAACTTGAGGAACTCGGTAATGATAAACGGACAGCTATATTCAGACATGACTCCATTCACTGTTTGGAGAAAATCTTATTTTTATTAAAAAAAATTCTTTCAAGTTATACCTTAAATTGAGTTCAAATGTAGAAAATTCATATCGGGCTTTAAAGTCAAAATTTTTGCTATCCCTTTTCTTTCGATTTCACGTCGAATGTTTAAAAAAAATATCGCATTTCTTTCGAAAAGTTTCTGTTGTGTCCTTCACTTAGATGGACAGGGAATAGAGTGCGGGAGACGAGAAAAGACGGGAGAGAGGTTTATTAACAGATGAGGGAGATGGGATAGAGAGAGAGAGGGAATGGATTGCGAGAGGGAAGAAGGAAGGAAGTGCCCGGAAGAGACGAACTGAGAACTGGGACGTGACACTGAGTCTGCCTGCCGAAGGATTAAATACTATTCCGCGATGACGAGACTCAGGTTGACAAGTATAATATAATAGGACTCACAGAGTCAATATACAAATGTACATAGCACACATACCGTATTCTCTCTTTTAGTACCCCGGGGGTAAAGGTCATGAAACACTGCACAACTAAATATCAGAATCAACCCGTCTTTCTCATCATCCCCAAAAATGTTATGCGAGTAGGAGCAACTCGGATTGTGTATCTTATCAACAATGGCCCAAATTTGAAAAAAAAACCCCGGTGAAGATAGACGGGCAGCAGGTATATTCAGTAAGTTATTGTCCACAATAAAGGTGACTATGGCATTTTCATGACAAAGCATGTTTTATTGATAAAATCTCGAAACTCCAATTTTCAAGTATTTTGGAAAATGGAAGACAACATATGTATGTATTTACATATATCAGGAAAAAATATTTCATCTCATGACTGCCGATTTCGCCATTGCTAGTCAGAAGTTAAAAAAGAATTTACCACAAATCAGATTGATAGGGGTTGTTCGATACTAGGGACATCGGAAAATTTTTTTTTTGTACGAAAACATCGATTTCTTAAGTTACCGCATTTATAAGCGACACTCGACGCAAAATTTTGGTGGGACAGTGAATACGAAGCCAACATTTCGAAGCAAATGGACGTCAAGACAAAACGCAGAGAATATTTGTTGTGTTTAATTATCCTCTCAACAAGATACAACAACAGAGATCATTATTTTTCAGGAAGCTAGTGCGCACTGACCATCATGCTCTTTAACCTGAAACAAAAATCCCACGAGGAAATGAGACAAACCATTATGTACTCAATGACCGAAAACAAACGTGAAACAAAACCAAACAACATATAACTTGAAAGAAAATTTTATAAAAAAAAAATTTTCTAAACGATTAATCGGGAGGCCATGGTCATGTCTGATAACATTCTCAATGTTACTGCCATCCTGCATATATGGCAGAGCATACTGGAGCCGTATTGCTAATTGTAAGTAAGCTCTCGGATATCATAATCGCTACGATCTCCGTTGTTGGGTTGTCATTCAGCAAACTCACTTCTTGCAGTGCGGAAAAAGAAACATCAACGTTAATGAGCCCCTCTGAATACTGAAATATAGAAATTGCAGTTGAAAATTACTTCGAATTGTATAACCAAAGAATTCTTTTCATTATCAATTCACCGCGATGACGCTCTTCAGCAATACACAACAGCGCGCAAAGAATAAAAAATACACTACAGATTATCGTGACATATGAAGAGAACTATCAAACGTAAATGAGTTTTCTGCTTAATGCACTTTATATTCACCTTTTTGCAGTAAAGTCGTAGTTCATTAGCGACCGTTGTGTTCTGAAAAGTTGGTTTATTATATTTCTTTCGCTAAATTTTATTGTAAAGAACATGAAAACCTTTGGCAAAGAGACTATCTGAAGCCGCTAATCTTAACGGTCGTTGCAAAAATCTCAATGCAGGAACGTGAGTACGCGAAGAGATGTGGCAAGACCCTTTTCTTTGGGTGTTCTGTTGAAAAAGAGTGTGCAGAACGTTGAAATACGATCAATTTTTGTTGACGGGAATATGACATACAAGGCACTATGTAATTAATTGAAGACAAATTGTAAATTTAGGTTACTCGCGTTGCAAAATTTGTCTAACGGATTGTGGCAAATCATTAAGACAACAAACTTTTGTTTGTCTTAAAAGTATATAAATTTCTATAGATTTGCCGCATCTTCAAAATATAATCACTGCATTTACGAATGCAAAATCGATGAAGCTAATGGGTAGTTGATTCCTGGGCAATGTTCACCGGGCGATTTCCGAACTGGGAATTGAACCGAGCCGACTTGGCTGCGAGGCAGCGGATGCCCGAATACTGACAATAGAAGAAGGCCACTTCGAGAAGTCGTAAATCTGTTTTGGCCACCATATTGCGTACATTAATGTGTATTACCTGCTCCACATCATTAAGTTTTTTTAAACTAAGCCTCTTCAGGCACGATTCTTGTTGTGCCCCGATTAGACAAAAAGCTCGTGTAAATTTATCGGGAGTGAATTTGCGCATGGTGAATTGACTAAACTTTAATAATATGACGAGGTAAATGACTTCGGTAAAGATTAAAAATGTGACAAGAAAAATTACAAAACAATCTCAAAAAGACAGAACTCTACACATCTCCGTTGTTTACGAGCCATTTATTCTGGGATGCATCTATAGACGTCGGTTGATCGTGAAGTTTTGTAGCCCGGATAGCAAGATGGAATTACATTAAAGCAAATCGTTTCGGGACATCTCGACGTTTCGTTTCCGGTCTCGCTCCTGTACATGGAACGTTTTTATTTTTCCTTTTTTTTATTAGTTAAACGATCTGGAAAATAAACAGAACGGAAAAATAATCTTGAAGACTAAAGGTGGACGTTATTGTCGCATTTCTACGAGAGAGAAAAAGAAGTGAAAAAGGAATAGCGATTCATCGTCTTCTCTTAAAACTCGCACCCGCATGCGCCAACAACTTCTGACGTGCACGCCCGTGATCGCGAGTGAGTTCCGAACATTCCGCAGGTGGCGGAGCATTCTGTCCAGGTCGACCAGATCCATGTCGGCTAGAAATCGTGCGCGCATGTAAAAAACTCAAAATGTAGCATTGCCATAGGCTTATGTTGCTCAGATTATACCAGAAACCTGGCAAATCTGATATAAAAACTTTGAAATCAACTACTTACTGGCGTAGTGGCCTCAGTGGTGACTGTGGTTGTCGTTGGATCCTCCGCGTAGAAGCTGACAACCTCCCCTGACCCCGCGCCAGCTTGGCGTTCAAAGTAGGCGGAGCTAGCCGGGGCTGTCTGCGGGGCAAGGACGAGATGGCAATTCCCACCATCATCCACAGCGACGCCCTTGCACTTGTCTGCCTAAACATGTGTAGATTCTTATGACGTCGGCCAAAAAATTTGTAACAGTTGTAGGTATAACGCGATGCCTTTTCATACTGCTTACAGGACCAGCTCTCTTACTATTTGATTCATTGTTCGATCTTTATTTCTAACCGACCCGTTCTTGCGAAATAAACAGAATAACAAGAGAATGCACTTTCCGGGTACAACATGCAGTTTTGAAAGCAATCCAGATGGTCGCTTGTCTTGATGCTTTTGGCCGGCTTGCTGCCAGTCCGCTGGAATCGAGTGGAAGTTGCAGTGGTCTATAAAGAAATTATAAGCGAATTTGTAGTTGAGTACTTTTCTAATTAAGTGGAAATAAGCCGAGAGAATAGTTCAACCATCGATGACAAAAGGAGGACGGCGAGAAAGAAAGCGCACGGCATTTTAAACATTATCTCTTGACTGAGAATCCTCCCAGGTCAGCCACAAGCTTCTCAGAGAACTACAGTTCTTGCCTGTCGGTAAATGCTTCAGTCCTTCCTTCGACGCTCCCATCCTTGACTAGAAGATTCGTTGCGTAGCAGCTAAGTGTTTTTCATCAGAAAAGAAACTGCAACAGCACTTTCCCCGTAAGGATCAAGGAGCGGCTTCCCGGAAAAAGTTTATACTTTGAAAACTTCGCGAAGGATGCATCTAATGTTCACAGAAAAGCTAAGGTGGTCAAAAATTATTTGAAAATTTTTTCCTCTTACCTTTTAGGCGAAATGTTCCAAATTTTCGAAAGACCGTCGTTGAACTTAACGGAGGTATCTGGGGAATAATTAACCTACTTTTTTCTATATCAATATGTTCCTCTTGGGGTAAAACATGTATCCAGAAAGTTTGAGCAATGTTCTTCCATTTCATTCTGAGCAATAGTAATTTGAAAACTGGCGGGTAGAGAATTAGCTACGGTTGGTCAGAGCCACCCTCCTATTTCACATGCTCTCTCGACCGAGCGACAGGCAACTTTATGCGCGCGCGCATTCAAACTCGTTCTCTTGCGATACTGTAGAATTATTCGCCGGATACTTCCTTAAATATTTCTCAATTATCTTTTCAGTGTTCGATGCCTTGTTCTAAACTACATAAAAAGAGTCCCATATGATCATTTACGAGAAATAAAAATTTTTTTATGACATTTGAAAAATTGAATTTTTGAAATATGGTTTTTTTGGCAATTCCTTTTCTTTACTTTTCTTTATTACTAACAAATAAAAATCGGTCGATTATGGTGCAGAGATGGCAAGGGCCCGGCCCGGCCCAACTGTCATGGGTCTCAGGCCGGGCGGGCCGGGCCTAAAGAAGTTGGGCCAATCCGCCGGACCCCTTAGGCCCGATAAGCACACAATGTCGTCAGATCAGAACGACTGGTGGCCATGTAAAATGCAAGACATCCATCACACATTAATTTTCTTTCTAAAAATTTCCTTCTACACATTGAAATGAACCCTCATAAATGGAAGTGGGCGATCGGTGGGCAACGGCGATTTCGTCGAAGTGGCCGGATTTTATCCCAGCCAGCCAAGCACTTTCTCCGGCAGCAGCGTCCGAGCACAATTCCCTTCTTCACCGAGTCGTTCGCGAGTGCTGCTCGACATCTCTCTTCTCCAACACCGCAGTCAGTCGAATCGGCCGTGGACCGCAGTTCTACAACTTGGACAAGGAGAACGGAGAAGAGGTGACAGCAGAGAACGACGCCACACTCTCGTGTCCAATCTCCGGTGCTCGAAGACGGAAGCTCTCCGCACTCTTCTCCGATTTCTCACCTCGATACCTACGCTCTCGTGACATGTCACCGCCACAGCCCTACTCGCCCAGCTTGTTCACTTCCCCAGCCGCTGAAGGTCCAGTTTTCGGATCAGAAGATGCAAGCCTCTCTGACGTAAAAGAATGTCGCTGCCTCTGACTTATCGCCATCACTCCTCCCATCTATGCGCCGCCAGACGAGGCCCAGTGACAACTTGTGTAAAATCGGTTCTGAGTCGAGTCTGCCGTCTCCGAAACCTAAGAGGGTTGCCGCCATCGGCAGACGCGCCTCTTCAGTCTCATTTCGACCCCAGTTGGCAGCTCAGTAATGCGTCTGCGCGGTGGCACTAGAGGTAGCACGAGTAACCGCAGCCAGTTTTTAATCTTCTAAAACATATTCGAATGCATAATTAATTTGTTATCTGATCATTTGTTTTAATAGAAAGACGGGAAAAGCAACATACATCTTAAATAATTAAGTTATATTCAGCATAGAAAGGGGAATTCAAAGAAGTAGGCGTGCATTGAATGGGAAGCCTATTAGCGGCCTTTGTATTCTGGAAAGGTTGATTTATTATATTTCCTTCGCTCAATTTTATTGTAAAGATCTCGGAAACCGTTGGCAAAGAGACAATCTGAAGCCGCTAATCGTGTCGGTAATCGTTGCAGAAATCTTTATCCAGGATGTAAGCGTGAGTATGCGAAGAGATTTACCAAAGCACTTTTCATTGGGTGTTCTGCCGGAAAAGTGTGTGCAGAACGTTGAAATACTATCATTTTTTGATAACGAGAATATGTACAAACAAGGAACGCTGTAATTAGTCGCCGAATATGATCGTCGTCGCTAAAAATTATTTACGAAACCTCTTCAGATACGATTCTTGTTGTGCCCCGATTCAACAAAAAAAAAATGTAACTAGTTTATTGTGAGAGAGTTTGCGCATTGTGAATTGACTAAAATACAGTGATAAATATTATGGTCATGTAAATGGGAAAAATAGAAAAATAAACATATCACTAGAAAAATTACAAAACAATCTCAAAAAGACAGAAAACAACACTTCTCCGCTGTTTAGGAACCACTTATTCTGGGCCGCATATGAAACAGTTAGAAGAAGATATTACTTTTTTTGTAGCCCTCACAGCACGATGGGCGGTTGTCCACTGTAGAGCACATCCTTTCAGGACAGCCCGACGTTTCGGTTACGGTCTCGCTCCTGTATATGGAACGTTATGTAAAAGTTGTGGAAAGTGAGCGGATGCATATATATTTCTTCCGGTCACGTTACATCTCTGCCAGTGTTGTCACATCTTAATCGATGTAGATAAATAAATAAATAAATAAATCAACAAAAATAATCGTGAAGTCTAAAGCTGGATTTTGTTGTGACATTTGCTTCGAGAGAGAAAAAGGAAAAAGGAATATTGATTTATCGTCTTCTTTTAAAACTCGCACCCGCATGCGCCAGCAACTGCCGATGAACACGCCCGTGATCGCCTACGAGTTCCGCACATCCCGCAGACGTCGGAGCATTCTGTCCAGGTCAGTCCATGTCGGCTAGAAAAAAAAAATCTGATATAACCTCAGAGCAATCAAAAACTTACTGGCGCAAGCGTAGTGGTCGTTGTTATGGTCGTGGTTGCCGTTGGATCTTCCGCGTAGAAGCTGATAACCTCTCCTGACCCCGCGGGGCAAGTCGATTCGCCAGCTTGACGCTCAAAGAAGGCGGAGCCTGCCGGGGCTGTCTGCGAGGCAAGGACGAGTTGGCAATTCCCACCATCATCATCCACTGCGACGCCCTTGCACTGGTCTGCCTGAACATGCGTAAATTCTAATGACGTCGGCCAAAAAAATTTGCTGTGGTTGCAAGTATAATGGAAGCCTTTTTAAATAATTTCTCTGACTAGCCATACTTGATTTCTTGTTCGATCTTCGTTTCTTACGTGACCCTTTCTTGCGAAATCACTTACCGGGTACAACATGCGGTATTGAAAGCAACCCAGATGGTTGCCTGTTTTGATGCTTTTGGCCGACTTGCTGCCCATCCGCTGGAAGCGAGTGGAAGTTGCTTTTGTCTTTAAAGAAATTATATGCGAATTGGTACATATAAAGTGGAATAAGCCTAGAGAGGTATACTTCTGGATGACATGTCCATCCTTTCGCCCATCCTTAGACAATCCCATCCTTCTCGAGGAGATTCGTTGCGTAGCAGCCAGATACTTTTCATCTTCCATCTTATTATTATCCTTTTTGTATGGAACATGTTTCCTGATTGTGCTCAACTCTCAATACAATGACGTCCAGTTTAGCGTCCGCTGAAGATGCAACCGGCGTAGCCTTCTGTGTTTGAATTATACTTTAAGCAAAAACGCTGCTATTTGGACTATTTCTGCAAAATTCATCACAGCAATCAGAGTCTTCATCGAAACCTACAGACGGGCAGAGAGAGCTATACATGAATTGGGAAAACAAGCTTTTGAATCAAATAAGGGAGCAGAAAAAAGGACGACCCTGATTCACAGCGGCAGCGCCAACCTACGATTGGTGCGGTGCGACTGCATGCTGGAGGGAAGAGAGCAGCGAGGTGACCCTTTGGGCAAAAAATTATCCTAAATTTTCAAGATGGAAAAGGACGAAAATAAAAGAATCAATGATTGAAATTGAAAATAAACAATGCGGAACTTTTGGAATAATTCAAATAAACCAGCGAAAGGAAAGTCAGCAGCCGAATAAAGGAGCTCGGCCAGATTCTAGAATAAAAGTAAGTATTTTTTTCTGTGTTTCTGTCTCTCTCGCTCGTTCTGTGGTTCGTTCTCTCTCCCTCTCTCCTTCTTTCTCCTTCTATGTTTCTCTTTCCCCTCCTCACCCCTACTCTCTCTCTCACTTGCTCTTCATTACTTCCTCTGCCTCTTTTAAGTTCCCTGAGTAAAAGCACTAAAGGTGTTGAATCACGAAAGCATTGAGATGTTACAGGAGTTTATTAGTTAAAAACTGCACGAGCTTGGGTCAAATTTTACAAGAAAAGAGAAATGGAAAAAGAGAGAGAGAGATAGAGAGAGAGAGAGAGTACCTATCAGTAGTCTACATATCCGGAATCGTACAACGCAGACACAATATCTTCTCATGTTGGTGGGCGTCCTGCTGCTGCTGCTCCTACCAAATAGAAAATGTCGCCGAAGGCATGTCGATTAATCACTGCTTTGACTCATGAAAAGCAACGCGTTTTTTCAATAAAAGGAGCGCCAATGTCTGAAAAGAGCCTCTTCTGTTCAATGATGAACGTTCTTCTCTTTTGTATCCTGTTGATTCTGGGCATTCAGGGAGACGAATGTAAGTTTTATGTGAAATTGTATTTTTAAAGCTGTCGAAAACTTTGATCTAAAAATAGCGCTAAAATAAATGCGCAATTCTTATTGCAGTCGACTCTTCGCCCGTTTGCCAGCCCACGACGTGGGCCGACACCTTCAAAAACGCCTCGTATGGTACGTTCTCGTTTTGCTGCAATATTACACCTTATTTTATCTCCCTCCCTCTCACTCATTCTTGTGTAGACACTTTTACTGCAGCGCCGACACAACGCCGTCATCAACAAAAACCCCGTGGCCTAACAATTGGACTGTTTCAGTGGCGGTGGTGGAGGTGGTCACTTCTTCGCTGCATTCCAATGTCAACTGGATCATCTCCTACCGAGAAATTCTCCACTGCAAAGGAAGAGCACTACTACAGCTTCGCACAGCGAAGGATCCAATGTTCCCGTCAATTCGCTATATATTATCGAGTTAGCAATCTCAAACCGAGACCCAAATACATACCTATGCTTGTTCATTGGAACCTGCAAGTACTTTTATTCACAAATAGTATAACTGTAACCTAGAATGTTCATATAAATTTTATATATAAACAGCTATGGAGTTCTGCATCTAGATCATCGTATTTCAGTTTAATTTTTCCTCTTTTCAGCTCCGGAAGACATAAGGCTCTATGATTGCATGGCCTTTGCGAGTGTGGACGGAGGGGTGCCATCTGGTGCTCCTCGATACAGCGGAATGTCTCCTCTCCTGATACATGGCCTTCACAATTGGAGCCGTGGCATCAACTCCTCCCCTCTGCTCCGATCAATGCCCAAGAAAAAGATGCACCTCGACGGCCTCGTCAGCAATTTCTAATGGTTTGGAACCTTTTGAACCTCGTCTCATCTTTTCAACTTTCAACCTTTAAGTTTCAGCCATTCATACAGACGCTCTTGACCGACGCCCACGACCTCTCCAACCTCTCCTACGCTAATACACACGCTGTCGCTTCACTCTTTTTTCCTCCTGTTGACCGGTCGAGAATGAAGTCACTGATGGATGCTTCTCTCCCTGTTGTTGATGATAATGTTTTCATTTCCTGCCCCAAGATTCGTGATTCTCTCCCTCCCTCTCCTTACGACAGAATCTCCGGTCTCTGGATCGGGTAATCTCATGTGCTCCATTATAGCTAGCGGTGGAAGGTCGTTGTGGTGATTGATTGAGATTTAAATTGTTTGAATGGATCAATCAAATTATTCGCGCCGCACTTTTTCCACTCACTTCGACCACCCTGGTTTTGATAATTTTTTGAAAATTTCAAAATTGACGATTTTTTTTGGGGAATTTAAGACTTATTTTGATGTGAAAATGTCTAATTATAAATGTCGTCCACTTTTTTATACACTACATACAAACATTCAAATACCGCTCGTGCAACGTTTTTCTGTGATCAGTGAAATCGCAAGAACAAATAAGCCTATGAAAATTGAAAGCTGCAGCAATTATAGCCGGTATTTACTCTGTTTTGTTGTTGGTTACCTTTGATGTACATATAGTCAAATTTTGCTCAATGTTGAGGGAGCATGCGAGAGCGCATACGAAATAGTGGGCGTAGATGAGAGAATCTGAGGCCGGAAAATGTCTTCAGTTCTGCTCAAACACAAACTCGCCAGAGTCGTCAAAGAAAGGTTAAAAATCGGAACGTTGAGCCGCGTTGAACCGGAACTTTCCGTCGTATAACCATGGTAAAGTTAGGAACTGTCGGCATATCAGTGATGTTTTCATCAAATCCGTCATCTCTTCCCTTTCACTTACAATCAGCTTCATCGGAACCTACAGCCGTGCAGAGAAAGCGATATATGTACGCCTGAAAATATTATTCGTCACTTCCTCGCCTTCTTGGTTTCCTCTCTCTCTCTCTCTTTCTTTCTTTTTTTCTCTCTGTACTTGCTATCTGTCTCTCTTCTTCCTGTGTATCTGTATCTCTCTCGTTCCCTCTATCTCTCTTTTCATTGTCTCTGTCTTTCTCTCTCTCACAGTCAATTTCTCTTTCTCTCGCAATCGCTCTTCTTCTCAGGCATTCGCATGCTGCGCATGTCATCGATCGCACGCTGCTCGCTCTATGTATGCAGAAGGGATGAGAGAGCGTGCGGAGAGGAGAGAGTGCAGAGAGGGAGAAAGAAAGAGGAAGACAGCGGCAGGCCACTCGCCGTTGGCACAGCCACTGGATAGACTGTTCGCAGACGGTTTTGTGAAGAGAGAAAGAGAGAAAGAGAGAGAGAAAGAGAGAGAGAGAGACAGAAAAAGAGAAGAGAGGAAACGCCATGCCGTCGGACACGAGTCGACAAATGCAGCAGCCACAACTCTCGGCGGCAGTCGAGCCCACAGATGACAAGGTTACTTTTTTTTTGTTCATTATAGATGAATACGTTGTGAAAGAAAATGGATTTTGATCGCTCCATTCTCATTAGATCGGTAATATGAATATTTATGTGGCCCAATTTAACTTTCGAATGGCCAAAACATGTTTGAATTGACAATGAGCAGGAAAATGTACTTTGTCGGCCGTCTAGCAATAAGTTGTAGACATGGTGTTTGCAACTATCTACATATGTTGATGCTCTCTTTTTCTCTATCTCTCTCGATTCTATCATGCCATTCCCTCCCCTCTCTGCCTTTAATATCCACTGTCCCCCATCACATTCCTCCCTCTCCCTCCCATTCGCCACTCTCTCCCAATTGCACACTCTTTCTGATTGTCACTCTCTGCCTCAAAATCAACTTCTCTCTCTTTCTCTCTCTCTCATTCTCTTTCTCTCTCTCTCTGTCTCTCTCTCTCTCTCTACAACCCCACAAAATGTAGCCATCGCCGCGTCGTGCCCGTCGTGTGCTGGCCGTGACTGCGACTCGTCTCCCTCACCATGTGCTCATCCACGTCTTCCGCTTTCTCTCCCTGCCCGAGCTGGCTGCAGCCATGCGCGTCTGCCGCCACTGGTTCAATGTGCTTGCCGCTGAGGTCAGCGGGGAGGGGGGCATAGGGGTAATCCATTTAAATTTATGATAATTATTAATTTCCCCATTTCATATCTTCTACAAGTATTGTATGCATATTGAATTTGTACAAATTAGACTGATATATGTATGTACATAGTAACATATTAAAAATGACCATACTGTTTTGTTAGATGCTGATAAGGGATTTGCAAGGGGATATGAGTAAGAAATGCATAACATACATAGTTTACTTGTTTGATAGTGATTATACTTTTTAGGACAGTGCAGTCTGGCGAGCTCTTGCGATTCGGAACGTACCGCAGGTTTGGAAGTTAATTATTCTTAATAATTAATATTCTTAATTATTTCCTCTCGCTCCCTCGCTCTCTCTCTCTCTCTCTTTCTCTCTCTTTCTCTCTCTCTCTCTTTCTCTCTCTCTCTCTCTCTCTCTCTCGCTCTGTCTGCCGCTTACTCCAAAAAAAACTCTTGACTTTCGTTTCTCCAGTCCGCCCTCTCCGACCCGACCCTCCTCAGCGAGGTACCAACTTACAAGCAGAAGCTGCGTGCCTACATCTTCGCGTGGAATCCAAAGGACTCGTCAAAGTTGGCCTTCCATTTGTAATCAACATTATATTACAATTGATAAAGAAATCAAATTATATTTATAATTTAGAAAAGTAGGAATCTAATTAAATTTAATTTAGCTACATAATTTGACTTTAAGAAAATTAAAATACAACATTTTTAATTCAGTGATATTTCAAGCAATTAAAATACTGATTTCCCATAGTAAAGAATGTTAGACATTTCGTTCCTATTTACAACATAAATATAACGAATGTAATATTGATTGTGTGATAGAAACGGGAATGTATATAAATAAAAGTAGCAAACAGCGAGTAAAATACGTTGGTAAATATTTAAAAAAAAAATAGAATCAACATTGTGGTGCCAGAGATACAATCTCTTCAAATGTTACGCCAGAACTAACAATCTCTTCAAATGTTACTCCAGAAGTAACAATCTCTTCAAATGCCAGGAACAACTATCTCCGCGACAATCTCTTCACGATGCACCGCCAGCCGGTGGCGCAAAGCACGGACGGGATCAGGGGGAAGAGAGGAGTCAAGCAGGGCATGCACGCATGGGACATTGTGTGGGAGGGGCCACTCGGCACGGTCGCTGTCATCGGAGTCGCTACCAAGTGGGCTTCTCTCTCTTTCTTTCGCTCTCTCCTTCTCGTTCTCTTTCTTTCTCTCTCTTTCTCTCGCTCGCTCTCTCTCTCTCTCTCTCTCTCTCTCTTCCTCCCTCATCTTCTCGCTTTCTCCCTCCTTCTCTTTCGCCCCCTCTCTATCGTTCTCTCACGGCAGTAATAGTAATGTTTAGCATCTTGTTTTTAATTTAAAAAAAATGCCTTTGTCCTCTCTCGCTCGTTTTCATCATTCTCTCTTCTCTCTCTTCTTCTTCTTCTCTCCATCTCTCTCTCTCTCTCTATCTATCTATCTCTCTCTCTCTCTTCTCCAGACACGCCGCCCTCCACTGCTCCGGCTACGTTGCTCTCCTTGGGAGCGACGACCAGAGCTGGGGCTGGAATCTTGTGGACAACACGCTCCTCCACAATGCAGAGCAACTCGGCGTCTATCCACGGATGAACAATCCACCAAAATATCAGGTCGGACTCTTTCTCTCTCTCTCTCTCTCTCTCTTTCTCTCTCTCTTCCTCTTTCCTTCTATTTCTCTCTGTCTCTCCACTTTTCCTTCACTCCATCCATGACTTCCCCTGTTTCGCTCAAGTGCTAATGCCGAGATAGATTACTTCAATATATGATCAATGAATGCAAAAAAAAATGATGCGAATTCCCCTATAAGTACTTAAAAAAACTGAATCAAATTGGAGCTTGCCTTACTAAAACTCAATAAAACTAATATTGAATCGAATATCCCTTCCCAGATGGGCGAACGAATCCGTCTCGTGATCGACTGCGACTCGCACGCCGTCTACTTTGAGCGCCCGAGTACCGGCGAGTTTCTTGGTAAGAGAAGTTCTTCGAGGGACGAGAGAGTGAGAGAGACAAATATTATCCGCAATTTTCACATTGTTATTCATATTCATAACAAAATATATTCGGTATGCTTGTTCCATTTTTGGAGGTGAGATCCTTTTCTGTTCCCTTCGTGTCTCTCTTATTCTCTGTTGGCCATTGTCAATTTCTAAACCTCTTGTTCTCTGTTTGACTAGCTACATCTCTCTCTCTCTCTCTCTCTCTCTCTCTCTCTCTCTTTCGCTGTCTCTCTGTCTCTCTTTCTCTCTCCTTTCTTTCTCTCTCTTTCTCTCTGCTTTCTATCTTTCTCTCTCTCTCTCTTTCTCCTTCTGATTTCTCTCTCTCTCTCACTTTATTCAGGCGTTGCCTTCTCTCGTCTCCCTCCTCTCAAGCTCTTCCCTGCAGTGTGCGCTGTGTATGGCAACACGGAAGTCTCGCTAATCTACGTCGGGCCGGCAGTAATCGGCTGAAAAAATTATTTTAAATTCCCGCCAATCCTCATGTCGAAATTTTTTTTACACATTCATATGTATATTCTCATTGATTTCCATGAAATATTATCCTCTCGTATTTATATTTAATTCTATTTGTCTAACCTTGTTCATTCATCAGTACTGGTTCTGCTTCTGCTTTCAGCTTTTTCTGTCTCTTCTTTCGGGTTTCTTTTTCTATTTCCATAGAATACACACATGTACACGATAATTTGTTTTATATACATTCTTCAAGCTGCATCTAGGGTAGGCCAGCATGTTGCCCTGCTTGATTCTTACAGAGAGAAGCTCTCTTAATAGAACGACACACAAACAAACAAGCAAAAAAACGATGTCTCACGATGATTCCTGGCCTTCATAGAATCAGGTTTATCAGCAAAAGAAGGGAGAGAGAGACGAGTGGAAATGAGTAGAAAGACTCTCGCTTTGTCTGGGAAGGATCTTGGCCGACTCGAAGAGTCTTCGTATTGGGGCGGGCTCGCCAGGGACGTACGTCAATTCGGCAGCGACCTCCCCGGCGTCTCCGGAGGAGGTCTGACAGAAGAGAGAGAGAGAGAGAGAGAATAAAAGAAAAGCAAAGAACGAGAAAGAGGCCTACGAATAGCCGAATGTAAGAGGAAGCAGTGTTCTCCAATCTAAGCATTCTCTCCCTCTCTCTATCAAATTCAAAACTTATTTCAAGTTATTATATATTCAACAATTTTGTGCTGTTCGCTCATCTTCTAAAGGCCTCATAAACTGCTTTAATATTAACAAAATAAATAATAGAAAATACTATATATATATATAAACCTGGTTTGATGGGTGAGTTGGAATCGTGGCCATTCATCCATGGGAAACCGAGACGAAACGAATGCAGAAGGTGAGAAAGCAACGAGGCGGCATTAAATGGTGCCGTAATTTCACATTCACAGAATCCTTCACCATTTGATACGCTACGTCAAGCACGACTTATACCCAACGAAGCAGCTTTCTTCCGCGATCCGAGGAAAGGGGAAAAACCGGTGGGGCGGGTGCAGGTGTCCCCGAGGGACAAGTTTTCATTCGGGCGGAAACCGCTCAGTCCAGCTCAAAGATAGCCTATGAGTGCTCGCACTTATGGAAGGACAATTAGATGTCGGTTGAGCAAAAAAAGGAAAGTATTTTAGTGAAAGTCATCCTGAAATGAATCTTGAAAATAAGAGAGAGAAAATAATTCATTTACTTACTTTAGTTCTGCATTTATGTTTGATATATGTACATATGTACAAACATATGTATGTAAATATGGCTAACCAAATCTCATCAAGAACTTTTGTATTAAATGGTTTATGCTTTTATAGCCTTGATTTATTCAATAAGCAATTTAATGACCAAGGTGTATGCAGGAGGAGGGAATAGCTAGCTGGAGGTAGGCAGAGAAAATGTATGTGATAGGTAGAGGAGCAGAGGTTTTCAATAGGTCTCTCTCTCTCCTCCCATTTAGGCTACCTTTCGTGTTCACTAATGGACTGGTTACTGGAATTATTTCTTGAAAGAGATATAAGTTGCAAATTTGTAAGATTATCGCATTGTGTGCGATAATCTTATAAATCCCAATTGTTTAAGGCGGTTGAGGCAGCAACACCTTCTCATATCTCAAAATGATGGCATGACAACTTCCAAACAAACGTTTTTATTTACAACTTTGAATGCATATTTCATTTACATAGAACGACGATCATAGGAGAATAATGAATGAAGGTTTGAATTGTCGAGGTCAACCTGGGAGAGGGAAATAGACTTCTCTCGAACACGTCGAGCAATCATGTTGCGTGAAAATAACAGGCGCGAATGAGAGGGTAAAAGGTCCCGGAAATTTGAAATTTCACAAAACATTTTGGTCGATCACCCTCCTTCAAATTAGCTGTTCATTGCGTTGTTTTGCCAATCACCCACGTGTATTGTTATGCATGGCCAGGATGAAATTAATACAAAAGATTGCAAATGTGTTTGACGCTCGATTTGTGAATAAGTAGAAAGTGTGAGTGACTGCCAAAATATCTTGCCCCTCTTTGTCCACAAAGATGCATTCTAATATTTCATTTTTGACCAATTTCTTTATCCCATGAAACATTTATACCAATAGAAAAAAAGATGTAGGTTCTCTATTCTACGGGGGAAAATATGTATGTACTATGAAAAGCATCGAGATGGTTCGACTAGCTATGGGGGCTTGGGAATGTAGTTTTCAACAGGCTGGCCTGGCGTCCACGTTTCGAGGTTGACAACGCAAGGACGAACCGAGCGTGCTTTCTTGTACATGTTTGGCACGCATTTAGTCAAGTCCTTGGAACAATCAGTGTAACTCACAAGTTGAAATAAGACGTTCAACTGGCATTCGATATAATTTTGCCATATTTTGATGAAGCATATATGTATGTATGTAAATATATCATAAGGAGATCGAGACAAATAAAAATGGGGAGGGAAATTGTCGTTAAAGTGAATTTTTCAATTTTCGGTAATTTCTGTTACTAAAAATGTCACTTCACTTTATTTAGTAGCTTTTTGTGAAAAAACGGATAGAGAGAGATAGTGAGAGAGACAGACAGACAGGGGTAGAGAGAGCGAGAGACTGTGAGAGAGACAAACAGACAAGGGTGGAGAGAGAGAGAGAGAATAAAAAGTAACTGCGGGAATAGGAAACGGACGTATGCGCTGTCGCCGTCGCAGTCTTCTTGGTCGAAGAGACGAGCACAGTTGGCATTTTCGAGAATCGCCTTCGTCACGGAGTCTTGCCAGAAAAGAGGCAGATTCACGCATTCGTCCCTTTTTACTTCAATCTTCAAGAACTCTGTGGGTTGTCCTGAAATCTATCTTTCTTTACAAAAAAAAAATATATAATGACGACTTGGTCGAAAAAGAAAACAAAAAAAGCATGTTGTAATATTCAGACGATGGTTTTTTCACATGACAAATGCATAGTACGAGAGAGTGAGATTGGATCGCGGAAATCAACTTTAATGCACATCAATTTTTGGATGCAAAAGTCCGTTCTACTTCTATGCTTAAAATTTAAAGTTTTCACATAAGAAAAAAAATTGATACCGATAAAATTCCCCTTTTCAACGATGCCCTTGAGCAGAAGAAGCTCCCAATCACTGCGGTACTTTTCAGAAGCCTCGAATATGTAGATCTCTCCAGTTCCTGCGCTGCAAGCGCCGCCGTCTATTCGCTCAAGGTAAGCGTAGTTTCCCGTGGGAGGCTGCGTAAGCAGGCGACAACCGAACGTGCCATGATTGATAGAAACGCCGTTGCACTCGCCCGTCTGAGCGTGATTGCGATCAATAATAAACTGGATAATAAGCTTATTGAAATGTGGTTTAAAAAAAATTGAAAATGGCGGGAAGTTAAAATATTTAAACCTAAAAGAATGTGAGTACAATGCTTTAAGAAAATTAAAATTTTCTTAAGGGAGGGGGGATTTTTCTGACTTCGTGACAAGACACTACTTATTCGCCTCAAACCTCATTTAATCACTTACCGAGAACGTCATGCATTCTTTGAAGCAGGTCAGAATGGCGGCTGGATTGATGCTTTGGGAGTCTTTGGAAGACAGGGAAGGCAGCGCCTTCCGCTGGAAACGGGTGACAGACGCCATCTGCTAAGATAGGAATTTATTAAAAAGTAGAAAGTTTTTTTATTTGCTGGATTTGGCGAAATGTTATAGAATTTATTAACAATTGTCATAATTTACACAATTATTTATGAGCGGTCATGAACAAATATAAAAAATTGAATGTTTATGTGAATGGAAAATTTCGAGTTCTGCAAGCAGGTAAGCGAGATAGATCGACTTGCGCATGCTCGCTGCTGATTCAGAGAGAGAGAGAGAGAGAGAGAGAGAGAGAGAGAGAGAATGAGAGCTGTCGAGAAGCAACCGCCTCAGGCAGTGAGATCAAGGAAGGTTTTCGGCCCTTCCACATAAACTTCTACTGTACGTTCTACGTCTTGCATCGTCTGTTGCTAACGATAAGCAGCTAAGTAACTTTTCCGTTGGTTGGCCTTCTGTAAATTATCAGACGTTTCAAACGAGTTTAAGGAATTAGCATTTTCGGTCTCTGAATTTCAGCAACGATTTTGACACAAAAAGAGAACAAATTTTATCGATGCAGTGGATAATAGTCATTTCGTTACATCCTGTCATCCATGTGGTTTTTTTATTTCGTGAAAATGTATTCATAAATTATCGACACTTGGACAAAATTATTCTGTTCTTGACAAACACTCGAGCACCATGTTCATCAGTGCGAGCGAAGCGAGCAACTTACGTTATATGTTGATGGCTTCTTTGCCACCAGCACGTAAATTTAGTAATAGATCAACATTCAGTCGTTTGATTTTCAAAAAGGGTGAAAGGTTCTGTTACTCAAAGTAGTCGGCATTGTTCGGCATGACCAAATCTTAGCGATCGCGAAGCCGGAGAGCTCACGGCTCTTCTTCCTTGAGCGTGCAAGCTGAACTCCAGTGATTACACATGCGAGGCCACGACGATTGGCGGCGAGACCAAGTACGCCAACGCCACGATCAATTTTGTATGGCGACCCGCAGCGTGAGCAGCATCATTACGACGACACAATAGCCGAGATCACCTACAAGGACGACGTCGAGATTTTCTGGACCTAGGAGATCAGCCACCCGTGCTAATGGCTTCAAGGACGGCAACCAGGTGCTCGTGATTCCGAACTAGGACTCGGAGAAGGATGATGGCATCTATCTCTGCTACGCCCTGCTTCGCCCCTCCCTCGTGACGCTCGTCACTGCGCACTCGATCCCCACAATCAGCGTGTTCGACGTGCCGAAGTGAGGCCTCGGCAAACTTCCCTCGATCCCTCTGGAAGTGCGATCTCGCTTAGGATCAGCGTTGTAGTTTCTTCTTTCGGATTATGGAGTTTTGACAAAATACTTCTTTGTTTGTTGGCTTTTTTGTGTCAAAATCGTTGCTGAACTTCAGAGGCCTAAAATTCTAAGCCCTCGTTTGAAACGTCTCATAATTTATGCAGAAAGCCAACCATAGGAAAAGCCGCCGCCTAGCAACAAGCGATGCTTGGACGTAGGACGTTCAGTAATTCTTTATGTATGTGGAAGTACTGAGAAACTACCTTGGTCTCCTTGCCTGAGACGGATTCTTCTGGACTGCTCTCAATCTCTCTCTCTCTCTCTCTCCGAATCGGCTGCAAGCATGCGCAAGTGGAATCAATTTCGCTTACGTTCTCTCAGTGTCGAGCAGACGTGTTTCTATCAAGAAAATCGTGCATGCATAATGAGCTCAAATAGAAAGCGACGTCCCAATGAAAGACATTATCTAAAACTTTTATTCCCACTTACTTCACTCAACGTTTCGTCCCCTATTTTGTTCGTCTCTACAAGTAACGTTTCGACGAAAATTCCGCCTTTGTCTCTGAAAATAACTTATTTTTCTTGTGGCAAAAAGGGTACATATTTTATTTATAAGTGTGCCATCTCTAGTAGGACGATCGTCTCTTCTGCATCTCCGTCTCCCCAGTCTTTCTTGTGCCGCTCTCCGAACAGCTTCCACGGCTTTCGCTACTATACGTCGTCGTGCAGCCGGACGGCCGTCTTTCAGGGCTGACCAAGTGGGCCAAGATGTCGGCCAAGTTGACGTCCAGTTAGCAATGAAAAAAAAGAGTTTCACAATTTTTCTGTCTCACTCCTCTCGCAGAAAGTGCAAGAGAAAAAACAAGCTGCGTGATCCCATTCAACAAGAAAGCTCAACACATTACCATGAACTATTTTTTGCAATCAGCGCCTACTCGAATTCACGCACTTCGCTAGCCATCATTCAAAGACAAATGTTCTTACGCCAAGGCAAAGAGGAAAGAATACTTGTGAAAAGACATAATTAAATGCATGATGCATTTTTCTCGGTTTTGCAAGACAGTAAGACGTACACTGTTCTGTAGTTCTTTCAAGTCAGAAGAACCATAAAAACATGTTTTAAGAGCTATGTTGGATTGCAGAGTTTATGCTCAAGAGAGTGGGGCGGAGTGTCTGAAGAGTGGGCGGAGAGAGAGGGAGAGACGGTAGGCGTTGCAACTGAAAAGTGGAAACATTTAACTTCCGCTTACAACGATTAACAACCATACTAACATTCGACTGAATTAGAAAAATAATACGAAACGAATTTCTAATATCTAATATGCGCGTAAGCACATAAGTAACCTTAGTTGGGGCCGAGGTAGCAGGACTGGTCGGTGCGAGGCTTGGTCACTCCGGGGCCTGTAAAAGAGGATGGATGGAAACGTTGGATTCTAAAAAGTTTTAATCATAACTAATAGTTCGTATATATAAGCTATTTAAGATATCTTTAATTTCTGCAGAATATTAGGGCGTGTAAACTGACTGGACTGGTTGCCGTAGGCTGCGGGGCTGCTGCCGGCCGCGGGCTGGTGCCAGGCGTAGCCCTCCGAGACGTAGCCACCGTAGTTCTGGCCTCCGCCGCCGCCAGATGGCGCGGGAGCCGCCATGTATGCAGATCGGTCCATGGTGAAGAGAGCGAGCGTGGAAGACGATCAAGCGGGCGCCGAGAGAAGAAGAAGAATGATGTTGGGCAACTTAGGATCTTCTCTTTTATATCATTTTGAAGTGTACACTTTTCGGACAACACAAGGAGTGCGATGAAAAGTCACTTGCACTACTAAGTGTGTATTTAAGAGAGCGTTGAACTTATAGTGAAACACGAAAATTGCAGTGCTTATCATTCATTGTTATTACAATTTTCTCCGCCTGATGCTTGATGTATTCAAATTAAACAATTGCATTAGTAGGGAAGACAGCAGGAACGTGTGAGAATAAATAATCGAAACTTCTAAACAACATACGTAAATGTTGCTACCTTGTGTTACACCGATACAACTGATATACTCCCAGACCCATTCTAATTGTATCGATGTATTAAAAAGTGACTATAAGAGCTTTCAAAGCTAATTTTGCCGGGTCCCGACCATTTAGGTGTTCAACAATATGACGCGGTCTACTCTAGCAAATCGCGTCATATTGTTGAACACGAGAGGATGACATGTATTTTAAAGATCCTAGAAGTAGCGTAAGAGGACATAAAATTTTGTGTCTGTAATTGCTTGACTATGATTCAAAGAAACCCTCTGTTATAAAAAAAATTAGAGATATAATATGTTTATATAATACTGTTGCTAACAAAAAATCCTTTTATGACCTTGAGTTACGTGACGAAATGCGATCTAGAGTCATTCTGTGATTTTTGACCAGTGTGCTCATAATGCTCGAGCTGCCAAGAGTTCACAAGAGACCAGTACGAAATGTGTCTACGACGATAAGAAGCGGAGAGAACCTGCGTCATAACGAGGAAGACCAGCTTGGCAATGACTTTGATCAGCAGCCAGTGAGTGCTGTCTCCTCTTCTCATGAATCATGTGGTTCCTTGCTCTCGAACAACTTTGGAGCGTGGCCGTCTCAGTGTCAAATCGTGCGATTCGCACGCAAGCTGATAAGGAGTATCACCTTAAAAGGGGGCAGTAGGCTGCTCATATCCATCATCCCACTCTCATCGCTCACCTCCCCCCTTCCTGTCTCCATTCCCCCAATCTTGCCCTTTTCAGAAGTTCACAGAAGAATGCAGTCCACGCTCGTTGTCGCTCTTCTCGTCGTCCTCGCTGTCGCAGCATACGCGAATCCGATCCAAGAACAGGTGAAACCAAGTATCAAATTGAATATGATCTTCACATTGCATTCCATTGTTCATGATAATCAAATGTTCATAACATTCATGAATGCGTTGTTATTGTCCAGCAAAATGTTTCATTCTAACGCATCTACTCATCGATCCTTTCCTGTTCTAGGAGGTCGTCGGCAAGATTCTCCACGGAAAGTTCTGCCACTTCTGCAAGGATCTCGTCGAGGTGGGCCTTAAAATGTTTTTTATTTATTTATTGAAATTGCATTCTTGAGCTTCTGTTCAATTCCTAAAAGGGAACAAAAACAGATTCCTTTATTTTCAGGAGGGCGAGAAACTCGGCGAGAAGTACTCGAAGAAGTGGCTCGAGGAGAAGATTGACAAGTACTGCGACGCTCTTCTCATTCTCGCCCACGAATGCAAGAAGGAAGTTAACAAGGTAAGAATTTTATATATATTTATGTACAAATGAATAATCGTACCTAAGAGTTCTTTTAAAATACCTTTTATTCTGTCAAAAAAAATAATCAAAAATTTTATTTTCACATTTGTAGATCATCGACAAGGTGGAGAAGTACATTCTCGAGAAGGAGAACCCCGAGAAGGCTTGCAAGCAGCTCGACTTCTGCTAAACGCGATTCAGCATTCAATGTAATAAAGAATTGTTTTTTCTTAATCTTCGTTGGTTCGATAAAAATGAAAAAAATTACAAGAGAAACATCGTACATTCATCATATCTGCTACGCTATAAAAAAAAAAGTCAATTTACATTATTATTCCTAGAGACTATTGTTTATATCTGTTGGTGCCAAGATTCCCTTCAGCAAAGAAATTCATAAAACGAGATACAATTAAGAATGTTGGATTGATTTTGATATTATAAAATGATATTTTTACCCGATTTTCGTTATTTTCCAATGCCAGGACCAAAATAAGCCCATCAGAATCCGGTTTCAGCAAAAATTAAACTAAAGAAGTGACAATGAGAAGGGCAGGCAAATTAAAAGGAGAGTGAAAACAAATATTTGTACGTAAATAAAAGTGAAATAAAACTAGTTATTATAATCTCATAGTAGTATTGCAGGAAATATTCTTTTTTTTAATGACTTTCTTATCAACAATGAGTGTTGCTGCCCCTCAAATTGGTCTCATGTCGCCTCGCGTTAGGAGTGCAAAAATTACTGATAACCAGACCGAGGAAACATAGAATAGCACAGAAAGAAAGAAAAGTCGTTAACAGTACCCGCCTGCTATCTTAATCGTTTTACTGCCTTGTAAACGTCCTGCAAATAAATTGTTTAAAAATATCGACATTATATATATTATTCTATATATCAATATAATGCCAAGAAAAGCAAAGTTTGTTGCGAATAACCCACAAAAATTATCATTTAAAAGTTCACAATGTTTTAGAAGACGATCGCTTGAGTAGAAGAAGAAAGATAAAGTGAGATAGCTCGTTGGTTGGTTGCTTATAAGCATTATGAAATGGTAGATACTCATGAAGGCCAATATTCTAATCTAGAAACGTGACTCATTGAAATCTATTTACTATGTGCCAAATTGCATAAGTATCGACATTTCGGCCTTTTAATACATACATATACTGTTTAACAGTTGTTCAAGCTCCACTGGCTGCACTCGCAGCAAACGACAACGCGACGGAAACTGGTGTTGCCAACTCAAATGGAATATACTTTAAATGGATATAATATGTTTACTGTATTAGTTGAATTCATACAGCATTTATCAAACGTCTATTCATCGATATCTACAACTAATTTTCAAAGTGACAACGATATATCATAATGACTCTGCAACAAATGCTAAACGATGCTAAGAATATGCACTATACACTGGAACAACAAAAAAGAGAAAATGTTGAAGGACAACTTTCTGCTTCCTATTGCTACGAAATCCTAAAGATGTTCTGCAAGAAAATTTGAATGAGGTCTGCAGGCACAAAAGAGAAGGGTACGGGAGAGATGGCGGGTGTAAGAGGCACAAGTCCAGCGACGATCTAAAATAACAAAACTCGTTGAAAAGAATCATTTAACTTTAGCAATGAAAAGAAGCCGCTCACCTTGCTAGCACTTGATGCTACCGACAAAAGGAAAGTCTGCGCTCTCTAAGCCATCATCGTAAATAACAAGGCTCATGCTGATTGGTGTGATGCCGTCACTTGGTGACTGTAAATGCAATTATTTTAGCATGTCAAAAAAGAAGAAACAAATTCCTGTATCTCACTTTAAATGGCTCTCCGTTCTTGCATGTTAGACGGCAGCGTCCTGTTTCTTCTGCAATGTTGACCATCTCGATTTGTTCTGTGGTGTAGTCATTCGCAAGCAGAAAAGCGACGCACGAATTCTGCTTGCACGTTACCTGGAAGAAAAGGAGCGTGAGCGACAGCTCGAAATATATCACTTTTGAAGGATTCTAGGATTAAAAAAAAAAAAGTTCGTGAAAAGATGATTCCAACCTTCGTGACATCACTCTCTACGGAGTAAGAAAGCCAACGCCCGAGAACTCTCTCACAAAAGACGAAAGAAGAAAGCGTCTCGCTTGATGTGTCCGAAGCGGCCTGTTGAAGTCGTCGATGTATTTGGTGGTGGTAGACATAAGAGCCCAACTAACGATTAAAAAATACCCTATTTGATCTTCGCGTGTAGAGTTATGTGCGAAAGACATAGAGATTTAAAGAACACACATATGTACTTTTTTGGTAATATATTCTTATGACTTGATTTGAAAAGACTGACGTTCGCGATCATTCCGTTGCGACAGGCAGCAAATATGACTTGGTCACCAGATTCGTCGACAATAGACTTATAGACAATGTTGGAGAAAGTGCCTCCGCCTAAGTCTTGGAGAGTCGGACACACAGGCGAGGCTGACTGGGTCGTCTCCATTCGATCGACTGGCAAGAATGGTTTATGCGACTTTTGATAACATTTGTTAAGAGAGCCAATCTGAGAGATTCGACCAGGGCTCTATGTAAGGCAAGATTATTTTTTGTTCCCTACATGGCTTACATAGAGCCCTCGGCGGCCGAAAAATGAGCCATTTTGACCGACTCGCGCGCTTCATGTCAAAATATTGAAACAGGTGTATCGGAGTTTTTTTTAGTAAAAGGCATTTAAATAGGGGTAAAAAAGGTCGCTCTTTCACGTTTTGCCTTCAGTTTTTTAACATGAAGGGGGGGGGGCTTTTATGTCCCGAACGCACCACTCGAAATATTAAAATGCCAAAATGAGGCCTTTAATAATTTTTTTGCAAAATGTCATTAGACCTTTTTTCAACTCTGAATCGAACAAGCAATTCAAAATAAATATATGTTAACAACGAACAAAGTTATGGTGATTTGAAATTTTTTGGGATTTCGGTGCATAACCATGGTAAAGTGAAGAAAATAATTTTTGGAAAAAAATGTTTTTGAGGTCTTTTTAGGATGCCTCATAAGCATTTAGAGGGAAAAGAAAATCAAAAAAATAATTTTGTTCCCGACATGCCCCTGCTCGAGTCTCTCAGATTGACTCTCTTAAGCCCACCTGGCGTTGCACACGTTGCAAGGGTGAGCGGAACGGCTGCCAGTTATTCGACATGTCACAGAACACTTCTTCGGCCGGCACACGACGGCCCTCATCCATGCCCGGCATCTAGAGGAAAACATTCCTTCTCCTTGCTGCTTTACTTTGCTCGTGCTAATGAACCGCTTTCTTAGTTTTAGTAGTCACTCATGTAAGTCAGCATGTGCTCATAAGATAGACTTAGATCAAGTCTATCTTATGAGCACATGCTGACTTACATGAGTGATGAATAAATCGCCAGGTGAACACAGTGACTGGCAGTTCGAGGCGGCATCGTACTGATCTTGGCAAAAGTAGCCTGAAAGTGGAAGTTAATTGTTCTACTCCAATGAATTATAATCTATGCTTATCGCATCATTTCTTCGTCACTTGTTCTTTAGTTAATTAAAATCTGACCTGGTGGGCAGAGTACGCTGCTGTCTGAGTCGACTTTGCAGCCACAATCGTCTAAGAAGCGAAATTGGCAAGAAAGTGTTCCAAAAATTAACACAAAGGTACTAAAAATAGATTTGAAAAGAGTTTGAAGAAGAGGAAAAAACACATTAGCCAGAGTGAACTCTCTTTTTCTTAAAGCTGAGTCAGATGCTAGCTTGATTGGAATGAGCATCTGACTGGAAAATAGAAAAGAATACTGACAGCAAGCGACAGGTTTCGTCACTGGCTTCTTATTCCTGTCGATGAAGCCGGGAAGTGCTGGGTTGCAGGTGACTGAATGAAGAATCGCTGACTGCTGAAAGAATAGAGTTTCGTTTAAAATGAAACTGGGCTCATAGTGTATCCGTTACTGGAAATGGATATAAAGTACGGATAATCCGAACTTTATATCCGTTACCAGTAACGGATATTCTTCTGTGTCTGCTGCTCTCCGAGTACTTACATCCTCATAACGAAGCTGAAATCCGCGACAGTCCGTAATAGGGCAGCCGTGCTTGCCAAGGAAGGGCGTCTCGAAGAAGAATTCTTCAGACTCCACATCATCGTTGCCAGAGTACTCCGGCGCAGTTTGACATGCGGTCTCTGTTAATCGCGGCCAGCTTACAATAATTACTCATTTTGATGTCTAGTTAGAAAGATTATTTATCTTCTTTTTATCGTTATCACGGCATGCACGACTAATTTGCATATTTACTCAACTTTTTCTCGTGAGTTGTTCACTACTCCGTGAAACAAATCTTCACGTACGCACATACTTTCGTAGTAAAAAAATTGATAACTCATTTTTCTTCAAAATTTCACAGCGCAAGTTACCCGTATACCCACTGTCGTAAGCGAAATGGTTCATGGAATTTTTTTTAAATTAATTAAATGATAAAATATTTGTGAAAGTGTTAACTACACAGACCGGCCTTGCAGAAGACGCTGGCTCCATCAGGAAAAGAGACGGGCGGAGCAGAGTCATCTTCGAAGACGGCCGGAGACTTAAAGGCGCACGCCAGATCTCCCGTCACCGGCTGAGGCTTGCCGGAGGACTGAATGAGAAGGGAGAGATCGAGAGAAAGCAGAGCATGATAGAGCGAGAGATCGAGAGACTGAGACACCGAGAGAACAGAGAAGAGAGATTGGAGAGAGAAAGAGAGAAAAAAAAGAAGAAAAATAAATTGGAAGAAGAGATGGTGAAGAGAGAAAGAGATTGCTTGAATGAGGCATCACTAACATCGTATGCGAAGAGCATTCCATGCGTGCACGTGGCAGTCTTGCATGAACCGGTCAAAGTCCTCGAAAGAAGGTCGTCATCCGTACAATAAAAGGACGTGCCGCCACATTCTGTAGCCGCCTCAGGCACCTTGCATGAAACACAGCCTCTCAGGTGGATTTGTATTTCTCTCTTATAGACCAACAGTATATAAAAACTTATTTTTTTTTACAGTTTGAGTCCGTAAAAGTATACTCATGCTAACTGAAAGTAAATGCCATCACATTTACACTTTTAGTGAGCTAGAAATTAGAAGAACTGTTTAGCAAAAAAAATTAAACATTGCTCGACGGGTCTGGGACACCTTGAGCGGTAGAAAGAAGCAAAATCCCAATGGATTTAGATAAATGAGCGCGTACCTTGTAGACGACGTCGTTGCACTTGTCACAAGTCGGTGTTGGGGAAGTAGTTGATGGCGAAGTCGTTGTAGTGGACAAAGTCGTCGTTGTATCTGGCTGAGATGTAGTAGTCTCGGGAGGCGGCCTGAATGCGAACGAATTCGATGAAGAGGAATTGTGAAAAATGCAACAAAATATCCTGAAGCAGTTTCATGCGATATCACGTCTTATAATGTATTGAAAAGAAAATCGATTAGTTAATTAACATTCTGAAGGAAAAGGCGAGAACTCAAGAAGGCTTTTCTCTGTTCCCCCCGAAAAAGAAACCTCATCGTGGACGGGTGCGTGGGCTGCATGGCCATACACGCAAAGGCAACGGTGACTGTGGCGGCAGCGCTGAGGGCGAGCGGAAGAAGTCGCCGCTCCATTCTACGCTCCTTAAAGAAAGAGGAAACGAAAACAAACGCCTAATGAATATGGATCAGAAGCTTCAACAATTGTTAAAAAAAAAGCCTATAGCTCACACATCCTTTCGTTTCTTTGACAGATGAAATGCCTTGAGGGAAATAACGGGAGTAGCTGCCCTAAGGCATTCCCTTTTATATTTGATAATGAAGATGGTCTCACTCGCTTAACGCGGATAACCAAGGTCGGTTGATATGAGATGTGGATAGAGTGACAGGGCGCGGGAGGAAAAGAGAGGAAAGTTGAAAGGGGTGAGACTAAAAGAAGAGAAACGATGACACTCAGTGTCGAACGCCATTTCCTACACAAATTGTTGAGCTGGGCGAGCGCCTTGTAAGTGGTGATATTAACAGTGGAGTCAGGAAAGACAAGAGGTTTAACATCGAGACATGAATCTGTGTTTTATGCATGTACAGTACCGCCCACGAGCCAGGGGATACGGCTCGAGCGGCTCCGAGCGGCTCGAGCGGATCCGAGTCGCTCGAGCCGCTAGGTGCCGCGTTGAATTACACGCCACAGAGTGAATATTTTGGCTTTATGTTACTTGTTCCATGCTCAGAAAACATTCCTCTGTCGATTCTGCTAGAAAAAAGCAAAATAAAATGCCGAAATAAAAATACGTTATTTCCGTACATTCCTGATGACAAATATGGTGCTGCGTCTTAAAGTGTATGGTGCTTGGTGTAATTTATGATCACTTTGGCTACCTGCCATGTTTTCAGACAACGGAAATAAGCACAGCTCCGGCCTTTTTTCTTCTTCTGATGTAAAATGCAGCAAAATATGGGCAGCGGTTGGGATTCGAACATGTGACACTCAAAACAAAAAGCGCATCGCGCAAGCCACTGCGCCACACAGATCGTTACCGGAAACCCTAGCCCAGACGTTGACAATGGATTAGCCACCAAATGTGCTAGGAGCACTTTCTCTCCCTCTCTCTCTCTCTCTCTCTCTTTCTCTCTCTCTCTTTCTCTCCACTCACTCTCTACTTCTCGGTCAAGTCTGGATTTTTCCTCGCTTTTCCTCCGATTCGAGCGATCCTCCTATTTATTCTCCCTTGCTTTTTCCACTCGCTACTCTTATTCTGGGCAAAACATTCGCACCAGTTTGGGTTAGAACCTGCGACACTCAAAACAGCGGGCGAGCGCGCAACTTACTGCGCTACACACGACACGCTTGGATTCCCTCCTCTTTCTTCCAAGCGGTTTATTAAAGTCTGGCAGGAGACCTCGGACTTGACTTGATGGCGCAGTAGCACGAGGTTACGAGATGGGGGGGGGGAGAGAGGTAAAAGAGAGAGTGGAGAGAGAGAGAGAAACAGAGACAGAGACAGAAACAGAGACAGAGAGAGGCAGAGGCAGAGACAGACTTCGAGCTCTAATTTTCACATTCTATGCTCCTCATCTTATTAAAACATTTTCACCAGTTGGAAGAAAGAGGAGGGAATCCAAGCGTGTCGTGTGTGGCGCAGTAAGTTGCGCGTTCGCCCGCAGTTTTGAGTGTCGCAGGTTCTAACCCCAACTGGTGCGAATGTTTTGCCCAGAATAAGAGTAGCGAGTGGAAAAAGCAATTGAGAACAAATTGGAGAATCGCTCGAATCGGAGGAAAAGCGAGGAAAAATCCAGACTTGACCGAGAAGTAGAGAGTGAGTGGAGAGAAAGAGAGAGAGAAAGAGAGAGAGAGAGAGAGAGAGAGAGAGGGAGAGAAAGTGCTCCTAGCACATTTGGTGGCTAATCCATTGTCAACGTCTGGCTAGGGTACCCGGTAACGATCTGTGTGGATGTTCGAATCCCAACCGCTGCCCATATTTTGCTGCATTTTACATCAGAAGAAGAAAAAAGGCCAGAGCTGTGTTTATTTCCGTTGTCTGAAAACATGGCAAGTAGCCAAAGTGATCATAAATTACACCAAGCACCATAGACTTTAAGACGCAGCACCATACTTGTCATCAGGAATGTACGGAAATAACGTATTTTTATTTCGGCATTTTATTTCGCTTTTTTCTAGCAGAATCGACAGAGGAATGTTTTCTGAGCATGGAACAAGTAACATAAAGCCAAAATATTCACTCTGTGGCGTGTAATTCAACGCGGCTCCTAGCGGCTCGAGCAACTCGGATTCGCTCGAGCCGCTCGGAGCCGCTCGAGCCGTATCCCCTGGCTCGTGGGCGGTACTGTATGTATGTATGTATGTATATATGTAAGTATGTATGTACATACATATATGTGTCAGAAGAGAGCATTCTATTTGATGTGACGCGGAATTCACTTCCATTCCATTTAATTCTTCTTCCCATAATTCTTTAATTGCGGGGACACCAATAATCATATATAGGAAAAAAACTTAGCTCTGCTCGGACAGGTTGAACCAGGTGGCAAGGGAATGAATGACCTTAAGTGGAGCACGGGTGAAAGTGTGAGATTGCTAGATAGGTTGAAAGGAAACAACGATTGCGAGGCACTGGTGTACTTTCGCCCTCCGGCTCTCCAATGATCCTAGTTCATAACTACTTTGTGCCTTAAATGTGCTCACTCCAACTGTTCTGTAAAAAAAAATTAGCCGACAGAGTATTTGCCAAGTGAACCGCTTATACATATATCTTAGGTGTTGTTTTTGTTGTCGCTCGGGTGTCACAAGAAATGAGGTATTTTCGTTCAAGAATGCAGCCCATTTGAGTGGCTCACTCCTGCTATCTCTTTCTTCTTACCATTAGGTTAGCAACTGTCAAGGTTAGCAACTGTCAAGACGACGTTGTGTGTTCATTCATACATACATAACCCGCGGATCTCACCATCTCCATCTTTATCACTTACATGTAAGAACACGAGGGTAGACAAAAAGTGGGGGAGGGGGGGGGTTAAGATCCGACCGGGGAAGCTTGTCAGCCTCTTCTTCTCTTCCCCTCAAAGCTGGCTGGCAAGGGGCCCCCGAGTGGGCTCATCCCCCTGAGGGGCGGCGCTGCTCTCTAATATCACAACCATCTTCTGTAAGCCCACATCACCTTCTTCTTTCTCGCTCTCTTCTCTCTCACTCACTTCCTAATGTCTCTCAGTTCTGCCTCTCTCTCTCTCAATTTTATTCTTTCTCTATCTTCTTTATCACTCACTTTCTTCCCTTCCTAATGTTTCCTCTCTCTCTCTCTCTCTCTCTCTCTCTCTCTCTCTGTCTCTGTCTGTTCTGTCTCTGTCTCTCTTTCTCAATTTCTTCTTTCTCTATCTTCTAAATCACTCACTTTCTTCCCTTCCTAATCTCTCTGCCTCTCTCTCTCTCTCTCTCTCTCTCTCTGTTCTGTCTCTCTCTCTGAATTTGTTCTTTTTCTATCTTCTATATCACCCACTTTCTTGCCTTCATAATGTCTCTTTCTCTCTGTTCTCTCTCTCTCTCTCGCTGCATATTTCTTCTTTCTCTATCATCTATATCACTCACTTTTTTCCATCGCTTTCTCTCTCTGACTCTTCCGTCTCTCTCTCTCTCTCTTTCTCTCTCCGTCCTTCCTCTCTCCCACTTTCTTCGTTTTCTCTCTCTCTTCTTCTTGTTCGCACTATTTTCTATTGCTCCTGTACCCATCCCATTATTCTTGCATTTTTGTCTCTCTCTTTATTCTCACTTATAACTATCTGAATTCAGCTTTTTGAATTCACTCTTCACGAAACCAAACATTCCACCCAAACGTGCAGATGTTTAATTCGAATTTCCACTTTATATCGTGCCGTTTTTCCAAGCTTTTCAGAAAACTATTTATTCTTTAAAAACTTAAACAAGGAACAATAAAAAAAAACAATTAACAACTTTCTGTGATAAAAACAATCATATATTCTCGACCAAACAATGACAAACACGAATAATGCTACGTCATGAATAGCTTTCAAGAAAATGGAAAAGCTACGCCGGGAATAACTTTCAAAGTGTTCTCTCTCTCTCTTTCTATCTCCTGCTCTCTCTCTCTCTCTTTCTCTCCCTTCCTCCCTCTCTCTCTCTCTCTCTCTATTTCTTAACTTTCGCAATCTTCGCCTTTGTCTTGTCACGTGTCGCTGTCCTCTTCGCGTCCTCCGCCGTGAAGAGCAAGGAGGGGCTCGTGAATCTAGAGGAATAAATCCGTGTTATATAATCATGAAATAAAGCAAAACAATTTACGATTGGAAACCAAAGAAATTACATGGAATATTTTACGATTAGAAGTTGAATTAAATGAATTTTTTTTTCAAAAAATAAAATAAATCTTATATATAATATATATTTATTAAATAGGATATAAATACCTGAATAGTTTCTCGATAAACGTTTCGTTGTCAGTGTGGATGGCCGGCTGCGGCTTCTCCTTTCCCTCCTCCTCCTCCTTCTCTTCTGAGATTGTTTCGAGTGAAGGAGTCCACGTGGGAATCGGAATGTCCTTTGGACGCTTCGCTTCTTGCACGCAATCCTGGATGGAGAAAGAGGGAGGGTGAAGAGAGATTTCAAAGAGAGAGAGAGAGAGATGGAGAGAGAGAAAGAGACGTGAACAGAGAGGAGAGAGAGAGAGAGAGAGAGAGACGTGAAGAGAAAGGAGAAAGAGGAGAGAGTGAGACGGAGTGAGAGAGAGAGACAGAGAGAGAGAGCGAGGAGAGAGGAGAGATGGAGAGAGAATAAGAAAGGACAGAGAGAGGAGAGAGAGAGAGTGAGACAGAGTGAGAGAGAGAGAGAGACAGAGAGAGAGAGAGACAGAGAGAGACAGAGAGAGAGCGAGGAGAGAGGAGAGAGAGATGGAGAGATAGAATAAGAAAGGACAGAGAGAGCGAGACAGACAGAGAGAGAGAGAGAGAGAGAGAGAGAGAGAGGAGAGAGGAGAGAGAGGAGACAGAGTGAGACAGAGTGAGAGAGAGACAGAGAGAGCGAGAGAGAAAGAGAGAGAAAGAGAGAGGATTGAGAAGGAGAGAGAAAAGAGAGAGCGAGAGAGAGACCGACAAAGGCAGAGTCAGAGTAGTAATCCTCCTTTCTAGCAATATCCTCATCGCTCCTCAAGAAAGGAAGCGAGAAACGAAACGAAGGGCAGACAACGCAAAGAAGCGAAAAATTAATTTAATTAATTAACGAATAAAAATTAAATGCTTTAGTAAAACCTTGAGCAGCAGCCACTCGCCCACATCGCCCGGCACGTTTCCCTTGACGTAGATGACCTGCTTGTCGATGTTCATTCGTACAATCTGCAGGGACATCTTTGAAATCACTACTTCCTGTTAGGATATTCGCGGAAGAAATAAATGTATTATATATTTTGAACCAGAATAAAGATTTCTAATTTAGTTAATTAATGAAATAAAAAAAACAATTTAATGAAAAAAAATAAAATAAAAATATATAGTTTACATATAATAAATGCTATTTAAATTAAATTAACAAAATAAAAGAAAAAAAATACAATTAACAATAAGATAATATACTCCTTCTCCTCCTCCCCCTAACCTGAATGCCCGACAGCGTGACCCACTCCCATCCCATGTGGCCGGGCATACGCTTGCCTGGCCAGACACGAGCGTCTCCGGTCGAGCCAATCGAACCGATTCGGCGGTGAGATTTCGTTGTGCTGGAAAGAGAGAGAGAGAGAGAGAGAGAGAGAGAGAGAGAGAGGAGAAAGAGAGAGAGAGAGAGAGAGAAAGAGAGAGAGAGAGAGAGAGAGAGAGAGGGAGAGAGAGAGAGCGGGAGAGAGAGAGGGAGAGAGATAGTGCGAACATAGAGAGGAGAGAGATAAGCAAAAACAAAGCCTACTAACTTATTCTTCGGCTGACCGCGCATCCCCCACCGATGCATGCCTCCCTGTAAATATGGTTAGAAAAATATAAATAGTTAATTATTTAAATCAAGCAAAGTAAATCATGCATACAGTAAACTATGTACATAAAGACAATAATAATTATAATGACTATTATTATTATCATGATAAATAATAATAAGCAATAGTTAAAAAAACTAGTATAAACAATTATACAAAATACTTCTACAGTATACCCGGAATGGCCATGAGAAGTACAGTATACCTGGAAGCCCCAATCGATAGTCTTTCCGGTGGCTGTCACGTGCTGGCCGCATACGAAATGACGTGCATCGAGTGGCTGGCTACCCTGCGATTAATCATTTTTTTCATTGAAAAATGCGGAGAAAAAAATGTAAAAATAATCATCGATAACAATTTTTAAAAATCAATATAAAAAAATTCCGGCACTAGAAAGAGCTTAAACATGGCGTGCATTTCACCAGGCTGTGGGAGCTGACATGAGGACATGTATCTTCTTCAAGGCAGTGAATATACTTATGCGCTAATCGATAATGTATAAGTGATAAGTTACATCACCACCATATCAATGACAGTTTACACCGCATCATAATAACAAACTGACCACAGGGAGCGCGTCCTCTGACACGATGAATGAAGCCGTCCGCTTCTTCACCGAAATGCCGACCTTGGCGAACTGGGCTCGATAGGCGGCCGTGTACTGCCACGGCTCCGTGTCCTCCGCGCCCACCGTAACCTAGAGAAAAAAAGTTGTAATTACATGAACAGTACTTTCAAGGCAACATTCCTTCAGTGGTGAATCAAATTATGGAAAAAAACACGACTAGCTATAAATATCAACTCTGCGAAATTAACCAAAATACAATCAAATAAATTTTTCTTTAAACGTTCAACTACTGCCTCTTTTAGTGAGAATCTTTCATCATTTAATTTTTAAGTATTATTATAAAAAAATGGAAACATACCTACTGTCTCTTTTAATGATAAACTCGTTTTTTTATTTAAATATTATTATTTAAAATTTAACATTGAAACACACTTTGTGACTCTTTTAATTAGAGACTATTTTTTTACATAGTATTCTTTAAAATAATAAATAGAAACACGCCTACAGTCAATTCTGTTGAGGACCTAATTTTTATTTTAAATATTACTATTTAATTACTATTTCAAATTCTAATTCTAAATAGAGAAGATGCACTCTACCTTATGCCATGGTCCTCCTCGATTGTACGCCTTTCTCTTGCCGACCACCGACCGTCTGTACCACTGTTCGGGTGACGTCACGGAGACGACGTGATTTGCTGGCACGTGTAGCATCGTGCACAGGATTCGCGAACCGTCTGGAAATTGGTGACGTCATCAAACACAAATTACTTTTTTTTTACAATAACCTTTTCAATAACTACTAAATAATTTTAACCTATAAATGACAAATAATAACTAAATAAATAAGTTATATTGTAATCCTTTTTAATAACTACTAAATAATTTTTAACTTATAAATGGCTAATAATAACTAAATAAATAAGTTATATTGTTATAAGTAATAATAAATAACTAAGTAAAATCAAACAAATTCTTTTTTACAATAACCTTTTCAATAACTACTAAATAATTTTTAATAACTTATAAATGACTAATAATAACTAAATAAATAAGTTATATTGTTATCCTTTTCAATAATTACTAAATAATTTTTAACTTATAAATGACTAATATTAACCAAATAAATAAGTTATATCGTTATCCTTTTCAATAACTACTAAATAATTATTTTAACTTATAAATGACTAATAATAACTACATAAATAAGTTACATTGTTATAAGTAATAATAAGCAACTAAATAAAATACAAGGTTTTTTACACTAATTGTAAATAAAAAAATAATAAAATAAAAAAAAAACTAACCCTTCATCCACTGCGGCAGCATGCCAATCTTCTGTACTAGCAGGCCGACTCTTCTCTGGCTGTATTCCTCGAGAGTGCCGAGTCTCTGCCCGTCTGGCTCCGTCGCCTTCTCCGGCAACGACGACAAGAGGGCCGCTTTTTCGGCTGCGTGCACTTTCTCGAGGAGCGCACTAAAATTCAGAGCGCGCTAAAATTCAGCAGATCTCTTAGTTCGCCAGCGTTCCCTTCTCCCGCGTCTATTCCTAAGCTTGTTTTTCTTAGTAGTGTGAAGACGCCAATTCGTAGACGAGTATTTTTTTTTTTCGTAGACGAGTAAATTCGTTACTTTAGGGACCACTCATTAAAAACATACTTACAGTAATTATTATACATCTACCACGAACGCATTCTCCAATTGCGGAAGAGCAGAAAAACTTCCGTAACTTCCGTAGCAATTATAAATATAATTTTTAAGTATTCTTCCAATTTCTTTTAAAACCGAACTAACACATTCTCATCGTCCAAGCCCGTGTTCTTCAGCTTGGCCTCGTGGACCGGCGGAAGATGCACGGGCGGAGTTGTTGTTCTTCTGATATCATTTCGAAATAACTTTAGAAAAAAAAACAACAGAAATAATTCCAGTTTCTTTCGTCGAGGGCCTTAATTTACCAGCTTGGCTCGGGCAAAGGCCCCGGGTTCGTATTATTTCCGCTGTCGATTTAAATTGACAAACTATTAAAAAAAAAATAACTCAAAATATATATTTTTTTCTTTTCTCAATTACCTTCGTCCTCTTTGCTGTGTCAGCGACGTCAGCCCACCGCTGCCGCCGGCTTGCAGAAGCAGAGGCTCGACTCGCATGGCCATCCACGGAAGGCGCAGCATCTTCTGGCCAGTTCTAGGTTCTAAACCGGGAAAAAAAGGTTGATCATAGGGCTCAAAAACTGGGTGGGTTAGACCTCCGAGGGGCCTCTAAAACATGGAAAAAAGGCTCTTCAACGTCAAAAACATAATCAGATCGAATGGTCTCTTAGAATTAAGGTCAGATCTCAGGATTCTCAAGATTGATAAAACAAGCTTTACAGAACAGTAGAACCAGAACAAGAAGGCTCTAATTCACGTGCAACACCTCAATTACTTCGCGGGTGGTGAAATTATTCTTCTCAAAAAAATTCCAACGACGACTCGACAATGACACATTACATTTTGAGAAATTTACTTAAATATTCTGAGAAGTAAATTTCAAGACAATTTAATTAAATATCCTCCTCGCGCCTGGGGGGCCTAACCAACTTCAACAGGCACAAAAACAGGTTCACCTCCATCTTCCGCAGACATCTTTTTCCTGCCCGGCCATAGCTCTTCCCCTTGGGCCAAGGGCAATACCGAATTTGATCTACTGGCCCCTTCTTGGTTAAGTCATCATTCATGACTGAACCCCTTGATCTCTCTGCTGTCTCCTCCTTTCTCCAGAGCAGAAGGCAGAGAAGGAAGCGCGCCGCTGCGGATGACGGCGGCACCCCCTCCGCCACCTTGGAAGTTGACGACGTCCTCGACTTCCTCGTAGAAGAACTGTCCGCGCTCAAGTCCACCATCGCCTCTCTCTCCTCCTCCGTCTCCACTCTCGAGTCCAACGCAGCCATCAAGGATCTGACAATCAGCGATCTTTCTGTTTCCATTCTTGTCCTCACGGACAAAGTCGATTCTGCCCCCAAAGCCTATTCCTGCTGCCACTAATGCCTCCTCTAATGTTGCTCTTGCCCATGATGATGTTGTTATGACTCCTTCTGATGAAATCCCCCCCCTCCACCTCTTCGTCCTCCCCCCCTCCCTGGGACTATTCCCGGGAGACGGACGATGAGGTTAGAGACAGACACGAGCGTCGCCGGGCTCTTGTTGTCTATGGCCTCCCAGTCCAACACGGAAACACCTCCACTCACACTGCTTACTCATACTTTAACTCTGTCGTTGGTCTCCTGGACACCCTTGGTGCCCCGTGTCTCCCCATTGCTGTCTACCCGCTGGTAGATCACCCCCGCCCCAATGCTTCTAACCCTTTGAAAGTGATCCTCCCCACATCCAAGTTCCAGGCGCTCGCAATCGCCAGATCCCACAAGCTCCGCCACTCCTCTTCCTATTCCAACTGTTATATCCTCCCCTCGCGCACGTTCGCAGAGCGTGGCATTATCCCCACCCCCCCCCCCCCCCCCCCCCGAAGCTCCCCGACTACTCGCGTTTCTTCGCCAAACCCCCCGGCCATCGCACGGCCCCCACCTCTCGCCCCCCTCGCCCCCCTCAATCTCGCGTGGCTACCCGCCGGCCTTCCCACACTAACACCAACCCCACTCCCCTCTTCTCTAACCCCTCTTATGCCGCCGCTGTGGGCCGCATTCCCACTCCCCCTCCATCCCAGCCACCTCATCGCGCGTCTTATCTCCCCTCTCTCCAACCTCCTACTCTCTCTCCCAATCACTTCCAGTCGCCGCAACCGCTCTCTCACTTTGTCTCCTCTCCTCCCATCTACACCAATCCGCCGCCTAACTACCACCCCCCTAACCCCGACTTCACCACTAACAACCGCTTCGCCCCTCTCGCCTCTCTCAATCCCACTCCCCCTTTCCACTACTACCATCCTCTCCCCCATTTTTAACTACTGCCACTCGCAGGCAAACCAATTCCTCAATATACTCTTTTAATGCCCGCTCGATTGTTAACAAGAACCACGAATTATCATCCCTTTTCTCCCGTTCGTTTGCAATCATTGCTATTGTCGAGACATGGCTTACCTCTTCCTTGCCTGACAACTTTCTACTTAACGGTTCTCCCGATTACTCTATTATCCGCCAAGACCGCACCAGACGCAAAGGCGGCGGTGTTGCCCTCATCTTCCGCTCTTCCATCTCCACCACCACCTTATTGTCACTTTCTCGCCCCCACGCTTTCGAATTGCTCGCAGTTGACGCTAGCTTCAGTAGCGACCCCATCCGCATCATCTTAGTTTATCGCGCTCCCGCTTGCCCATCTGATGATAACACTAACCTTGTCAAGCTTCTCACAGATCTCTCCTCTGCTCCTCATCCTACCATTCTTCTTGGCGACTTTAACTACCCGGACATTCTATGGAACTCTTCCCCACCGGCCACCATTTCTTCACTCTCCCCTTCATCCAGACTCTTCCATGATTTTACTTCCTCGTGTCAGCTTGCCCAACTCGCTCCTTCCCCTACTTGCAACAACCACTTCCTTGACCTAGTCCTATTCAATACTCCCTCCCTTATTACAAACGTCACTCTCTCTCCCCCTTTCTTCAACTCTGATCATTCGGCAATCGAAGCCACCCTCTCTCTGTCTCATTCCAAACCCTCCTTCACCTATGTCAGAGACTACGCTAAAGTTGATTACCATGCTGCTTGTCAATTTCTCTTAGATTATTATTCTTTTCCCGCTCCTTTCCATAGACTTACCGATGTCAACATGATATATGAAACTTTCACTTCTGCTCTTCGTGTTGTAGAAGATCTTTTTGTTCCTTTAAGAAAGTTTCTTCCCAAGGTGTCCGTCTTCCCAACCACATCATCCGCCTCAAACGTAAGCGCTATCAATCTTGGCTCAATATGTTAGCTCTTGACTCTGACTCATCCCGCTCAGCTTATGCATCAGCCAATGCCCTTTATTGTAGAGCTATGGATAAGTATTCTAGGAACGTAGAGAAACATGTCATTAAATCCAATAACAAGTCCCTTTTCTTCCGATTCATGCGTAACCGCATATCATCCAAGCCTCGAGGAGTCGACTCCCTCACTTCCCCCTCAGGCTCCTCTTGTTTCACGGATAAGGATAAGGCCCAACTTCTTGCCGACACCTTCGCTTCTGCCTATACCATTGACAATGGCTCCCTCCCTTCGTTGCCACCCAATCATCGTTTCCGTCCTCCTTCTGATTTTTCTATAAATTTCCCTCGTCATGAAATCTGTCGTCTCATTCAATCTTGGAAGAACTCATCGTGTAAAACCCCAGACAATTTTATTCTGCTTTTTATCAAGAACTTAGCTATCCCCATCTCTGAAGCCCTTGAATATATCTTTGATTACTCCTATGCCACTTCCTCTGTCCCTTCAGCATGGAAATCGTCAATAGTTATCCCCATTAAGAAGAAGCAACCTTACTCTGACCCTTCCAACTATCGCCCCATTTCTATAACCTCCATATTTTCACGCCTTTTTGAAAGAATGCTTTGTAGGAAACTCTATTCTTTTTGCAACGATGCACATATTATTCCTGATCAACAATATGGCTTTAGGACAAAACGCTCCATCGATTTCCAAATGTTGTTGTCTCGAATTATGGACCTCCGCAATGGCCAACTCTCAGTTCACTGATGTAATTTACTTTGATCACGCCCGTGCTTTTGATCGTGTTTCTCACCCCAAGCTCATCCATAAGCTTGGTCTTCTTTCTCTCCCGCCTAAGTGTATATCTTGGATCGCCTCCTTCCTTAGCAATCGCACCTTTTCTGTCCGTGTCGCCTCCTCCCTCTCGCCCCCTCTTCCTGTCACTAGCGGAATCCCGCAAGGTACAGTTCTTGGTCCTCTCCTTTTTATCCTATTTACTAGCGACCTTCCCTCTCTTATCTCTTCACATGATGTATATTCTAGTTGTTTCGCTGACGATCTTAAGATTTTTCGCTCATTTACTAAGTCTTCTTCTCATGCTCCACTTCAGGCGGCCATTGACGAAGTTGCATCCTGGGCCAACAAATGGCAACTCCCCCTCGCCCCCTCAAGTGTTCCGTCCTCCATTTAGGCAAATCCAACCCCAAGCTACCTTACCACCTTAACGGCGCTCCCCTTACCCCAGTAGACAGCATCCGAGATCTCGGCATTATTATTGACTCTTCTCTTTCCTTTTCATCCCACTGCTCGCATCTTGCTAACAAGGCTATAAGCAAATGTCACCCCATCATCCGCTCCCTCCGTTCCAAAAACAAGGACGCCCTTGTTTCCGCTTATACCCTGTATATTCGCCCTTTGCTCGAATCCTCCTCCATTGTCTTTTCTCCCCGGCTCAAGAAAGATATCCTTCGTCTAGAACGCATCCAGAACTATTTTACCCGTTTTATTTACCGCCGTTGTTTTGGTTACAGCAATCGCGCTGATATTCCTAACCCTGCTACCCGTAACAAGGCTCTCTTCCTCCCCTCTCTCTTATCTCGTAGACAACAATCTGATTTTACACTTGCGCGTCGTCTTGTATTTGGCCACAGGCGTATCTCTGATCGCGTTCCCCCTTATTTCCATTTTCGTAACTCACGTACTCGCGGCCTTTCCTTTTCCTCCTTGCTTACCCGTCCACTCGCTCCTCCGTTCGTAACCATTCGTTTTTCATCAGATCCGCGAAAGCATTCAACAGCTTGGCCAAGCACTCATCTCCCTCCTCCCTCTCCTCCCCATCTGCGACCCCATTACAACAGCCCATATATACTGTATGATGCTCATATATACTGTACTGTATCTTCTCATGTATACCATATCATGCATTGCTTTATCACTCATACACATACCTTCATTCATTAACACGTGGCAGAGCGCACGTAAATCAATCAATCAATCAAATCAACAATAGAACCAGAACAAGAAGGCTCTAATTCACGTGCAACACCTCAATTACTTCGCGGGTGGTGAAATTATTCTTCTCAAAAAAATTCCAACGACGACTCGACAATGAGAAGTACATTTTGAGAAATTTACTTAAATATTCTGAGAAGTAAATTTCAAGACAATTTAATTAAATATCCTGAGAAACGCATTTTGAAACAATTTACAGAAATATTCTGAGGAGATAATTTATTTGACATAACATATAAGATAGTCAAGCTGGCCCTTAAGTACCGTTGTTGATTGGAGAAACTTTAAAAAAAACATTTAGTAACAAGCCAACTTTATTCCGACTTTCCTGACATTTTCAAGCACAAACAATTCTCACAACAACGAACAAGGAATAGGAGCTCAATAACGTTCTAATCGGAAGCAACAGGCATTTCGAATATTTGTTTTTTTTGTGAACTTAAATAGCTCCAACTGTGAATCAACAAAAAAACATGAACCAGACTTTTCAAGCCAGTCAATATTCTAAGCGAAACCAAACCAAGCCGCAAAAGTCAACTATAACATCGTAAAAGAGCAACGTAAAAGGGGTCGAGGTTACGGTAGAATAGAGCAACAAAAACAACAATTCAAAACTCCATTCCACTCCCTTTCTCAATCGCGGCTGCGACAGATTCGCCCTCCTTTCTCTTGTTATCCTTCTCTTCCAACTCGTAGCGAATCGCTGGCGTGATTTGGTAGTGGAATTTCACCTTAAAAGTGTACTTAAGTAACTTTAAACATGTTTATGTTTTTCTTCATATGAAAATTTTTTCGTATTCATTTTTTTTGTTCTTCATATTTATTGTATTCGGGAAGCATTTTAAATATGAAAAAAAATTATTCATTAAAAACTTCAATAACTCTCTATACCTTGATCAGCTCAAAGATGGCCGTTCTCTGCTTGTCATTCAGGTCGTTCTTGTATCGCTGGACGAGTGCGAGAAGAGTCTGATGCCACAGAACGGGCAGCTCTCGCTCGTCCGTCTTAAATCTACAAAAAGGATATTTGATTCATCAAAAGATAAACTTTGAATCTACGAAATATCCTTTTGAATCTACAAAATGTTCATTTTAAATCCACAAAATATCCCTCTTGAATATACAAAAAAAAATCCATCCTGAATTAAACCTGCGAAATGTACATTTTAATCTATAAAATGTATCCATGTTTAAACTGCCAACTATCATATCTAATCTCTCTCTCTCTCTCTCTCTCTCTCTCTCTCTCTCTCTCTCTCTGCCCACCACATGCAGCCTTTTCGATAGTAATGAAAGACAATAACCCAGCACTGAAAGATCAAACAACTACCACTAAACCAAATCCAATTATCTTCCCAAACAAAATCGAACTTTAATAACCAATGGACTTCTCGGTTTTTCAACCAGAAAATATTTTAAAATTCTTAAAAGTACCCGTTTCAAAATAGAAATACAGTATACCTGAGAAAGTGCGCAACGAGGGCATCGATCGCCTTATACGGCAGCGCATACTTCTTATCGATCAGTACGCGAAGAAAGTAGGAATTCGCTCCAGAGTATTCCATCTCAGCAATCTTAAATATAAAGGGTATGAAGAGCTAATTTAGATGCGGATCGAAGTAAAAATCAATACAAAAACGAAGACATAAGTAAATGTATAAATAAGTAAATATATAAATGAACACTATATATAGTTTTATTTATGTAATTAAAAGATATTTATAATAAAAAAAACCTTGAGCATCGCTGCCGCGGCGTGGAACATTGGGATGGAAGCCTTGGAGAGGACCGATCCAAATGCTGAAGCTTCGCGGAGAGTGCATGTGCCAGACTGAAATTTTTAAAATATATATATACTTTAAATCTTTTTCTCTGCCTCTCTCTCTCTCTCTCTCTCTCCTCTCTCTCTCTGCCCACACTATGGAAAGGCTAAAATTAATTGTAAAAAAAACCGAGACCTCGCAAAGCGGAAGTACGATTCCCTTGAAGAATGCTGCCGGCTTGTAGACTGCCTTGTGGAGAGCCTGAAGGAAAAAAATTGTATCTACAAGAAAATTTTGCTTTTTCTACTCTGAATAATTTAGATGTTTTCTAGTCAATGTAAAATAACATTTATAATTAAATTTAATAAATTTTCTAAATTACTCAGCCGCCTACCTGATAAAGATGGAAGTTGAGCTTCTTGAATTCGTCAATGTCATCGCGAAGGCGAGGAAGAAGGACGAGATTGTAGAATCTTAACTTTTATTATAATTTTTTTTTTGCTTTTTTATTTGCAATCGGCAGTTTCTTTTAATGAAACCTTTTTGCACGGGTTTTTTCCAAACATTTTCTGTGCAAAAAAAAACTCCAACACTTGCTATGTAAAATAATTAATCAAGACCTTATTGCAATAGCAATGTGCGTGTTATAATTGAGACCCTAGATAAACACAGAAAGTGAAACGCTGAAGTAGAAGAAGCGCCCACCTCTGGCACATTCGCGGGTTGAGATTGGAAGCGAAGAGCCGCGTTGCTTGGTAGATCGCGGACGCGGACCACTTGTCAGGATCGGTCAAGCTTAAACGTTTTTGTATTGATCCTTTCGGTAATTATCTCTCCGTACCCATTCTTTCCGCACTGATTATTTTAATACTATTGTTTCTTCTCCATTCAGATAAGTTGTTTTTTTTTCAATTTTATGGCTAAACTCAATAAATGTAGAAAATGTCATTAATTCTCAATTTCAAAATTTATTTTGAAAAAAAAAACCACCACTAACTAGAGAATCTGCTCCCAGTTCACCATCTTCGGAATGATCTTGAATGCCTTGGGGATCTTGCCACTGCGATACTTGGCCAGCATTGAGCCCACTTCTTTGTACATCTCCACGACCTCTTCGTCCAGATCGCGAATCTATAATAGTTTTCTTAAATATTTGTTTCCCAACTATATCATTTATTTATTCTTTTTTACGTATATGATTTTTTTTCTTCGGTACATAAAAATTTTAAACCCTTTCCTAAAATTTTAAAGAGAGTGAAGTAAAGACAGAAAACTATTTTTTTAACTAAAGAAACAAATAAAACAGAAAACTAACATTCATTTCACGCGGATCAGCTTGGCTGAACACCGTTTCGGCCTCTGCTTTCTTCTCGTTAATTTTGGCCTAAACGAAAAAGGAATATGACACTGAATTAACATAGAATTCAGTTACTTCTTATTTTTATAAATATATTAGCAATATCTCGTAGAAGTGAAACAATCGTAGATGTCGAAAACTTCCTCACCTGAATAATATCATAGAGAGTCTTCGTTGCCGCCGGATCTCGCTTATTGATAAATCTTGCGAGATCCTCTTCGTCCTTTGGATCCAGTTGCTGCAAGCAGAGAAAATATAATCTTTCAAAATCACAAATACAGTATTTTCGACCGGTCTCTATTACAAAAAATACAGTATATACTTTTACATCATTATGAATATTACTAATAACTAGCTATGATATATAAATAGTAATATTAATAAAACAACGAAAAACAGCTATTTGAGACCGTAAATTGCGAAAGTAAACTTCTTTTCAGGACCCAAAGGATTACGGTACTCCGAAAAGCCGCTGACCACTTCATTCTCATCGTAGTCCTCTGCATCTCCGAGCTCATCTTCGTCACTTTCATCGTCGGAGCCTCGTTTAGCTTCTCCCAAGCTGACGTGGCGCATTCTTTAAAAAATAAATATTTTCACAATTATATTTTTTCTCAAAATTTTTTTCATGCACAGTATTGCAAAATAAAAAAAAAGAAAAAATAACTCACTTCTAAAATTACCTCTCCTCAACTTCAGATCCATCCTTTACAAACTATAACTATTATGCTACTAGATGATCGCTATATCTTTTTACACATTTATTTGCTCAAAACACCCATATCACGGCACACGCTCTAAAGCTAACAAATCTGACATTCAAACTATATAAATATCGAATAATTAACAAATCACAGAAATAAAGGGTCACAAAAACAAAAATCACAGAGATAAATCCTAGAGCCACGTAATACTCCCACCGAAGAACACTAGTAATCTTAAAAGCTGATAAAAATGATAAACTAGCGCAAAGCCTAAACGACACTGACACTACATGGCCAGGAATACGGTTAAAGACATGTGAGATCCATCAATTAGAGGACTTAGTCATTAGGCTAAGAAAAAAGATCTTAGTATTTAGCTCCAAGTCCAAGTCCAAGTATTAAGACTAATGACTCTCAGTCACTCGGGGGTATCTCTTGGGGAGGCAATCTCGGAAGTAGATGACACTCTTGAGGTATCCATGAATCCTTCCTAGACGCGATTCTTGAATATGCCTCAATGAAGGCGTGTCAATACCGTCGTAGATGAACCATTCGTCTTTGAAGCGGATCACCGCCTACGGTAAGGAAAGTTCAGTAAAAAAAAAATTGGAGAACTGTCCAACATGGACGAGAAGAAAACTAGGGTCTAGAAATCTGTGAGGGAGGATGGAGATACAAGACCCTAGTAAAAAAAATGAGGACCTTAAAGTGTCCCCCCGACTCGTCAAAGCCTCCGGGGCTAAAAACGGAAGAACCCATGAGGTAGAAGTTGTTGTCTTCCACCTACAAAATTGTTTTTTTTTAAACAAATCACTGGGTTCTATTTATCGATCGGTTTCTAAAATGCGAGCATATCCGACCGTGATGTTCGATGGAAAGTCGAGAATCGACTTGACTTCACTCTCGTTCGCGCTGATATCGAAGGGGAGAATCCAGGGTGTTCGGATATAGCCTACAGATTGTCGCTCGAGATTCCCGCCACAAATGGGGCCACCGTCTCTGCAAGAGGGGGGTGTGAGTACACATCTTTTGGGTCCTTCCCCATATCACCCTCTTACTTCTCTCTCTTTCTGCACTTGCCGCCGGCCGGCGCGAGATATTCCGCGATTGCTTCTTTCCACGGCAGTGACGGTCTTAAAGCGAAAAGGTTCCACGTGGCCCAAAGCTACCGTAGCTAAGGTGGGTGGGGGTGGGGGTGCTGCTAACTTGATAATGCCTTCAAAGTTGTCGCGAATCTTGGGCTCGGCGCCGCACTTTTTCGAGCATTTGAATTTGGCGCGGAGCGTGAAAGAGTCCTTGAGTCTCGACACGATTGCGTCATATTCACCACCGTATAAGTCGACAAAGCCGTCTTCACTCTGCAGAGCAGAAAAAAAAGATCGTCGATCTTTGTTCCACAAGCTCCGGGTAAAATCTCTGCTCAGGGTAAAGCTCCGGGTAAACAGATCGCAGAAGCCCGAAACCTCATATCCGACGGCTTTCAGGAAGGCCTCCTTGGCTGCGTCGACATTGACGCGAGCGTCTGCGATATATCGCCGGAGCGCCGCTTCAAAGGGCTCTTCAGAGGAGATGGCACTGAAGAGTGGAGGGAGAAAGTTTTGGCAGTTTGCCAAAAGTCGTAGATTCAGATGGTGGAGAGGAAAAGATGGTCGTACTCTAGCGAGAGTCGCTGCTCCTCGTGAGCGGCACTCATCATGGCCAGCCAGCCATCGATGGGGCACGTGTTGACTGAAGAGGCGCCGCCCCATATCGGATGCGGAAAGTGCGCGTAGCGTTTCCGCGCAATCATGAAAATGCACCAGGTCTTCCAAAATGTTCCACACCGAATCAAGATAATAATATACATAACAGTCAGCAAGTCCAGCTAGGCTATTCCGGTGTCTAATCATGTGAAATGACCACATAACACCTCAGATAGACCCTCGACATCAACGACATTCTGGTGGACACTTGCATTTACACAACCACAAGGTGTACCTTTTTGGCCGACTCAATAAGAGCTCGGGCGAAGCAGAAGAAGACTTCGAAGCTTCCGCTGTGCTGGCGCTTGAAAGTTACAGAGAGAGAGAAAAGAAATGGATTTTGTTTTCTACAAGTCAGACATGGAAGCAATGTTAGAGGATGGCCCAGAAGATCAGGAGATGCTGCGTTTTTTTTTAAATATCTTTTTAGCATGATTATAAAGCAAATACTTAAATAAAATAATATCGCAGTAGTAATAAAAAAATTTTAAAATATTTGATAGATATATTATAAAACTGAAATATTTAGTGGGTATATAATAAATTGGTGTCAGTTAAAGAAGAAATAGAAGATAAAGAATAATGAAAACCTCTTGAGCGAGTCGGCAGTCCTAGTTTCGCCCTTCTGTTGCGCCTCTTCGTCTTCTTCCTCCTGAAGCTGCTTCCGTGCACCGGCCAAGATCTTTGCAGAGAGGTCGCCAGGCACGAACTGAAAGAGAAAAGATTATGGAAGATAATTAGGAATGAAAATTAAAAGGAAAACATAGAATGCAAATAGAAATGCTTTCTTGAGCTTTTTGAAAGATTACTGTCAAATATCAACTTTAAAAAAAAACATATAATATAATAGGGTTGAGCTACGCGAGGTTTTGGACGGCGAAAAACATTCTACGAGGTTCTGAAGATAAGCAGACTTTTGCAATTCTAATGGCCAATTCATAAAAGGTTCTCCATTACACTGCGGGAAAATGCAGCGATATAATCATATTAATTCTGTTATATTTTAATATATAAATTTAAAGCATGCTGATATAATATAATTAAAAAGTATCAACAAGGCACGTAATCATTCTACTCCTCCTGTGCCCGATTCCGGGCTCTAAGCTCTGATCGAACACTATAAGTCACGCTTACACGAGGAGAATAGTTGTGATGCAATAATGCAATGATATTAGCAATTACATTAAATAAAAAGACGTTAGATACACTCAATATATTCGATTCATTACAAGGAAATTATCAAGACAATCAATACTACCATGTCACTAATCAACAACTCACATCATCATCGGCCTTTTCGAGCGTCCGCTTCCTGTTGCCGCGCTCCCCTCGCGCCTTGGCAACGTTCGCATTCTCGATCTGGCGGTCAAGCGCGCCAGGCGCCGTTATCAGATCTCCTCCGCGCACTTTGCTCTTCTTGCCCATGGTTGGGATGGTGGTAACCTGAGAAATGGGATAGAGGTTCAAAAAGCTGGGTTCAAAAGCCAAGCTTTTCTCCACAATAGCATAGAAAATTAAGCATATTTTTCTTGCTAATTCGGTTTTCGCTTGAGAACTGGGCAAAATGAGCTTAAGGGCAGCATCTAATTCAAAAAAACAAGAACAAGAAGAAAAACTACTTCAAAACAAGCCCGTTTTGCGAGTCACGTGAGAAATAAAAACGGCAGAGGATTCAGACTGCTCAAAATAACCATGTTAACGTGCAAAAACTACTTCGACTTTTGCCGGGGAACTGAAGGATGAAATATAAAAAATCTGCACGTTGAAACGATGGGAACACGTAAAATTCCAAAGTAAGCAAAGCAACAAAATTCGCGGTACTTTCCTTGTTGGAATGGGCATACTTTTTGGGAGCGGCATGCTTTGTATTACTTTCTCTGCAACAACTCCGTTAGGATACTTATGGATTTGTTACATTTCAATAAAGATGGAACTCGATTAACAATGCGGCTAACAAAAAGATATATTAGTAGGATTTTTCGATGAACACAAAGCTACAAACAACACGAGCAGTCGGAACTGGAACAAATGCGCGGCAAAAAAGAGATAAAATCAGTTTAACAGATGAACACAAAACAAGAATGGCAAGAGAAGCTTGTAAAAAATCACAGTAAAAGCCAATTAAGCATTCTAGGCTCACAAGTATTTTTAGTGTGTAAATAAGAACAATAAATTGCTAGAACAAAAAACCAATTAGCAAAACTTTTCATCATAAAAGTGAATAATTCCACAATTTCTCGAAAAGCACATAAATAATAAAGAGAATCCTTTAATAAAGTCAAGTTTAATGTCGATAATGCGTGAGAAGAGTGATATAATTTATGGATAGTGTTGCTAATATGTATCCATTAAAGTGCAATCCTATAATTGATTTTCACATTATAATTATAATCCGTACGAGACTGTTGAGCAAATGAATTTAATTCAAAATCAGAAGCTCAGTATCTTCTAACGGAATGCAATCATACTGTAAAAACCATTCAGATATAACACTAGCTAGGATACTCATTTGCAACACATTCCATAAATAACCTTAATGTTCTTAAAGTATAGGCGTAACTTACTCTCCTTTCTTAAAGTGTTCTCCTTATTTTTTATGTGCTTATCGAGAAATTGAGAAACTATTCGCTTTAATGCTGAAAATTTTCGCTAATATGTAATTTGTTCTAGCAATTTTAGTTGTACACTAAAAATACATTCTTTATGAAAAGGCGTGCAGTCGCTGTTCTTCTGGCTTCTATTCTTTGAAAGCATTGTTATTGCTATGCTCTGTTTTATATTTATTCTGTTTGATTTAGTTTTTAATTTCTTCTATTCTCACCGCCAAACATGATTGCCCGCCATATGCTCTCGGCCACAGTGCGCGCGTGTGCCAGACGGGGCTTCTCCGCAGCTGCAGCTTCTCAGCCATGTAATTCTTTTCATGTTCCAAGTTTCCTACCTGTTTAGCTTTCGTTCGTTTTTGACCTGCAGTTTCAGGACCATGAATAATAGGTGCTATCCTAGTTGGGGGGGGGGTCAAAAAAAATTTTATTTTCTAATCTAACGGAAATCGTGCACAAGGGGGTTTTAGGCTATGGGGAACACGAATATAATGTTCATTTTTGTATTATTTTGTTATATAACAAAGTTACAGTACTTTTACTTGACATCTGGTTTGCTCGTTTTCAGCTAAGATGGTGCTCCAAGGGGTTTTCAGGCCTGCCAAACTGGAATATTACGTTCTTTTCGCCTTGTCTATATTCATTAGTGCTGAATTGGCAATATATTAGTGTTTGGCAGCTCTGAAAACTCCTTAGTGCAGGAATTTAGATGTAAAATAGGAAAAAAAATTTGAAGTACTACAACTTTGTTAAATGGAAAAATTATGCTAATTCAACCTTATATTCGTGTTCCCCATAGCTTAGAACCTTACATTCGTGTTCCCCATGGCCTAAAACCCTTGTGTGCATGATTTGTTGTAGATTGAAAAATGAAAATATTTTGACCCCCCCAACTAGGATAGCACCGAATAATGTCATAAGCAACTTAAAAAAAACAAGACACTCATCCGGGAAGCGTGGATTATGTGTTATATTTTTCAACTGTATGAAACGAATTCTAGCCTCGCAGAACTGCCGGTTTATGAAGTGTACGGCAATGCTTTCATCTATTTAACGTGGATAGTGGTTTATTGCTAGTCGAATATCTTTATTCTAGGCATATTTCCGTGGCTTATTCGGGCCGTATTGCTATCCTCGCAAGGTGATAGCTCTTCTCGGCGTAATGCTCGACTTTGTTGTATTGGCCTTTTATTTATACTATTACCGAGTATTGCTTGGTATTGGGAAAGTGACTTGGAATCAGCTTTGCAATAATTCCTGGAAGGACCTCAACTGAATGAGTGATGCGGTTGCTTTAAAGAAAAATAGACGAATTTGAGATCCTGGCCATAAAGTATGCGTAATTCCCTTGCATATTTTTATCTCGCCGTTTATTGTATGTTCTGTAAGCACGGGGACTGTTCTAGATCTTATCAAGTGCCGATCAAGTAGAAAATAATTCCACTATTGACTGCTTGGAAATACATGATGGCGTTGGGCCCAGCGAGCAAGTTTGGGGAGAGTAAAAAACAGATTTTGTTCGTCTAATTCTGTTAAGGTAATGTATTCCTCGAGGAAAACCCATAGTAGGGTTCGCTACCTAAATTAAACCCTTTTTAAACCTGCCGCGATGCTACAACAACAAATGTTCCCTGTTCCCTTGCAGCCGCCGGCCTTCCCCTCAGAGAGTCCGACTCCGCCGCGCCCCTTCCCACTGAACCACGCGTCGTGTCAGAGCGCGTCAACGCGCTTGTTGAGGAAATCGTCGGGCTCAGCATCCTTGAGGTTAACTAACTAGAGTGACTTTAAGTTAATTATGTGTACTTGAGGTTAATTTTTATTTGTATTTTCTTAGTACGTGAAGAAACGACGAAGAAAGAAAAGGCGTTATTTAATTTTGTATTTTAAGCTAGAGTTGTGCTAATATTTTGTGTATTGACTATTCAGCTCTGATTACAAGAAGAATATGAAGGAAAAAAAATGCCGAGTTTTTGTCAATCTATAAATATATCCTCTCCTAATTCTGCTACTTTCTTCCAGGTATCCGACCTGAACTGGGCACTGAAGAAGCGACTGAACATTCCGGACGCGCCCGTCATGTCTCCGGGCATGTTCATGGCCGCGGCACCGGCGGCCGCCGTGCCCGCTGCCGCAGGTTTTTTTTTCACGCTGCCGCACGATTTTTTTTCTAATTATGAATAAAAGAAAATAAATTATATGTATATAACTGTATTTATTTTGTCTTTATCTTGTTAGTGCAATTTATAGAGAAATATTATTCAACATGAAACAAAGTCTCACAAAAAACTTCCCTAACAATTATTTTGATCGCAACAGATAAAACGCGAGAATTAATCCTCTTCCCCTGAAACCATAAGTTTTGTAAGATTTTAAGGAAGAAAAAATATAGAATAACTTTTTTTTCTTTTCAAGAAGACGCAGCCGCGGACACGCCGCAGAAGATCACGTTCAAGATCAAGCTGACCAAGTTTGACGACTCCAAGAAGATTGCACTCATCAAGGAGATCCGCAACGTCATCCCGGGCCTTAATTTGGTGCAGGCGAAGAAGGTACGCAAGGGGTTACTGTAGCTTTTGAAAACCATATATATGATGATTACTGTACGATAGGTATATACGAAGGTTACCGTATCTTTTGAAAACAATGATGTTTACTGTACCATATTATATGTGAGTTACCGTAGCTTTTCAAATCCTTACATGAGGATTACTGTTTACAGGTTTATTCCACTATCAGGAACTATAGCTTCTAAAAACTATATATAGTATTTTCTTTATCCACATTAAGCCATTACTATAAATAGAAATCTTATAAAACTTATTTATAAAAACTTGATTACCTTCTCCAGCTCTAGAGATTATTGTGGCTTATAGAAGCAAATTATGGTATTTTTTTAGTACTTGTTTCATGTTTTTTTTTAAACTTAAGCTAAGTCTTAATGTTAGTAACGAAGAATATCTCGAGAGGAAAAATTGGCAGCAAAAAAAAGAATTCTATTTCGTTGAGTTTGTCGAGACCGCGCCGTGCATGGTGAAGGAGGACATGGGCAAGACGGAAGCGGAAGAGCTCAAGGCGCTCCTCGAGAAAGCCGGCGCGACCTGCGAACTCTCGTAGATCATTGATTTTAAATCATTGATCACTTTCCTTGAGATCAAAGATCACTTTCTGCTCTCCATTATCATTTCATCACTTTATCAGTAGCTTTCTTTTAACCTAGGAACGCTTATTATATTCCTCTGAAATTCTTCCCTTGAACGTTTTTATGATTACCTTGTTGTTCATTGTTGTTACTGTGCGGAGAGAAGTATAGTAAAGAAGAGCATTTGATTTCGATCTTAATGATTCTATTATGATGAGAAAGCTGTTTATTGACTGGAATGATACTTCTGTTATCGGTCGGGAGATTATGGAAGAAAATGGAGTAATATTAAAGAAGCTCATATAGCATCTTTGCATAGAGTGGCTGGAGTTTTGTTGCATGTTAGCTTGCGGATTAAGGTCGTCATCGATTAAGTGTTAAGTCGCTCTTAATTAGAGCTTGTTAGCACTTTTCGAGGATGATATGACCCTGCATAATTAATCCATATCTCGATTATGCCTGGATCAAATCCCATGATCTACCTATCATTCGATAGCTAATTTTAGGCTCTACAATAAAAAAAATATGCGCCAAAAAGTGTCAGTGATAGCTAAGGCCGAAATAGTGGCCTGAACATTCCGACCCCAAAAGTAGATCAAAAACGACAAAATATCAAAATGCTTTGTATGAGAAAGTTGTTCGCCTTCTCGAAAGCTACCGAACGGTATATAATATGTGGCAACACCTTTAACTGTCGCGAAGAAACGGAGGCCCAAAGTGCGTTCCAAAAATTTGCCACTTAACGGCCCTGGCAGGGCACTTTAATAAAAAGCCAGCCAAACGCAAGTATACTCATATTGAAGCTCTCGTGAAACTCTGCATGATTCTGAAACTCTCATCCCTCTACCTTTCCTATTCATAAAGAAATGAATTTTAGAAGGTTCGCTCCTAACAAAAAATTTGACCCTTCAATCGATAATATCTCATACACCCAGTGTCCAAAAGTGGATAATTATGGTATTAAAAGATGCGCCGTCAAAAACTCTAAAATCGGATTCAGTTAGATCAAAAGCGGAATGGAGGGATCTAGGAGAAAAGTTCAAACTACATGCCGAAAAACGTCCAAAAAATGGGGTCAAAACGCGCCGCGCTCCCACTGATCTACCAAAACTCAAAATGATCTCAACTCCAGGAATCATATTCATTTTTGGACGGGCTATCTCCTAGTATTTTTTTCATCGCCATATCTCAACCCAAAAAAAAGATACAGACCCTCAAAGTCGCCAATGTGCCCAAATCGAAGTCGCCTCCGACCAAAGTTTGGCCGCCCGCGCCGGCGCCGGCGAGGGCCCTAAATTTTTGAAACCCACATATTCTGGTAGCCCAGGGGATATTTTAGAAAACCCCGAAAACCGCTTCCCCATATCTCACCCCCACCGCCCACACCACCTCTCCGCGCTATCCCGGTGAATAAATTACAGTCGACTTTTAGATAACTCTAGACTAGCGTGACTTTGTCACGCTACGGGCCTTTGGCCCGGTCAATGGCCACCGGGGCTATCGCCCCGGAGGTCATTTCCCGATAAAAAATTTATCCAAGGGTGGGTTAGTTGCCTCTAAGTGTTAAAATTTGGCTCCAAAGGGTCAAAAGTCTGTTCTAGCGGCGCTACTGGACTATCTGGGCCTTTGAATTTAAGCTCATTAGAAAGCTTGGAGTCTTTACTATACGATATCACTCATTTAACATACTCAGGAGTCATACAAAAGCGCGCAAAAGAGTTTGCGCGCGCGCGGATTCGAACCTGCGACCCATGAGTTTCGACGTGCAGAGAAAATAGCCCAAAAAGCAACAAAATAATTCATATCTCGAAAATGCCTGAATCAAATGCGACCATCGACCTACCATTCGATAGCTAATGTTAGGCTCTACAATAAAAAAAATATGCGCCAAAAAGTGTCAGTGATAGCTAAGGCCGAAAAAGTGGCCTGAACATTCTGACCCCAAAAGTAGATCAAAAACATCGAAATATCAAAATGTTTTGTATGAGAAAGTTGTTCGCCTTCGCGAGAGCTACAGAATGGTATATAACATGTGGCAACATCTTTAACTACCGCGAAGAAACGGAGGCCCAAAGTGCGCTCCAAAAATTTGACACTTCACGGCCCCCTCAGGGCAGTTTAATAAAAAGCCATACAAACGCGAGTATACTCAGGTGGAAGCCCTTTCAAAACCCTTTAATATTCTGTAACTCACATTCCGCAACGTTCCCTATTCATAAAGATATGTATTTTAAATGGTTCGCTCCTAACAAAAAATGATCACCCTTCAATCGATAATATCTACAACTTCTAGTGTCCAAAAGTTGATAATTCTACTATTAAAAGATGGGCCGTCAAAAACTCTACAATCGCAGTCAGTTTAATCAAAAGCGGACTTTGTAGATTTCGAGAAAAGTGCAAACTACATGCCGAAAAACGGCCAAAAAATGGGGTCAAAACGCGCCACGCTGCCACTGATCTACCAAACATCGAAATGATCTCAACTCCAGGAATCATATTCATTTTTGGACGGGCAATCTCCCAGTATTTTTTTCATTGCCATATCTCTACCCAAAAAAAGATACAGCCCCTCAAAATCGCCAAAGAGCCAAAATGGAAGTCGCCTCGGACCAAAGTTTGGCCGCCCGCGCCGGCGCCAATATCGAACCCAATTTTTTGAAACCCACATATTCTGGTAGCCCAAGGGATACTCTACAAAATGCAAAAAACCGCTTCCCCGTATCTCAATCCCCCGGCCCACAGCACCTCCCCGCGCTATCCCGGTAAATAAATTACAGTCGACTTTTAGATAACTCTAGACTAGCGTGGCGCAGCCACGCTACGGGCCTTTGGCCCGGTCAATGGCCACCGGGGCTATCGCCCCGGAGGCCATTTCCCGATAAAAAGATAGTAAGTTGGGTCGTTAGTTGGCTCTAAGGGTTGTTAGTTGGCTTAAAAAGGACAAAAGTTCTAGCGGCGTTAATGGACATCCTAGGTCTTTGAATTTCCGCTCATTAGAAAGCTTGGAGTCCTTAGTCTATGTTAGCACTCTTATAATTTCATCAGGAGCCATACAAAGCGCGCAAAAGAGTTTGTGCGCGCGCGGATTCGAACTTGCGTCCCATGACTTTCGACGTGCACTGAAAATGTACCAAAAAGCCACAAAATAATTCATATCTCGAATATGCCTGGATCAAATCCCATGATCTACCTATCATTCGATAGCTAATTTTTGGCTCTACAATAAAAAAAATATGCACCAAAAAGTGTCAGTGATAGCTAAGGCCGAAAAAGTGGCCTGAACCTTCTGACCCCAAAAGTAGATCAAAAATGACAAAATATGAAAACGTTTTGTATGAGAATGTTGTTCGCCTTCTCGATAGCTACAGAATGATATATAATATGTGGCATAACCTTTAACTTTCGCGAAGAAACGGAGGCCCAAAGTGCGTTCCAAAAATTTGCCACTTCACGGCCCTGGCAGGGCACTTTAGTGACAACCCAGCCTAACCAATGTATACTCATATTGAAGCTCTCGTGAAACTCTGCATGATTCTGAAACTCTCATTCCTCTAACTTCCCAATTCATAAAGATATGTATTTTAGAAGGTTCGCTCCTAACAAAAAATGATCACCCTTCAATCGATAATATCTACAACTTCTAGTGTCCAAAAGTTGATAGTTCTACTATTGAAAGATGCGCCGTCAAAAACTCTACAATCGCAGTCAGTTTAATCAAAAGCGGACTTTGTAGATTCCGAGAAAAGGGGCAAATACCCTCTCAAAAAGTACCCCAAAAAGGTATGGTTTGCGCGCCGGCCTGGTACTGATCTACCAAAGCTCTAAATGACCTCAACTCCAGGAATCATATTCATTTTTGAACGGGCTACCCGCCACTATTTTTTTCATCGCCATAGCTTTCCTACAAAAAAAGGTGCAACCCCTCAAAGTCGCCAAAGTGCCCAAATCAGAGTCGCCTCCGACCAAAGTTTGGCCGCCGGCGCCGACGCCAATATCGAACTCAATTTTTTGAAACCCACACATTCTTGTAGTCCGGAAACTTTTACATGTTCCCCAAAAAACCGCATCCCCGTATCTCAACCCCCGCGCCCACAGCATCTCTCCGCGCTATCCCCGTAAATAAATAACAGTCGACTTTTAGATAACTCTAGACTAGCGTGACTTTGTCACGCTACGGGCCTTTGGCCCGGTCAATGGCCACCGGGGCTATCGCCCCGGAGGCCATTTCCCGATATTAATTATCTCTAAGAGTTGTTATTTGACTCTAAGGGTTGTTATTTGGCTCTAAAAGGTCAAAAGTCTGTTCTAGCGGCGCTACTGGACTATCTGGGCCTTTGAATTTAAGCTCATTAGAAAGCTTGCAGTCTTTACTATATGATATCACTCTTTTAACATACTCAGGAGTCATACAAAAACGCGCAAAAGAGTTTGCGCGCGCGCGGATTCGAACCTGCGACCCATGAGTTTCGAAGTGCAGAGAAAAGAGCCCAAAAAGCCACAAAATAATTCATGTCTCGAATATGCCTGGATCGAATCCCATGATCTACCTATCATTCGATAGCTAATTTTTGGCTCTACAATAAAAAAAATATGCGCCAAAAAGTGTCAGTGATAGCTAAGGCCGAAAAAGTGGCCTGAACCTTCTGACCCCAAAAGTAGATCAAAAATGACAAAATATGAAAACATTTTGTATGAGAAAGTTGTTCGCCTTCTCGAGAGCAACAGAATGGTATATAATAGGTGGCATAACCTTTAACTACCGAGAAGAAACGGAGGCCCAAAGTGCGTTCCAAAAATTTCCCACTTTACGGCCCTGGCAGGGCACTTTAATGAAAAGCCAGACAAACGCCAGTATACTCATATTGAAGCTCTCGCGAAACTCTGCATGATTCGGAAACTATCATCCCTCTACCTTCCCTAATAATAAAGATATGTATTTTAGAAGGTTCGCTCCTAACAAAAAATGTTCACGCTTCAATCGATAATATCTACAACTTCTAGTGTCCAAAAGTTGATAATTCTACTATTAAAAGATGCGCCGTCAAAAACTCTACAATCGCAGTCAGTTTAATCAAAAGCGGACTTTGTAGATTTCGAGAAAAGTTCAAACTACATGCCGAAAAACAGCCAAAAAATGGAGGCAAAACGCGCCACGCTGCCACTGATCTACCAAACATCGGAATGATCTCAACTCCAGGAATCATATTCATTTTTGAACTGGCTATCTTCCAGTATTTTTTTCATCGCCATATCTCTACCCGAAAAAAAGATACAGCCCCTCAAAGTCGCCAAAGAGCCAAAATGGAAGTCGCCTCGGACCAAAGTTTGGGCGCCCGCGCCGGCGCCGGCGCCAACCCTAATTTTTTGAAACCCACATATTCTGGTAGCCCAGGGGATATTTTAGAAAACCCCGAAAACCGCTTTCCCATATCTCACCCCCACCGCCCACAGCACCTCTCCGCGCTATACCGGTCAATAAATAACAGTCGGCTTTTATATAATAATAGACTAGAGTGACTTTGTCACGCTACGGGCCTTTGGCCCGGTCAATGGCCACCGGGGCTATCGCCCCGGAGGCCATTTCCCGATAAAAAGTTGGCTCTAAGGGTTCTAAGTTGGCTCTAAGGGTAGGTTTGTTGGCTCTTAGGGTCGTTAGTTGGCTCTAAAGGGTCAAAAGTCTGTTCTAGCGGCGCTACTGGACTATCTGGGCCTTTGAATTTAAGCTCATTAGAAAGCTTGGAGTCTTTACTATATGATATCACTCTTTTAACATACTCAGGAGTCATACAAAAGCGCGCAAAAGAGTTTGCGGGCGCGGATTCGAACCTGCGACCCATGAGTTTCGATGTGCAGTGAAAATAGCCCAAAAAGCCACAAAATAATTCATATCTCGAATATGCCTGAATCAAATGCGACCATCGACATATCATTCGATAGCTAATTTTTGGCTCTACAATAAAAAAAATATGCGCCAAAAAGTGTCAGTGATAGCTATGGCCGAAATAGTGGCCTGAACCTTCTGACCTAAGGAAGTAGATCAAAACGTATGTTATATAACATGTCGCAAAACCCTTAACTACCGAGGAAAAACGGAAGCCCAAAGTGCGTTCCAAAAATTTGCCACTTCACGGCCCTGGCAGGGCACTTTAATGAAAATCCAGACAAATGCAAGTATACTCATGTTGAAGCTCTCGTGAAACTCTGCCTGATTCTGAAACTCTCATCCCCTACGTTCCCTATTCATTAAGATATGTATTTTAGAAGGTTCGCTCCTAACAAAAAAATTTGACCCTTCAATCGATAATATCTACAACTTCTAGTGTCCAAAAGTTGATAATTCTACTATTAAAAGATGCGCCGTCAAAAACTCTAAAATCGGAGTCAGTTAGATCAAAAGCGGACTTTGTAGATTCCGAGAAAAACCCTAACTACATGCCGAAAAACGGCCAAAAAATTTGGTCAAAACGCGCCGCGCTCCCACTGATCTACCAAAACTCGAATCAATCTCAACTTCAGGAATCATATTCATTTTTTGACGGGCTATCTCCCAGTATTTTTTTCATCCCCATATCTCTACCCGAAAGAAAGATACAGCCTCTCAAAGTCGCGAAGCACCCCAAATCTGACTCGCCTCCGCGCCAACTTCCGCCGCCTGCGCCGACGATAATTTTTTGAAACCCATATATTCTTGTAGTCCGGAAACTTTTACATGTTCCCCAAAAAACCGCATCCCCGTATCTCAACCCCCGCGCCCACAGCATCTCTCCGCGCTATCCCCGTAAATAAATAACAGTCGACTTTTAGATAACTCTAGACTAGCGTGACTTTGTCACGCTACGGGCCTTTGGCCCGGTCAATGGCCACCGGGGCTATCGCCCCGGAGGCCATTTCCCGATATAAAATTCAGCTAAGGCTAGGTTAGTTGGCTCTAAGGGTTAAAATTTGGCTCTAAAAGGTCAAAAGTCTGTTCTAGCGGCGCTACTGTACTATCTGGGCCTTTGAATTTAAGCTCATTAGAAAGCTTAGAGTCTTTTGTACATGATAGCACTCTTATAATTTCATCAGGTCTCATATAAAAGCGCGCAAAAGAGCTTGCGCGCGCGCGGATTCGAACCTGCGACCCATGACTTTCGACATGCACTGAAAATTAGCCAAAAAGCCACAAAATAATTCATATCTCGAATATGCCTTTATCAAATCCCATGATCTACCTATAATTCGATAGCTAATTTTAGGCTCTACAATAAAAAAAATATGCGCCAAAAAGTGTCAGTGATAGCTAAGGCCGAAATAGTGGCCTGAACATTTTGACCCCAAAAGTAGATCAAAAACGTCAAAATATCAAAATGTTTTGTATGAGAAAGTTGTTAACCTTCTCGAGAGCAACCGAATGGTATATAACATGTCGCAAAACCTTTAACAACCGCGAAGAAACGGAGGCCCAAAGTGCGCTCCAAAAATTTGACAATTCACGGCCCTGGCAGGGCACTTTAATGAAAAGCCAGACAAACGCTAGTATGCTCATATTGAAGCTCTTTCAAAACGCTTCATTATTCTCAAAGTCTCATCCCTCTCCCATCCCTATTCATAAAGATATGTATTTTAGAAGGTTCGCGCCTAACAAAAAATGTTCGCCCTTCAATCGATAATATCTACAACTTCTAGTGTCCAAAAGTTGATAATTCTACTATTAAAAGATGCGCCGTAAAAAACTCTACAATCGCAGTCAGTTTAATCAAAAGCGGACTTTGTAGATTTCGAGAAAAGTTCAAACTACATGCCGAAAAACGGCCAAAAAATGGGGTCAAAACGCGCCGCGCTCCCACTGATCTACCAAAACTCGAAATGATCTCAACTCCAGGAATCATATTCATTTTTGGACGGGCTATCTCCCAGTATTTTTTTATCCCCATATCTCTACCCGAAAGAAAGATACAGCCTCTCAAAGTCGCGAAGCACCCCAAATCTGACTCGCCTCCGCGCCAACTTCTAAGATAGCTATTTCGATAGCTAATTTTAGGCTCTACAATAAAAAAAATATGCGCCATAAAGTGTCAGTGATAGCTAAGGCCGAAAAAGTGGCCTGAACATTCTGACCCCAAAAGTAGATCAAAAACATCGAAATATCAAAATGTTTTGTATGAGAAAGTTGTTCGCCTTCGCGAGAGCTACAGAATGGTATATCACATGTGGCAACATCTTTAACTATCACGAAGAAACGGAGGCTCAAAGTGGCTTCCAAAAATTTCAGATTTTACGGCCCTGGCAGGGCACTTTAATGATAACCCACCCTAACCTATGTATACTCATATTGAAGCTCTCTTGAACCTCTGGATGATTCTGAAACTCTCATCCCTCTACCTTCCCTATTCATAAAGATATGAATTTTAGAAGGTTCGCTCCTAACAAAAAAATTTGACCTTTCAATCGATAATATCTACAACTTCTAGTGTCCAAAAGTTGATAATTATGGTATCAAAAGATGCGCCGTCAAAAACTCTACAATCGCATTCAGTTTAATCAAAAGCGGACTTTGTAGATTCCGAGAAAAGGGGCAAATACCCTCTCAAAAAGTACCCCAAAAAGGTATGGTTTGCGCGGCGGCCTCCCACTGATCTACCAAAACTCGAAATGATCTCAACTCCAGGAATCATATTCATTATTTATTCAGGAATCATAACGGGCTACCCGACACTATTTTTTTCATCGCCATAGCTTTCCTACAAAAAAAGTTGCAACCCCTCAAAGTCGCCAAAGTGCCCAAATCAGAGTCGCCTCCGACCAAAGTTTGGGCGCCGGCGCCGACGCCAATATCGAACCCAATTTTTTGAAACCCACATATTCTTGTAGTCCGGAAACTTTTACATGTTCCCCAAAAAACCGCTTCCCGATACCTCAATCCCCCCGCCCGCTACACCGCTCCGCGCTATACCAGTAAATAAATTACAGTCGACTTTTAGATAACTCTAGACTAGCGTGACTTTGTCACGCTACGGGCCTTTGGCCCGGTCAATGGCCACCGGGGCTATCGCCCCGGAGGCCATTTCCCGATAAAAAATTTATCCAAGAGATATGAATTTAATAAAAAAAATATATATTAATCTAATTTTAAGAGATGCATTCTACTTGGAAATGGAATACTTTGCCCACTATGTTCGGTTCACTTTCCTTGGTTCATGGTCAGGCAAAAATAATTTCTGGAAAACTCGATTAATGTAATTTACTTGCGTCTTTATCAGTCATCACCAGTCGCCACTGCAACTCGTGCGCAACCTACAAATGGCGAGGCGGAGAGAGCGGAGAAGGAGAAGAAGCTGGAGAGGAAGATGAGCAATATGAGCGTAGAGGAGAAGGACATCAAGAAGGCCAAGACGGGAGGAGAAGGAAGGGGAGGAGAAGGAGGAAGGGGAGAGCAGCAGAATGGAAAGACGACTATTCGAGTAAGAAGAAGAAGAAGAATGTATTTTGTGAGAGATTGGCAGCTTGCCAATAAAAGTAAATAATTACAGTTTTAATATAATAGATTTCAAAGAATCTCACTCATTGCCAGAAGATCAATCGTTCCAGATCCGCCTTCCGGATGGAAGCACACTTACGAAGCAGTTCGATCGTACCGATTTGGTGAGCAGTGCCTTGTCGTTGTTTGTTCTCTCTCCCTCCCTCTCTCTCTCTCTCTCTCTCTCTCTCTCCGTTTATCCCTCTTTTTTTCTCTTGCTCTTTCTCTCTCTCTCTCTCCACTTGTCGCATCCTAATTCCATACAGCGTTGTCTTCCATGTCTTTCGCCAATACGAATCTGATGGCTAGGCGATGATTCAAATCTGCAGAGTTGAATTATCTTATCTTCTTTCCCTCTCTTACTTATTCCCCTCTCCTTCTCTCTCTCCCTCATTCTCCGTCTCTCACTCTAGTCTTTTCCTCTCTGTCTTTCCAGCCCGCTCCCTCTCCCTCTTTGTCTTCCCAGCCTCTCTCTCTCTCCTCTTTTTCCCCGCGTCCTCCCTCTCCTTCTCTCTCTCTCTCTCTCTCTCTCTCTCTCTCTCTCTATCTCTCTATCTCTCTCTCTCTCTCACACACACACACTCTCTCTCTCTCCTCTCTCTCTCTCTCAGCTCGCCATGGTGTGCCACTGGTTGCTGGAGGCGAAGCCGTCTCTGGCTCCGCTCACTCGCGTCCTCCTCCCGCCCGATGTCGTCCTGGCGGGCGATGACTTCCTGCTGACCCTCGCCGATCTCGGGCTGACCCCGACCGGAAGTCTGACCGTGCCACCAAATAACCAGAAGGAACTCGTCGGCATTGGACCAGACAAGGTTACTGTAATTTAAAAAAAATTATCAAACTTGTAAACTTTGTTTAAAACATAATTAAAGATTGTAATAGAATTACCCAATTATTGGGCCAAGTATGTTAAAATTACAAGTAACCACTTGTATTTTTCCAGCAATTCCTTTTTCCTATGACAACTGAAAACAATTGCTATCAATCTGCACATATTGAAAGAGGACGCGTATTATTTTTGCGGGACTTCCCTGTGTCTATTGAATTACTTTTAATGAGTTTTGGAATTAGAATGTTGTAAAGCTTAGGACTTATAGAAATAAGTTTTTTTAAATTTTTTTTAAATAAATATTTTCTGCATAACATTAATGTGATTAGATGTAAAGAAGAGCTGCCTGGGGTAAGATGTGAACAATTTTAGTGTTTTGCTTGGGTTAAATTTTTATATCTCTAAAATTCAAGTGTGGTTTGGTGTAAAGAATTATTGTATGGAACAATTATGTAACGAAGAGAGAAAAAAAAGGCTGGTTTAGATAGATTCAGCTCAAAAATCGGGCCGGCCGCACTCCTTCAGAGGAGAGACGCGTTGAGGCGGAGATGAGGGATCGACTGGAGAAGAAGAAGATGGAGGAGGGCGAGAAGAAGGCAATCATTGGCCAGTTCAACGACGACCGATTCTTTGTCAACAATCGAGTGTACGTACAGGGAATTTGATTACTTGTTTTCTTATTTACTTGTTTACTCTTAGTTGTTTATATCGAAGTATTCAGTGAGCGTAGCATTTATATCAAGGCCATGATTTAGAAGAAAAAAAAGAAATTACTGCGAGAGTAAAAAAAAATTTACTATTACAATAATTATTAATATTTTCACATTTGCGAAGGTATAAAAAGAAGAGAAAGTAGCTATAAACCGAATATTTTCTGTAGACTTTGTTCCTGTCGTTCCTCGATCAAAAGAATGCTCGCATGTTCCAGTGCGATGGCCTCCAAGAACATGCTGCGCAGTCAGAATGGTCGCGTGAATGTTGAAGAGTTGCTCAGCGACGATTCTCCGGAGATGACGCGTTTTGGAGCGGGCAGTGGCAGCTTCGATCTCGGTGGAGGAGGCACACGGCTCGGAGGCACTGCGCGGAGCTCTCGCTTCACCCAACCACTCACGCCCACGCCTGCCCCTCGCTCCTCCGCTCTCCCTCGCTCCTCCGCTCTCGATCGCTCCTCCGCTCTCCCTCGCTCCT